>OZ036015.1:975000-1092500 GCA_964035015.1 Corallium rubrum
GATGGCACCCCTATTGGTGAAAAGGTCCATTGGGATTGTACACCTATAAATAAAAGATATCTTATTTTTTTTGAATTTATTAAATTTGCCACTTAACGTGTGGCAGGAGAGAGGAACAGAACTTTCGTCCCAATTGACACCAAACTCCTATGTGTAGACAACTAAGACCTAGGTGTTGATTTTACGGAGGGAGGAAAACCGGAGAACCCGGCGAAAAACCCTCGGAGCACAGGAGAGACCAACTAAACTCTACTCACATAAGTCCCAAGCTGGCAGAGTACGGGGTTACAGTATTCCCAAACGGTCACCCATCCAAGTACTAACCCCGTCCGACTGGGCTTAACTATTGGTGAGAGGCAGTGCCCTAATAACACACGCCACCCGTGCTCTCCTAGACGTGCTCCCCTATACAGTATATACCACAAGCCTGCAGTTTAGTTTATTTAACCGTTTAACTCCCACCATGTCAGGAGGTCTTCTCTTGAGGAGTAAAATCATCTGGCGTTAGACAGAGTAAATAAAATGTGCCAAATGGCACTGATGGGAATAAAAGGGTTACAGTAATAAACATCTGATATTGTACTGTACCTTGATTTTATTCACATAGTTGATGGCATGATTGAATTCAACAGGTTGCTGGGGCTAGTAAAAAAATATATTTGTAAAAAAATCCATTATTCTACTGTAATGTACAGGTATGAAAACCCACCCATTATAAGAATCAGGTACCAACCCCAATACCAGCAGTAGAAAAATGCTTACAGTCAAAATGGCAATACCTTCCCACTTCTTCTTCTGTAGTTCGCTGTGTATTACTGTATTTCTGTAGCTGCTACCGAAGTCTGAGAAATATTTTTGTTGAAAACTGTACATAAATAATATAATTTAGCTTTAAATGGCATTTAATCATAATACAATAGATGTTTATCCCAAATCAATACCAACAGATGAATATACACCAAGAATTGGTGACTTATCGCTAGACTTTTCATGCTTTGGTAGCGGCTGCAGAAATACAGTAATACCCAACCAACAAAAGAAGTGGAAGTGTGAAGGTATTTCCATTTTGGCTGTAAAAACATCTGTGCCAAAAAATATTCTGTTGTACCTGATTTTGACTTGCAGGAGGAGAATGAAGAGGTCTTTGCTGCTGCTGCTGTTGTTGTTGTGGTGGTGGTGGTTGGTTTTGTTGTGCTTGTTGTTGTTGTGGGGGAAGGAGTGGTTGTGGAAGGTGTTTAGGTTGTTGTTGTTGTTGTTGAGGGTGTGCTGGTTGCTGTGGAAGAGGTTGTTGTTGCGGCTGGTGTGATGGCTGAGTTGGTTGTGGAAGAAGTTGAGTTTGAGCTTGCTGAGTGGCTTGTTGTTGTTGCTGTGGTTGAGGAAGGTGTTGGGTAGATGGCACATGAGGTATGCTGTGGCCTGTATGGTTTCCCGTTAAACTTATCTATTAAAAATAAAAGTCAAATGAAAACGCATTTCAGTTGTTGTGAAAAGAAAAGTGTGTGAAAAGAGTCTCTTTGCCGTAAGTTATTTATGAAGACACGAAATGACAAATCATCTAAGTTGTTTGATCTACTTCCACCCAAAGTTACGCATTTTTACTCCCTGAGGAATCCTAATCTTTTTAATCAAGTTAAATTTAGTACTACTGTAATAGGTTTGGCAATACCTTTATAATGAAATGTGCCAGACATAAATTGTAGATTTATTGTAATTTTAATTAGAATAAGTTTTATGTGTAAATTTATACGCAATTCAGTCTATGCTGCACGGTTTTAAATTTTTAATAAATTCAATTCAATAAAAAAGAAAAAAGGAAGGCAAACATTTTGCTACAAAGACCAAACAAGGCTCAAAATAATGTTCAAATAGACACCAATCACACGACTCTCTCCTCTGCAGAGCTTCTTTCAGTGATCAAAGATCAGCAATCCTATATACATGTATCTAACTGACAATTCCAACCATGACAACATTTGACCATCTCCAATCTCTGAAAGAACTTCTAGTGCAGAGAAGAGAGCAAATGATGAGGTATCACAATTTCTATTACAGACTTAACAAAATTTTAGTCAGTCACCTACAATTTTCATTGGTCACTGATGGTAAATGGCTCTTATTTTGAGGCCCATCAAAAGCTTGGTTAAACATTATAATTATAACCATAAAGCAAGGTTCAAATTAACGGTTCATGATTCATGAACCAAATTACGAACTTAACGAACACAAAAGCAAAAATTTTAATAAAAATCACGAATCAAAAATGACGAGTGACTTTTGAAACTTTATATAATCACAGATTTGGTACTAATGCTGAACTGGTCTTACACAGTGACACATCGTACATGAAGTAGTTTACGTTAAGACATTGGTACTGTGCCCACTTGCACCCACGCAAACTTTCCACTATGGCACAGAATAAATGTGAACATGGCAAAGACCTACAGTACTGCTCAGAAATAACCTAACAGTGCGGTTGAGGTTGAGGTTAAGTAAAACAATGATAGAAATGGTAGTAAACTTTAGTAAAACACAATAAAATTATCTAGTACAGTAATACAGAAAACAGTCTATATTTTGATTCATAGTGACTTAGAAACAGTTTAACTAACACTGAACAGAGTTATATTACAATTAAGCTGAGGTTAAACCTAGGTTTGACCTCGGTTTTTGTTAGGTTATTTCTGAGCAGTACTGTAGCACACTACAATAAGCTGTGGGAGTTTCAAAGAGAAGAAAAGACTGAGAAAAACTAAAATCAGGCATGTTACACATGGATATCAAGATCTCTACAAAAAACAAACCTTTTTGTTTCTTTGAGAGTATTAGTTTTGAAGTTTTTAAGGCATTGATTACTACAGGTACTTTAAAATCGAGGTAAAAAATCAGGCATTATTACTGATGGAACTTTTTTAAAATTCACAAACCAGTTTTCAATAGTTAATTCGAAACTTGTATTATAGTCTTACCGTATGAACAGGCAAGCCAGTTAAAGATGCTTTCTGTGGTGTTGTGTACGAGATGAAGTTAGAGTCATTAGGGTGAACCTCTATCTTGTAGCCAGGAGGTAAGAATGTATTGAAACCAACAATCAGTTCAGGATGACCTTTAAAAAGGTTCGAAACTCGGCTGATTACACCAGGGGTATCAATACTAAATACCATGAAAGAAAAGAGAATAAAATTAGTCCAAGACATAGACTTGCTCCAAGTCTGCCTCTTGTTGTTTCGAGATGGGTTTGTTTCGAGATGGGTTTGTTTCGAGATGGGTTATGTTTTGATTTAAAGGTGTATGTGTGAAAAGTGGCGACGCAGGTGAGCAAAATCGGGATTTCGCTCACCTGCTTTTCTTCCTGTGGCCGACCACCTTTTATCTCGAAACAAACCCGTCTCGAAACAACAATGGAGCAAGTCTATCCAAGACATAGCTCTTGGCAACAGCCTCCTTAGCTTAGTGGTCAGAGCACTGCACTTGGTATTGCAGGGAACGCCGCTGCCAAATGTTTTGCGCATGTGTGATGTCCGAGCTCGTCCCAGGCTCGTCCTCAGGAAAAGAGCGGGAAAACACTGAAATATTTGGACTTGTCCAAGAGTCCAACACAAAAGTTAAAATTATAAGCATACTACAAAAAATATAAGGTAGGTAATTTGTGCATGGCTGCTTTGTCAATATTGTAACGTATTCTGAATTTACCCCTTCGTAATTTTCTTTACCCTTTTTTTAAAACACAAATGAATAATCGAGTCTTACTTAGTCTTCACTGTCTGGTTGTTGTCGCCACGGCTAGTTCCCACTTCTCTTGCAATGTTTACTCAGCGAATTCACGCATGCGCAAATGTTTGGCAGCGGTGTTATTGCGGGGTCAATTCCTGGCCAGAAGACCTTGATGTTGGATTTTTGTAACTGGTCCTGGTTTGGTTTTAATTACTACGATTCCGGTTTGAGCGTGGACACACATAATTTGAGGACACACGTTTCACACGGTAAACTAATATGTAGCTAAGCGGAAACTGTAATGTTACTAAGGCCAAACAGTATTGTTTCAATTTGAAACGAGCACCGTTTCTTCACTCAAATGTCACCAACTCATACACACAATTAAATCTTCGTCAAGTGAAGCTAAGAACTCCACAGTGCTTTTTCCGATCAGCCATTACGCTGACAAACCCCACAACACGACATTTGAGTGAAGAAATGGCACTCGTTTCAAATTGAAACAATACTGTTTGGCCTAAGTAATGTTACAGTTTCTGCTTAGCAACATTTTCCCGCGTGAAACGTGTGGCCTCAAATTACATGTGTCCACGCTCAAACCGGAATCATAACAAGTCATTGCTGTCTAGGATGTCTGAGCATTCCCTCTTTGATGAGTAAAATCATCTGGTGTTAAACAGAGTAAAACAATAAAGGGACCATTTTTGACCAGCACAGTCAGGAATGAGTTAATCACTTGTTAACTCATTGCTGCATATGATGTCTGAGGGTTCTCTCTTTGATGAGTAAAATCATCTGGTGTTAGATAGAGTAAAACAATAAAGGGACCGTTTTTGGCCAGCTCAGGCAGGAATGGGTTAATCACTTGTTAACTCATTGCTGCCTACAGTAGGATGTCTGACTGTCCTGTTAACCATTGCCACTGTGAGAACAGTGAAATGTGATTTTATAATCTCACCTTTGAGATTTAAATTCTTTCATAATATCCAAGAAATCATTGTAAACCTGAGGCTGATTACCAAATTGCATTTTAACTTGATCAAGATAAGATAAGGCATCTTCAACCTAAACCAAGACAAACCACAATTATTGATTACAAAAGTAGAGTGTTGTGTAGGCAGTGTTTTAGATAAAGCAAAGTGAAAAGATGGTAAACTGCTGAGACTATTTTTGATAATGAAATACTGACATTTCAATCAGAGTCCTTTATCAGAGTAAAAAGTAGAGTGCTGTGTAGGAAGTGTTTTAGATAGAGAAAAGTTAAAAGATGGTAAACTGCTGAGAATATTTGAATAATGAAATACTGGGCAGAGCCCTTTATCTGAGTAATTATGATAATACTTTTACAGTATATAAAATGTGTTTTTCATACTTTCAGCCTCTGAAATTGCTGCTGTCCTGGTCCACCTGGTCCTTGCATATGGGCTGGATTTGGTGGATGGATGTGAGCCTAAGCAACAGAAATATAAAATTAAGCCTTACTGTAGTTTACCTCCTACAATGAGCAGAGGCCTGGTACACAGTCTCACCTGTGGATGGCTTGGTAAGGGACTGTGGCCCTGCCCTGGACCAGCAGGCCCTGGAACCCTACAAAAACAACAGAAATAAAATTACAATGAAACCTGAGTTTTGCGACCCCCATGTTTTACGACCAGCTATCATATACAACCACTTTTTCTGGCACGGACGATTTGTAGTTGAAATATACCTGCAATGAGCGACAACCTGCCTTACACAACCAGCAACTGGTTTTTTGTGTCCCAAACAAGATATGTACCTGTTATGAGCGACCCACTCAATGTAAAACTGCCGAAATACGTTGAAGAAATACCCGTTTTTTCGTAGTAAACAAATGCGACCACATGTGAAAACAAGAAACCGGAAGTGTTACTCAATTGCATTGAAATGTTCTTTTTGTGTCTCAATTTCATGTTCAAATGACGTTTGACGTCATTTGAACACGAAAGAAGTTGAGTAGAGGCACGAGGCGATAGCCGATTGAGTGCCTTTACACTTCTTTCGTGTTCAAATCACGTCAAATGTACCTTTATAAGAGTACATATGCACAGGAGCGATATGTTTTATTTGTTTTATAAAATAAGAAGAGGAAAAATCAAACTAAAAGTGAGGTAGTTTAGGAATTTGGTGGGCTTTTCCGGCCAGCTGACACCATTCTATACCATTCTACGTCATTCATGATCTATGTTCTCATATAAATGCATGGAGCCCAGCCAATCAGAGCATGCGTAGAGGGCACCTTACTTTATAAAATTATATATACTTTAGAATTTTTTATAAACTAAATTGTATTTACAAAATTGTAGCAAAATTCACCGAAGAAAATGTCTACAAAATTAACATCTATGTTGACATGGTCATAGAATTTAGAATCAATAAGATCGCTATTTACGTATGTGTAGCGATACTATTTCTAGTCACCAATCCCCTACTGAAATTACCGTAGGGAGCCACCTTAATTATTCATGAATTTCACAATGTTAATTAAAGTTTCTTACGGATAAGTCTGCTGTGCTAATTGAGGATTTGATTGGTACTGTCCCATTGAAGCTGCAATTGTTTCCTGTATTGGATCAAAACTGTTTGCGAGGCCAACAGCTGGGGGTGCGGGTGCTAAAACTGGATGCTGAAATCCCCGATGTTGACCGAATACTTTCTCGTGCTCTTCCCGCGTCCTTTTCATTGTATCTTGTCACATGGCCCTGATGCTAGTTACACCTAAAGATACGTTGAAAAAAATTAATTGTTTTCAAAAAGATAAATTTTCTTCCCAACCTCAAGAAAACAAATGTAACTATCAATGATAAATTACAGTATATACATGTAATTGTAAAGGACTAGAGTGATGTGTAGGCAGTGTCTTAGACAGAGCAAAGTGAAAAGATGGTAAACTGCTGAGATTAGTTTTCAGTGCTGTAAGTAACTTCGTTACAAGTAACTAGTTACATGTAATCGTTACTTTTTTGAGTAACTCTACCGGTAACTGGTTACTTTTTTCAGAAGGTAACTATAACTGTAACTAGTTACAAAAAGTAGGAATAAAAAGTAACGATAACTAGTTACATCTGCCGTTCAGAGCGCCGTTACTTTTTGCGATAACCATAATACTCCCAAACTCGCCGAGTCATCGTTCAACGTCGTATACAGCTTTTCATTGAACTGAACACACCGGTGCCTGCAAGTGCAGCGTGTGAAAGGCTGTTCAGCTGCACAGGATTAATTTTCAGACCACATCGCTGCTGAATGACTGATCGTAATTTTGAAAATTCTCTTCTGGTCAAATTAAACAATAGTTTTGGCTAATTCACATACTTCTCGATTTTAAAAGCAGAACGAAAGAATAGGTGTAACTTTGTAATTGTAACTAGTTACAAAACTTTCAAAGTAACTTTGTAACTGTAACTAGTTACTTTTTTTTCATTGTAACTTGTATTGGTAACTAGTTACTTTTCTGATGATGTAACTGTAACTGCAACTAGTTACAAAAATTATGTAACTATTACAGCACTGTTAGTTTTGATAACGAAATACTGACGTTTCAAGCAGAGCTCTTCATCAAAGTAAAAACTAGAGTGTTGTGTAGGCAGTGTTTTAGACAGAGCAAAGTGAAAAATGGTAAACTGCTGAGAATAGTTTTAATAACGAAATACTGACGTTTCAAGCAGAGCTCTTCATCAGAGTAAAAAAGTAGAGTGCTGTGTAGGCAGTGTTTTAGCCAGAGCAAAGTGAAAAGATGGTAAACTGCTGAGATTAGTTTAATAATGAAATACTGACGTTTCAAGCAGAGTCCTTTATCAGAGTAAAAAGTAGAGTGTTACATAGGTAGTGTTTAGATAGAGCAAAGTGAAAAGATGGTAAACTACTGAGAACAGTTTTAATAACGAAATACTGACGTTTCAAGCAGAGCCCTTCATCAGAGTAAAAACTAGAGTGATGTGTAGGCAGTGTTTTAGATGGAGCAAAGTGAAAAGATTGTAAACTGCTGAGAATAGTTTTGATAACTAAATACTGACGTTTCAAGCAGAGCCCTTCATCAAAGTAAACGTCAGTATTTTGTTACTAAAGCAGTTTACCATTTCAAGAAAAGTCCTCTATCGTATTTTTACTTTGCTAAATTATATAATTATTTGTTTGAACTTACAATAATATTTTGTACAAGCAATGAGTGTTTTACAAATATTTTTACACGAAGACATTAGTGCTTACAGTGTAGATCAAAAAGAAAATTATTTGACATTTTGTTCATGAAATTCACAGCCTCAAAAAGTAAACAAACATTACGCATAAAATCATGAGGAAAATATTGTAGTCCATTTTGGTCATTCTTTACAACAATCTAAGCTATATCTCCGTTTAAGAAACAGAAAGAACAAAAATATGCTTAGGGATGACAGAGAAAGGTGCACTTTCAAAATTTTAAAATTAAAATGCGTTGGGGAAACCTGGAACAGGAAGTAAGCCAGTCAAGTTTCTGAATATAGATTTATCTACGCTGGCATAAATACTGCAAAAATTATCCTAGATTTATAAAATATGAGTTTAAAAGAATCGTTTTGACTTCCCCTTTGTAATACAACTGCAGGTACGACCGAATATCATTCAGAAATGCACTATATATGAACGATGAAGAGCTTGGCGGATTGATTATTCGAGTAGAGTGTAAAATCGGTTATGGTCATTTACAAATTGAAGTGGTATTCTAGTATATTTTAGCAAATACAGAAAGCTATTTAGATCACGTTTTTCTCCAGAAAACATACAATATTATGTGTAAATCAAAAAAAGTGTACACAAAATACAATCGGAGAAACAATATGGATATCACAAACACAAACGTCCAACGAAATGTGAAGAAATATTGACAATAACAATGATGGTTTAGAACGATTTATACCTCAAACACAACCGTTTTTAACAAAAATAAAACTAAATCCACATTTAATATATTCTAGACATCATAATTATGGGAAATAATGCAAATTATAAGCAAGGATTGCAGTAAAAATGAAGGATTTCTCCACTTACCGTAGGGCAAAAATCTTTCAAAAATGTCACTCTCCCTCCGAAGACACGGAACACAACATGACGTCACGAGGTATTCCGGAAGTAAATTCACCGGAAGAAGACTGTTGAGCCAATCAGAGCGCTGCATGGGGTCATTTAAATCACTCCCGCCGTTTTTGAATGGGGCCCCACCCCCGCTCAAGCTGAAGGTAAAAGGGGGTTTTTTCAAAATATTTTGTCAAATTTAATTGTGAGTAAAACGGTAAACGTGAAGTACACGCGTAAAAACGCACAAATTGTTCACGGTTGTTAACAGGCATGAACATGTTGTGAGGCACCTAACAATTTGCTCACTTATAGTTCGAACAACTTGTTCACGGATAAATCAACAGTCATGAACAAGTTGTTCAAACAGCACATTTTTCTAGCGAACAACGTTATTCGCACATGATACAACATGTTGTAACAGCATGATGAAGTAACAAGGCTGAACAACAATGTTACAACAATAGATGAGTTTCAGGGTGTTGCGTGCGCATCGTTTTGGAAAGAAATTGGCCGGCTCTTGGCGGGCTCCCCACAAAGTAAGGAATGGCAAACAGACTTGCTAGCAAGCCAACAACAGCAGAATAACAATGTTTTATATCCAGAAACTGTATCTACACTTTGTTTATTTTAAACAGTATGTTTACTTTGAGTGGAGCTTGCCAGTTTTTTTGAAAAATGATACGCGCGCAACACCCTGAAACTCGCCTATTGTGAACATGACTGGTGTATCAACACGTCCTTCATGACTGGTGTATCAACACGTCCTTCGGTTGTTTCAACATGCGTGGACAACTGCGGTTGTTTCATGAAGCTGTAACAACATGATGAAACAATGATGAACAACATTGTTAATTCATCAAGGTTGTTCGCACATGACAACAATGCTTTTTACGAGTGTAATACGAGCAACAAATTGCTGCAACAATTGTTGCGTTGCAAGTTGAATAGCGTTGTTGCACGTATTACCACCCACCTTGAACATTGTCACGCAACAATAATTTTGTTGGAAGTTGAAAAAATTTGTTGAAAAAAGTATACTCCAGTAAGTTCTACTTGCTGCAACATGCTGATTCAACTTGCAACAAAATTAAAGTTGAATCAGCATGTCTATACAAGGTTCGCCTATATATCGAGGTCCCAACCTCCCCAAATTCAAGACCCTATGAAACGAAAGTTAAGTTTGTCTTATTTGAAAGAACACTTAAAATGATAGAGTAACATCTTTTGAAGTTTTCTGCTGCCTTGCTTCATTCTTGAGATATTTCAGTTTGTTTGATATGCAAATTAAATATTTTAACGTCACATGTGCATTCATTATGCAGTTCCTATTATTGAAAAAAGTTATATATCCTTGCTATACACGAAATCGCAGTTTCGACTGCGCATACAATCTGAGTCGGGATAAAACGTAGTTCATTTATAACATGAGGCTGAAGCAGCCGTAGTAAAACATAACATTTCTGATTTCAGAAACTTTCTAATGTTTAGGTATTCTATAAGGATAAAATTTGCTTGTCGATTATCCTTGACAATAATCCTATACGTAGTGTCTAAAAATAATGAACTCAAAACATGAGAAAACATTCCCAGCCTATGTTATCTTCCCATTATGCTTTAATAGACACGATGTAATTTGCATAGGGACCCAAATTGAATAGGAAACTAATTTGCATGTGGGCCTAAATGAAACTACGATTTGACCTGTTATCAAACCAAAATAATTCGACGGAAGCATGTGCATGTGTTCACCCAAAAAACTAAACATGTAGAATTTCAAGTGATTATATTTGACAATAGCAAATATATATAACGTTAAATAAACGTTTTTCGATAACTCATCATGCACGTGTGACGTCGCAAAATGTGACATTTACATCAAACAGACTGAAATATCTCAAGAACGAAGCAAGGAAACGAAAAACTTCAAAAGATGTTACTCTATCATTTTAAGTGTTCTTTCAAATAAGACAAACTTAATGTTCGTTTCACGGCACTTTAATGCAAGTTGAAAAAAAATGTTGCCCCTATGAATGCCTCACCTTTACTTTTGACAAGACTGCAATTCGTGGTAGGGTGGATCTCTCCCTGTGCTGAATAAAATCGTCTGGCGTTAGCCAGAATAAAATACTAAAGACTCGTCTTCAGGCTTCAAAGTGTTAAAGAGATAGGTTTTAACACTTTGAAGCCTGGACCTCTCCCTGTGCTGAATAAAATCGTCTGGCGTTAGCCAGAATAAAATACTAAAGACTCGCCTTCAGGCTTCAAAGTGTTAAAGAGATAGGTTTTAACACTTTGAGGTCTGGACCTCTCCCTGTGCTGAATAAAATCGTCTGGCGTTAGCCAGAATAAAATACTAAAGACTCGCCTTCAGGCTTCAAAGTGTTAAACAGATAGGTTTTAACACTTTAAAGCCTGGACCTCTCCCTCTGCTGAATAAAATCGTCTGGCGTTAGCCAGAATAAAATACTAGACTCGTCTTCAGGCTTCAAAGTGTTAAAGAGATAGGTTTTAACACTTTGAGGCCTGGATCTCTCCCTGTGTTGAATAAGATCGTCTGGCGTTAGCCAGAATAAAATACTAAAGACTCGTCTTCAGGCTTCAAAGTGTTAAAGGGATAGGTTTTAACACTTTGAAGCCTGGACCTCTCCCTGTGCTGAATAAAATCGTCTGGCGTTAGCCAGAATAAAATACTAAAGACTCGTCTTCAGGCTTCAAAATGTTAAAGAGATAGGTTTTAACACTTTGAGGCCTGGACCTCTCCCTGTGCTGAATAAAATCGTCTGGCGTTAGCCAGAATAAAATACTCGTCGTCAGGCTTGCAAGTGTTAATGCAAGTTGAAGAAAAATGCTGCCCGTATTAATTGCTGGTGTGCATCTTACGACTTACGTCATTGCCGCCATGTTGGTTGACGTTTTCAAAAGATTTTCATCATCTGCAATTATAATACCATCCAACATGGCGAAAATATCTTTGTCCTTCGAATCTCAAGGGATTGGTTGCACACCACCTTAATGCCTCACCTTTACTTTTGACAAGACTGCAATTAGTGGTAGGGTAGGCCAGCTGAGCGGCTCAGAAGTAGACCTCTCCTTAAATTCATTAGTGTTAACCGGGAATTGAACCCAGTGGCTTTTTGCCCCACCTGGTAACACAAAAAATAGCTGCTTACCAGTTCCAGACCAGCAGCTTACCAACCGCACAATCGAAAAGGCCTAATTCCTAAGTACCTTAATGTCTAAGATAAGAGAATTTTGTTCCAAATCTTGACATTTTCCCATCTTTATAACATGCCCCTATAAATAAGTGTAGTCTTAAACTAAAATCTATTAGGCTAAATTATATTAGAAATTCTCAAAAAAAAAAACCCAAACAAAATATAAACTTTAACCTCTTGCCACATTACCTTTTTTGATAATTACTGCATGCATATATTTTGGTATTTTCCTGTCTATCTGGAAGGCATCGAAGGGTTTTGCTCCGTTCTTTTCTCCATCTCCTTCTCCATTCTGTTTCTCTCTAACTTGTTGTTCTATCCTCTTTTCCCATCCTTTCTCCACCCCGTTTCTCCATCCTGTTTCTTTATTCTGTTTCTCCTTCCTGTTTCTTTATTCTGTTTCTCCATCCTGTTTCTTTATTCTGTTTCGCCAACCTATTGTTCCATTCTCTTTCCCATTTTGCCCCTCCATCCCGTTTCTACATCCTGCTTCTCCAACCTGTATCTGCATTTTGTTTCTCCCTCCTGTTTCTTTATTCTGTTTCTCCATCCTTTTTCGTTACCCTGTTTCGCCAATCTGTTGTTCCATTCTCTCTCCCATCTTGCCTCTCCATCCCGTTTCTCCAACCTGTATCTGCATTTTGTTTCTCCATCCTGTTTCTTTATTCTGTTTTCCATCCTATTTTTCCTTCCTATTCTTAACAAAATTTTACGATTTAAAATTTCAAAAAATCAAAAACAACAAACGTTTTACCTGTCACCACATTACCTTTTGACGTACTGCATATATTTGGGTATTTTCCATTTTGTAGAAAATCTCAAGGCTTTGCCTTTTGTTCTTTTCTCCTTTCCATCCTGTTTCTCTATCCTTTTCTCACCATCCACCCTTTCTCCATCCTTTCTCTCCAACTTGTTTCTCCATCCCATTTCTCCATCCTATTTCTTCATTCTATTTCTCCATCCTGTTTTCTAACCTCTATTATTGGATCAAACAAAAATACAAAGAAAAACAAACACACAAGACGTTTCACCAATTACCACATTACATTTTGAAAGAAAAGTTTGGTACTGATAAAAAGAACTACATTGATACATGCATGGAAAATATGACCCACGGTGGAAGTACTGAAAAAATACCATAATCATAATTCCACCTTCAATTTGAAAAAATGCCATCCATTTATAATATCATTGTAGCTTGTACACTGCTTAAGTCGTTTTAATTTTTTATATTTTTTGATGTTTATTTGTTTATTGTTTAATTTATTTTTTTATTGTTTTTTTATTTTTTATTTGTTTTTGTTTGTTTTTTATTTGTTTTGTAGTTTTGTTGTTTATTATTTATAAAGTGTAAACAATTCTAATATTATAAATAAATGGCATTTTTCCAAAATAAAAATGAAATTATAACCATAATATTTCTAATGTACTCCTACTGTAAATCACTCCACATACACCCACCAACATATTTCTTTCCACCAATATCAAACTTTGCTTTCAAATCAACTGGCTACCCCCCCCCCCCCCTTCCATCCCTACAATACCCCCCGACTTTAGTTAACACAAAAGATATTGTACATGCATTTTAAAATAAAGTAGTTTTACCTGAATATACCACATTACCTTTCTCCAACCTATTTATCCACCTTGTTTCCTCATCCTGTTTTTTTCATCCTATTTCTCCAATTCCTAATCCTGTTTCTCCAACCTGTTTCTTTAACCTGTTTCCCCAACCTGTTTGGATACATTTTGTTTCTCCATCCTATTTTTCCATCTTCTAGCTTTCTCCATTCTGTTTCTCCATCCTCTTTGTCCATCCATTTTCTCCATCCTTACTCCAACCTAATCTTGTTTCTCCAACCTGTTTCTCCAACCTATTTTTCCACTCCGCCTTTTTAAGATCCATTAAACTAATTTCAATTATTTAAAATTTCAAAAAATTAAAAAAAAAACAAGTTCTACCTCTCATCACATTACCTTTTCATACCTTAATTTCCTCTTTTTCCAACTTTTTCCTCCAACCTGTTTCTCTATCCTATTTTTCAGTCTTGTTTCTCCATTCTGTTTTTATCCTGTTACTCCAAGCAGCTTTCCAGTGTTTTTTCCAACCTATTTTTCATCCTCTTTCTCCATCCCAGTTTTCTCCTTCAACCTGTATTATCATCCTACTTTTTTTAAAAGTCTATATAACTAAATTCTTAATTATTTAAAACAACAGACGTTTTACCTGTCACGTTACCGTTTTTTGACAATATACGTATTAACTTTGGTATTTTCCGTGTCTCTCTATAGAAAATCTAAGAGCTTTGCTCTTTTATCCTTTCCATCCTCTTTCTCCATCTTGTTTCTCCAACCTCTTTCTCCATTTTCTTTTTCCATCCTTTTCCTCCATTCTAGCTTTCTCCATTCTCTTTTCCCATTCTGTATCTCTACCATGATGTTTCATCCTGTTTCTCCATCCAGTATTTCTCCATTCTGTTTTCTAACCTCTATTATATATTGGACTAAATTCTATTCCTGAAATCTCAAACAAAATAAAAAACCCCAAAAAAACACAAGAAGTTTCAACAATTACCACATTACATTTTGATATCCTGCAACGAAACTCAGGTTTGACTGAAAGAAAAGTTTGGTACTGATAAAAAGAAATACATTGATACATGCATGAAAAATATGACCTATGGTAGAAGTACAGAAAAAATACCATAATCATAATTCCACCTTCAATTTGAAAAAATGCCATCCATTTATAATATCATTGTGTACACTACTTAAGTAGTTTTAATTTTTTATATTTTTTGATGTTTATTTGTTTATTGTTTAATTCATTTTTTTGTTTTTTTATTTTTTATTTGTTTTTGTTTGTTTTTTTATTTGTTTTGTAGTTTTGTTGTTTATTATTTATAAAGTGTAAACAATTCTAATATTATAAATAAATGGCATTTTTCCAAAATAAAAATGAAATTATAACCATATTTCTAATGTACTCCTACTGTAAATCACATTTCACATACACCCACCAACATATTTCTGTCCACCAATATCAAACTTTGCTTCCAAATCAACTGGCTACCCCCCCCCTCCCTTTCCATCCCTACAATACCCCCCGACTTTAGTTAACACACAAGATGTTGTACATGCATTTTAAAATAAAGTAGTTTTACCTGAAATATACCACTTTAACCTTTCTCCAACCTATTTCTCCACCTTGTTTCCTCATCCTGTTTTTTTCCATCCTATTTCTCCAGCCTGTTTTTCCAATTCCTAATCCTGTTTCTCCAACTTGTTTCTTAATAACCTGTTTCCCCAACCTGTTTTTTTAGCCTATTTATCCATTTTGTTTCTTCAACATATTTTTCCATCTTCTAGCTTTCTCCATGCATTCTGTTTCTGAGTCCATCCATTTTCTCCATCCAGTCTTTCTCCAACCTAATCTTGTTTCTCCAACTTGTTTCTCCAGCCTATTTTTCCACCCCGCCTTTTTAAGATCTATTAAACTAATTTCTATTATTTAAAATTTAAAAAAATCAAAAAAATCAACAAGTTTTACCTGTCATCGCATTACCTTCACATGCCTTTCTTCTTTTTCCAACTTTTTGCTCCAACCTGTTTCTCTATCCTATTTTTCAGTCTTGTTTCTCCATTCTGTTTTTATCCTGTTTCTCCAAGCAGCTTTCCATTGTTTTTTCCAACCTATTTTTCATCCTCTTTCTCCATCCCAGTTAATTCTCCTTCAACCTGTATTTCCATCCTACTTTTTTTAAAAGTTTATATAACTAAATTCTATTATTTAAAATTTCAAAAACAACAGAAGTTTTACCTGTCACATTACCGTTTTTGACAATTATGTATACTTTGGTATTTTCCATGTCTCTCTATTAGAGCTTTCCTCTTTTCTCCTTTCCGTCCTCTTTCTCCATCTTGTTTCTCCAACCTCTTTCTCCATCTTCTTTTTCCATCCTTTTCCTCCATTCTAGCTTTCTCCATCCTCTTTTCCCATTCCATATCTCCACCATCATTTTTCATCCTGTTTCTCCACATGGTTTCTCCATCTCGTTTCTCCATCTCATTTCTCCATCCTATTTCTTCATCCAGTATTTCTCCATTCTGTTTTCTAACCTCTATATTGGACTAAATTCTATTCCTGAAATCTCAAACAAAATACAAAAAAAAACAAAAAACACAAGAAGTTTCGATAATTACCACATTACATTTTGATATCCTGCAACGAAACTCAGGTTTGACTGAAAGAAAAGTTTGGTATTGATAAAAAGAAATACATTGATACATGCATGAAAAATATGACCCACGGTAGAAGTACAGAAAAAATACCATAATCATAATTCCACCTTCAATTTGAAAAAATGCCATCCATTTATAACATCATTGTGTACACTACTTAAGTAGTTTTAATTTTTTATATTTTTTGATGTTTATTTGTTTAATTTATTTTTTTATTGTTTTTTTATTTTTTATTTGTTTTTGTTTGTTTTTTACTTGTTTTGTAGTTTTGTTGTTCATTATTTATAAAGTGTAAACAATTCTAATATTATAAATAAATGGCATTTTTCCAAAATAAAAATGAAATTATAACCATAATATTTCTAATGTAGCTCCTACTGTAAATCACATTTCACATACACCCACCAACATATTTCTTTCCACCAATATCAAACTTTGCTTTCAAATCAACTGGCTACCCCCCCCCCCCCCCCCCATCCCTACAATACCCCCCGACTTTAGTTAACACAAAAGATATTGTACATGCATTTTAAAATAAAGTAGTTTTACCTGAATATACCACATACATTACCTTTCTCCAACCTATTTATCCACCTTGTTTCCTCATCCTGTTTTTCCATCCCATTTCTCCAACCTGTTTCTCCAATTCCTAATCCTGTTTCTCCAACCTGTTTCTTTAACCTGTTTCCCCAACCTGTTTTTTAGCCTATTTTATCCATTTTGTTTCTTCATCCTATTTTTCCATCGTCTTTCTCTATTCTGTTTCTCCATCCTCTTTGTCCATCCATTTTCTCCATCCTATTTCTCCAACCTCATCTTGTTTCTCCGACCTGTTTCTCCAACCTGTTCCTCCAACCTATTTTTCCACCCCGCCTTTTTGAGGTCTATTAAACTAATTTCTATTATTTAAAATTTCAAAAAATCAAAAAAATCAACACGTTTTACCTGTCATCGCATTACCTTTGAATGCCTTTCTTCTTTTTCCAACTTTTTCCTCCAACCTGTTGCTCTATCCTATTTTTCAGTCTTGTTTCTCCATTCTGTTTTTATCCTTTTCTCCAAGCAGCTTTCCATTGTTTTTTCGAACCTATTTTTCATCCTCTTTCTCTATCCCAGTTTTCTCCTTCAACCTAGATTTCCATCCTATTTTTTTTAAAAGCCAATTTAACTAAATTCTATTATTTAAAATTTCAAAAACAACAGAAGTTTTACCTGTCACATTACCGTTTTTGACAATTACGTATACTTTGGTATTTTCCATGTCTCTCTATTAGAGCTTTCCTCTTTTCTCCTTTCCGTCCTCTTTCTCCATCTTGTTTCTCCAACCTCTTTCTCCATCTTCTTTTTCCATCCTTTTCCTCCATTCTAGCTTTCTCCATCCTCTTTTCCCATTCCATATCTCCACCATGATTTTTCATCCTGTTTCTCCATATGGTTTCTCCATCTCATTTCTCCATCCTATTTTTTAACCTCTATTGGACTTAAAACTACCTGAAATCTCAAACAAAATAGAAAAAAACAAAAAACACAAGAACTTTCACCAATTACATTACATTTTGATATATCCTGCAACTTAACTCAGGTTTGACTGAAAGAAAAGTTTGGTACTGATAAAAAGAACTACATTGATACATGCATGAAAAATATGACCTACAGTAGAAGTACAGAAAAAATACCATAATCATAATTCCACCTTCAATTTGAAAAAATGCCATCCATTTATAATATCATTGTGTACACTACTTAAGTAGTTTTAATTTTTTATATTTTTTGATGTTTATTTGTTTATTGTTTAATTTATTTTTTTACTGTTTTTTAATTTTTTATTTGTTTTTGTTTGTTTGTTTTTTATTTGTTTTGTAGTTTTGTTGTTTATTATTTATAAAGTGTAAACAATTCTAATATTATAAATAAATGGCATTTTTCCAAAATAAAAATGAAATTATAACCATATAATATTTCTAATGTACTCCTACTGTAAATCACAGTTCACATACACCCACCAACATATTTCCTTCCACCAATATCAAACTTTGCTTTCAAATCAACTGGCTACCTCCCCCCCCCCCCCCCCCCCATCCCTACAATACCCCCCGACTTTAGTTAGCACAAACGATATTGTACATGCATTTTAAAATAAAGTAGTTTTACCTGAATATACCACATTACCTTTCTCCAACCTATTTCTCTATCTTGTTTCGCCATCCTGTCTCTCCAATTCCTAATCCTGTTTCTCCATTCTGTTTCTCCAACCTATTTTGCCCATCTCCCTTTTCTCCATATCTCGTTTCTCCAACCTGTTTTTCCTGATCCTCTTTGTCCATCCATTTCTCCTTCCTCTTTCTCCATCCTGTTTCTCCAACCTATTTTCCATCCTGTTTCTCCAACCTATTTTTCAATTCTGTTTCTCCATTTTGTTTTCCACCCTGTTTCTCCAACCTCTTTCCCACCCTTTTTTAAAACCTATTTATAAACTAAATTCTATTGATTTAAAATTTCAAAAAAACAACAGAAGTTTTACCTGTCACCTGATATTAAAAGTAATATCCATTCCGTTTTTCCAACCTGTTTCTCCATTCCGTTTTTACATCCTGATTCTCCATCATGTTTCTCCAACCTAAGTTTCTCCAGCCTATTTTTCAACCCTGTTTCTGCATTTTGTTTTTTATCCTGTTTCTTCGACCTGTATGTTTGTCATGCATCAGCTTTTTCCACCCTGTTGCTCCATCCTATTTTCAATCTTATTTCTCCATCTGTTTTTTATCCTGTTTCTCCAACCTATATCCATATCCTACTTTTTTATGATTTATTAAACTAAATTCTATGATTTAAAATTTCAAAAACAACAACAGAAGCTTTATCTGTCACCTGACCACATTACCTTTTAATAGCCATCTTGTTTTTTCAACTTTTTTTCTCCAACCTGTTTCTCCGACCTGCTTTTTAACCTTGTTTTTTCTCCATCCTGTTTTTCCATTCTGTTTCTCTTTCCTGTTTCTGCAACCTATTTCTCCATCCTATTTTTCAATGTGGTTTCTCCATCCCTTTTCTCCATCCTGTTTCCCCAACCTATATTTCCCCTCCTTTTTTTAAAACCTATTAATTAAACTTAATTCTATGATTTAAAATTTAAAAAAAACAACAAACAAACAGAAGTTTTACCTGTAACCACATTAATTACCTTTCAATACCATCCTGTTTCTCCATCCTATTTTTCTCCAACCCTTTACCCCATTCTGTTTCTCTATACTGTTTCCGGTTTAATCCAGTTTCCCCATTCTTTTTCCCCATCCTCAGATTTTCCATCATATTTCTCCATCCTGTTCTCCCATCCTGTTTCCTCAGTTGATGAAAAAATATACAAACTAATATAGTTAGACGAATTCTGAACAAAAAATTTTTTGAAATTTTTACAAGTGGAATATGTACACTGTTTTATCTAATCTTAAATTGATGTATAGTTACAGAAATGTAATGATTTTTAGTAGATTTTTAGTAGATAGATTATTAGTAGATAGATTATTAGTAGATAGATTATTAGTAGATAGATATTAGTAGATAGATAATATTAGTAGATAGCTAATATCAGTAGATAGCTAACATTAGTAGATAGATTATTAGTAGATATGATAGATTATTTAAGTAGATATGATAGATTATAAGTAGATAGATTAGTAGACAGATTAGAAGATAGACTATTAGTAGATATGATAGATTAGAAGATACGATAGATTAGAAGATATGATAGATTATTAGTAGATATGATAGATTATTAGTAGATATGATAGATTAGCAGATAGATTAGTAGATAGTTTATTAGTAGATAGATCATTAGTAGATAGATTATTAGTAGAAAGATTATTAGTAGATAGATAATATTAGTAGATAGATTATTAGTAGATATGACAGATTATTTAAGTAGATACAACAGATTATTAGTAGATATGATAGATTATTAGCAGATAGATTATTAGTACATAGATCATTAGTAGATAGGTTATTAGTAGAAAGATTATAAGTAGATAGATAATATTAGTAGATATGATAGATTATTTAAGTAGATATAATAGATTATTAGTAGATATGATAGTTTATTTAAGTAAATATAATAGATTAGTAGTAGACATGATAGATTAGTGGATAGATTATTAGTAGATAGATTATTAGTAGATAGATTATAAGTAGACAGATTATTAGTAGATATGATAGATTATTAGTATATAGATTATTAGTAGATATGATAGATTATTAGATAGTTTATTAGTAGATAGATTATTAATTAGCAGATTATTAGTAGACAGATTATTAGTAGATGATATATTATTAGTAGACATGATAGATTATTAGTACTATTTAGTAGATAGATTATTAAGTAGATAGATTATTAGTAGATAGATTATTAGTAGATATGATAAAGCTACTAGTAGATAGTTTATTAGTAGATATATTATTAATAGAATATTAGTAGTTAGATTAGTATATAGATTATTAGTAGATAGATTATTAGCAGATAGCTTACTAGTAAATGATTATTAGTACATAGATTATTAGAAGATAGATTACAAATAGATAGATTAGAAGATTATTAGTAGATAGATTATTAGTTCATAGATTATTAGTATATATATATATACATATATATATATATATAATTAGTACAGAGATTATTAGTAGATAGATTAGTACATAGATAGATTATTAGTAGATAGATTATTAGTAGATAGATTATTAGTAGATATGATAGATCATTAGTAGATATGAAAGATTATTAGTAGATAGATTATTAGTAGACAGATTATTAGTAGATAGATTAGAACATAGATTATTAGTAGATAGATTATTAGTAGATTATTAGTAGATAGATTATTAGTAGATTATTACTAGATAGATTACTAATAGATTATTAGTAGATAGATTATTAGCAGATAGATTATAAGTAAATAGATTATTAGTAGATAGATAACTAATAGATATATTATTAGTTGATAGATGAGTAGTAGATAGATTATTAGTAAACAGATTATTACTAGATAGATTATTACTAGATAAATTACTAATACATAGATTTTTAATACGTAGATTATTAGTAGATATGATAGATTATTAGTAGATATGATATATTATTAGATGATAGAGATAGATTAGTAGATAGATTATAAGTAGATATGATAGATTATTAGTAGATATGATAGATTATTAGTAGATGATAGATTAGTAGATAGTTTATTAGTAGATAGATTATTAGTACATAGATTATTAGTAGATAGATTATTAGCAGATTATTAGTAGATAGATTATTAGTAGAGATTATTAGCAGATAGATTATTAGTAGATAGATTACTAATTGATAGATTATTAGTAGATATGATAGATTATTAGTAGATAGATTATTAGTAGATAGATTACTAGTACATATATTATTATAACATAGATTACTAATAGATAGATTATTAGTAGATAGATTAGTAGATAGATTATTAGTAGATAGATTATTAGTAGATAGATTATTAGTAGATATATAATATTAGTAGATAGATAATATTAGTAGATAGATAATATTAGTAGATAGATTATTAGTAGATATGATAGATTATTAGTAGATGATAGATTATTAGTATATAGATTATTAGTAGATAATTAGTAGATAGATTATTAGTAGATACATTATTAATAGATAGATTATTAGTAGATGACAGATTATTAGTTGATAGATTATTAGTAGATAGATTATAAGTAGATATGATAGATTATTAGTGGATATGATATATTATTAGATGATAGAGATTATTAGATATGACAGATTATTAAAGTACATATGATATATTAATAGATAGCTAGATTATTAGTAGATAGATTATTAGATAGATAGATTTTTAGTAGAACGATTATCAGTAGATATGATAGATTATTAGTAGATAGATTTTTAGTAGATAATTAGTAGATAGATTATTTGTAGATAGATTATTGGTAGATATGACAGATTATTAATAGATATGATAGATTATTAGTAGATAGCTAGATTATTAGTAGATAGATTACGAGTAGACAGATTATTTGATATGATAGATTATCAAAGTAGATATGATAGATTATTAGTAGATATAGCTAGATTATTAGTAGATAGATTATTAGCAGATAGATTATTTAGTAGATAGACGATTATTAGTACATGGATTATTAGTATATAGATTATTAGTACATAGATTATTAGTAGGTTAATTACTAGATAGATTATTAGTGCATAGATTATTAGTAGATATGATAAATTTAGTATACAGATTATTAGTAGATAGATTATTTGTACATATATTATTAGTAGATAGATTATTAGTAGATATGATAGATTATTAGCAAATAGATTATTAGCAGATAGATTATTAGTACATAGATTATTAGTGCATAGATTATTAGTACATAGATTATTAGTGCATATAGATAATTATTAGTACATAGATTATTAGTATATATAGATTATTAGTACATACATTATTAGATAGATTATTAGTGGGTAATTACTAGATAGATTATTAGTAGATAGATTATTAGTACATAGATTATTAGTACATATATTATTAGTAGATAGATTATTAGTAGATAGACTATTTGTACATATATTATTAGTAGATAGATTATTAGTAGATGATAGATTATTAGTAGATATGATAGATTATTAGCAGATAGATTATTAACAGATAGATTATTAGTACATATTATTAGTGCAAATAGATTATTAGTGCACAGATTATTAGACGTAGATTATTAGTACATAGATTATTAGTGCATATAGATTATTAGTACATAGATTATTAGTAGATAATTGTTACATAGATTATTAGTACATAGATTATTAGTACATAGATTATTAGTACATAGATTATTAGTGCATAAACTATTAGTACATAAACTATAATTAAGTTCTATTCTTTAAGACTTAAAAAAATAAAAAACCAGAAGTTTTACCTCCTCTTTGCCCATCCTGTTTCTCTAACCTATTTTTCATTCTCTTTGTCCATCGTTTTTCTTCATCCTATTTCTCCAGCCTATTTTTATATCCCACTTTTTTTAAGATTTATTAAACTATAAGTTCTATTTATTTAAAATTTCAAAAAATTCACAAAAACAACAGCGCGGTTTTACCTGTCGTATTACCTTTTAATATCCATCTTGTTTCTTTCTACAATTGTCTCCAACCTCTTTCTCAAACAAAAACTTGTTTTTCCAACCTGTTTCTCCATCCTATTTCTCCATTCTGTTTTTTAACCTATTTCTCCAACCTGTTTTTCCAATGCGTTTTTCCATCCTGTTTCTCCATCCTATTTTTCTATCCTCTTTGTCCATCCTTTTGCTTCATCCTTTTTTTCCCCATCCCATTTTTCCAACCTATGTTTCCATACTCCTTGCTCAATCTTCTTTCTCCATTCTTAAGCCTCTTTGTCCAACCTATTTCTCCATCCTGTTTTTTTATGAACTAATTTAAACTAATTATTCTATTACTTAAAATCTCAAAAAAATCAAGAAAAAAATAGAAGTTTTACCTGTCGCCACATTACCTTTTGACATAGTCTGCATATATTTGGATATTTTCCATTGTCTCAGACTGTAAAAAATCTGGGGCTCTGTATTTTGCCCACATTAATGTTTCCTAGCTTTACCATGCATACCAAGGTTATCTGCTCTGCGTATTTGTTGCGTGCCATGGACAGCAATGATATTTCTCCAATATATTTCTCTGACCTGTTTCTCCATCCTGTTCTCCCATCCTCTTTTTCAGCCGCAGTTTCTATCTTTATTGTTTTTATTTTACAAACTTTGACACTTAAGTTACATTTACAAAACAGTATTACATATTTCCCCATCTCAATCACATATTTCCCAATTACATAATAATTTCTCCCTCCTGTATCTCCATTCCGTTTTTTTCATCCTGTTGCACCATCCTGTTTCTGAATTCAGATACGTTTTTCCAACTTTTTCCCCATCCTGTTTCTCCAACCGTTTTCCTATCGTGTTAGCGCATCCTATATCTCCAAATAGGGGTTTCTCAATCCATTCTATTTCTCCATCCTATTTCTCCATCCTAATTTCTCCATTCTGCTCTCCTATCCCGTTTGCTCAGTTGATAAAAAATATACAAATGTTTAGTTAAATGAGTTCTGTACAAAAAATTATTGTAATTTTTACAAGTGGAATATGTGCAGTGTTTTATCTATTCTTAATTTGATGTGTAGTTACAGAAATGTAAACATTTTTAGTAGATTACTAGTAGATAGATAATATTAGTAGATACGATAGATTATTTAAGTAGATATAATAGATTATTAGTAGATAGACATTAGTAGATAGATAATATTAGTAGAAAGATAATATTAGTAGATAGATAATATTAGTAGATATGATAGATTATTAGTAGATATGATAGATTATTAGTATATAGACTATTAGTAGATAGAATTATTGGTAGATAGATTATTAGTAGATAGATTATTAGTAGATAGGTTAGTGTACAGATTATTAGTATATAGATTATTAGTAAATAGATTATTAGTAGATATATTATTAGATAGATTATTAGTAGACAGATTATTAGATATGATAGATTATTAAAGTAGATATGATATATTATTAGTAGATAGCTAGATTATTAGTAGATAGATTATTAGTCGATTATTAGTAGATAGGTTAGTATATAGATTATTAGTAGATAGATTATTAGAAGATAGATTATTAGTAAATAGATTATCAGTAGATAGATTATTAGTAGATACATAATATTAGTAGATACATAATATTAGTAGATACATAATATTAGTAGATATGATAGATTATTTAAGTAGATATAATAGATTATCAGTATATAGACTATTAGTAGATAGATTATTAGTAGATAGATTTATTAGTAGATAGAATTATTAGTAGATAGATTATTAGTAGACAGATTATTACTGGATAGATTATTAGTAGATAGATTATTAGTAGATATATTAGTAGATAGATTATTAGTAGACAGATTATTACTGGATAGATTATTAGTAGATATATTATTAGATAGATTATTAGTAGACAGATTATTAGATATGATAGATTATTAAAGTAGATATGATATATTATTAGTAGATAGCTAGATTATTAGTAGATAGATTATTAGTCGATTATTAGTAGATAGGTTAGTATATAGATAGGTTAGTATATAGATTATTAGTAGATAGATTATTAGTAGATAGATTATTAGAAGATAGATTATTAGTAAATAGATTATCAGTAGATAGATTATTAGTAGATACATAATATTAGTAGATACATAATATTAGTAGATACATAATATTAGTAGATATGATAGATTATTTAAGTAGATATAATAGATTATCAGTATATAGACTATTAGTAGATAGATTATTAGTAGATAGATTTATTAGTAGATAGAATTATTAGTAGATAGATTATTAGTAGACAGATTATTACTGGATAGATTATTAGTAGATAGATTATTAGTAGATTATTAGTAGATAGGTTAGTATACAGATTATTAGTAGAAAGATTATTAGTAAATAGATTATTAGTAAATAGATTATTAGTAGATAGATTATTAGTAGATAGATATTAGTAGATAGATAATATTAGTAGATAGATAATATTAGTAGATAGATAATATTAGTAGATAGATAATATTAGTAGATAGATAATATTAGTAGATAGATAATATTAGTAGATAGATAATATTAGTAGATAGATAATATTACTAGATAGATAATATTACTAGATAGATAATATTAGTAGATATAATAGATTATTAGTAGATATGCTAGATTATTAGTAGATATGATAGATTATTAGTATATAGACTATTAGTAGATAGATTATTAGTAGATATAATTATTAGTAAATAGATAGGTTAATATATAGGTTATTAGTAAATAGATTATTAGTAGATAGATTACTAGTAAATAAATTATTAGTAGATAGATTATTAGTAGATAGATAATATTAGAAGATAGAAAATATTAGTAGATATAATAGATTATTAGTAGATAGGTTAATATATAGATTATTAGTAGATAGATTATTAGTAGATAGATTACTAGTAAATAGATTATTAGTAGATAGATTATTAGTAGATAGATAGATATTAGTAGATAGATAATATCAGTAGACAGATAATATTAGTAGATAGATAATATTAGAAGATAGAAAATATTAGTAGATATAATAGATTATTAGTAGATATGATAGATTATTAGTAGATATGATACATTATTTAAGTAGATATAATAGATTATTAGTAGATATGCTAGATTATTAGTAGATATGATAGATTATTAGTATATAGATTATTAGTAGATAGATTATTAGTAGATAGAATTATTAGTAGATAGATTATTAGTAGATTATTAGTGATAGGTTAGTATAGATTATTAGTAGATAGATTATTAGTAGATAGATTATTAGTACATAAATTATTAGTAGATAGATTATTAGTAAATAGATTATTAGTAGATGATAGATTAGTAGATATGCTAGATTATTAGTAGATAAATTATTAGATAGATAGATTATTAGTAGAAAGATTATCAGTAGATATGATAGATTATTAGTAGATAGATCATTAGTAGATAGATTAGTAATACATAGATTATTAGTACATAGATTATTAGTACAGAATTATTGGTAGATATGATAGATTATTAGTAGATAGATTATTATTACATAGATTATTAGATAGATTATCAGTAGATAGATTATTAGTAGATAGATTATTAGTAGATAGATTATTGGTAGATAGATTATTAGTACATAAATTATTAGTAGATAGATTATTAGTAAATAGATTATTAGTAGATGATAGATTATTAGTAGATATGCTAGATTATTAGTAGATAGATTATTAGGTAGATAGATTATTAGTAGAAAGATTATCAGTAGATGATAGATTATTAGTAGATAGATCATTAGTAGATGGATTAGTAGTAGATAGATTAGTAGTAGATTAGTAGTAGATAGATTAGTAGTACATAGATTATTAGTAGAGAATTATTAGTAGATATGATAGATTATTAGTAGATAGATTATTACATAGATTATTAGATAGATTATTAGTACATAGATTATCAGTACATAGATTATTAGTAGATAGAGTATTAGTACATAACTATAATTAATTCTATTCTTTAAAACTTAAAAAAATAAAAAAACAACAGAAGTTTTACCTGTCACCACATTACCTTCCAATATGCATCCTGTTTCGCCAACCTATTTTTCTATCCTCTTTGTTTCCCATCCTTTTCTCCCTCTTATTTTTCCATTCTCTTTGTTTAATTCTCTTTGCCCAATGCACTTTCTCCAACTTATTCCTCCATCCTCTTTGTCCATCCTGTTTCTCCAAACTATTTTTCATTCTCTTTGTCCATCCTTTTTCTTCATCCTATTTCTCCACCCTATTTTTATATCCTACTTTTTTTAAGATTTATTAAACTATAAGTTCTATTTATTTAAAATTTCAAAAAATTCAAAAAAACAACAGCAGTTTTACCTGTCACATTACCTTTTAATATCCATCTTGTTTTTTGCTATTGTCTCCAACCTCTTTCCCAAACAAAAACTTGTTTTTCAAACCTGTTTCTCCATCCTATTTCTCCATTCGTTTTTTTATCCTATTTCTCCAACCTGTTTTTCCAATGCGTTTTTCCACCCTTGTTTCTCCATCCTATTTTTCTATCCCCTTTGTCCATCCTTTTGCTTCATCCTTTTTCCCCCATCCCATTTTCCTTCTTCAATCTTCTTTCTCCATTCTTAAGCCTCTTTGTCCAACCTATTTCTCGATCCTGTTTTTTTATGATCTAATTTAAACTAATTATTCTATTACTTAAAATCTCAAAAAAATCAAGAAAAAAATAGAAGTTTTACCTGTCGCCACATTACCTTTTGACATAGTCTGCATATATTTGGATATTTTCCATTGTCTCAGACTGTAAAAAATTTGGGGTCTTGTATTTTGCCCGCATTAATGTTTCCTAGCTTGGCCATGTATACGAAAGTTATCTGCTCTGCATATCTGTTGCATGCCATGGACATGCAGCAATGATATTTATCCAATATATTTCTCTGACCTGTTTCTCCATCCTGTTTTCCCATCCTCTTACATAACGGTATTACATACTTCCCAATTACATAGTAATTTCTCCCTCTTGTATCTCCATTCCGTTTTTTCCCATCCTGTTTCACCATAATGTTTCTCAATTCAGATTAGTTTTTCCAACTTTTTCCCCCATCCTCATTCCTGTTTCTCCAACCGGTTTTCTATCCTGTTAGCACATCCTTATCTCCAAATGCTTTCTCAATCCATTCTATTTCTCCATCCTATTTCTCCATCCCAATTTCTCCATTCTGCTCTCCTATCCCGTTTGCTCAGTTGATAAAAAATATACAAATGTTTAGTTAAATGAGTTCTGTACAAAAAAATTATTGTAATTTTGACAACTGGAATATGTGCAGTGTTTTATCTGTTCTTAATTTGATGTATAGTTACAGAAATGTAATCATTTTTAGTAGATTATTAGTAGATAGATAATATTAGTAGATAGATAATATTAGTAGATAGATAATATTAGTAGATAGATAATATTAGTAGATAGATTATTAGTAGATAGATATTAGTAGATAGATAATATTAGTACATAGATAATATTAGTACATAGATATTAGTAGATATGATAGATTATTTAAGTAGATATAATAGATTATTAGTAGATATGATAGATTATCAGTAGATATGATAGATTAGTAGTACATATGATAAGTAGATAGATTACTGGATAGAATATTAGTAGATTATTAGTAGAAAGATTATTAGTAGATATGATAGATTATTAGTAGATATGATAGATTATTAGTAGATATGATAGATTATTTAAGTAGATATAATAGATTATTAGTAGATATGCTAGATTATTAGATGATATGATAGATTATTAGTATCTAGACTATTAGTAGATAGATTATTAGTAGATAGAATTATTAGTACATAGATTATTAGATAGATTATTAGTAGATAGATTATTAGTAGATAGATAATTAGTAGATAGATTATTAGTAAATAGATTATTAGTAGATAGATAATATTAGTAGATAGATAATATTAGTAGATAGATAATATTACTAGGTAGATAATATTAGCAGAAATGATAGATTATTTAAGTAGATATAATAGATTATTAGTAGATATGATAGATTATCAGTAGATATGATAGATTATTAGTACATATGATAAGTAGATAGATTACTACTAGATAGATTATTAGTAGATTATTAGTAGAAAGATTATTAGTAGATATGATAGATTATTAGTAGATTAATGATAGATTATTAGTAGATATGCTAGATTATTAGTAGATATGATAGATTATCAGTATATAGACTATTAGTAGATAGATTATCAGTATATAGACTATTAGTAGATAGATTATCAGTAGATAGATTATTAGTAGATAGATTATTAGTAGATAGATATTAGTAGATAGATAATATTAGTAGATAGATAATATTAGTAGATAGATAATATTAGTAGATAGATAATATTAGTAGATAGATAATATTAGTAGATAGATAATATTAGTAGATGATAGATTATTTAAGTAGATATAATAGATTATTAGTAGATATGCGAGATTATTAGTAGATATGCTAGATTATTAGTATATAGATTATTAGTAGATAGATTATTAGTTGATAGAATTATTAGTAGATAGATTATTAGTAGATAGATTATTAGTAGATTATTAGTAGATAGGTTAGTATATAGATTATTAGTAGATAGATTATTAGTTGATAGAATTATTAGTAGATAGATTATTAGTAGATAGATTATTAGTAGATTATTAGTAGATAGGTTAGTATATAGATTATTAGTAGATAGATTATTAGTACACAGATTATTAGTAGATAGATTATTAGATAGATTATTAGTAGATATATTATTTCTACATAGATTATTTGTAGATAGATTATTACTAGATAGATTATTTCTAGATTATTAGAGATAGATAATATTAGTACATAGATAAATAATACTAGTAGATAGATTATTAGTAGACATGATAGATTATTTAAGTAGATATAAATAGATTATTAGTAGATATGATAGATTATTAGTACATATGACAAGTAGATAAAATTATTAGTAGATTATTAGTAGAAAGATTATTAGTAGATATGATAGATTATTTAAGTAGATATGATAGATTAGTAGATATGAAAGATTATTTAAGTAGATATAATAGATTATTAGTAGATATGATAGATTGGTAGATGAGATTATTAGTATATAGATTATAGATTATTAGTGGATAGATTAGTATATAGATTATTAGTAGATACATTATTAGTACATAGATTATTAGTAGACAGATTAGTAGATAGATTAATAGTAAATAGATTATTAGTAAATAGATTATTAGTAGATACATTATTAGTAGATATATTATTAGATATGATAGATTATTAGTAGATAGATTATTAGTAGATAGAATATTAGTAGATAGATTATTAGTAGATAGATCATTAGTAGATAGATTATTAGTACATAAATTATTAGTAGATAGATTATTAGTAAATAGATTATTAGTAGATAGATTATTAGTAGATGATGGATTATTAGTAGATATGATAGATTATTAGTAGATAGATTATTAGATAGATTATTAGTAGAAAGATTATCAGTAGATAGATTATTAGTACATAGATTATTAGTACATAGATTATTAGTAGAGATATGATAGATTATTAGTAGATAGATTATTATTACATAGATTATTAAAAAGATTATTAGTAGATTATTAGTAGATAGATTATTAGTAGATAGATTATTAGTACATAACTATAATTAATTCTGTTCTTTAAAACTTAAAAAAATAAAAAAACACAGAACTTTTACCTGTCACCACATTACCTTCCAATATCCATCCTGTTTCGCCAACCTATTTTTCTATCCTCTTTGTTTTTCCATCCTTTTTCCCCTCCCATTTTTCCATTCTCTTTGTCTAATTCTCTTTGCCCAATGCACTTTCTCCAACCTATTCCTCCATCCTCTTTGTCCATCCTGTTTCTCCAAACTATTTTTCATTCTCTTTGGTCATCCTTTTTCTTCATCCTATTTCTCCACCCTATTTTTATATCCTACTTTTTTAAAGATTTATTAAACTATAAGTTCTATTTATTTAAAATTTCAAAAAATTCAAAAAAAACCCCAGCAGTTTTACCTGTCACATTACCTTTTAATATCCATCTTGTTTTTTGCTATTGTCTCCAACCTCTTTCCCAAACAAAAACTTGTTTTTCAAACCTATTTCTCCATCCTATTTCTCCATTCGGTTTTTTATCCTATTTCTCCAACCTGTTTTTCCAATGCATTTTTCGACCCTGTTTCTCCATCCTATTTTTCTATCCTCTTTGTCCATTCTTTTGCTTCATCCTTTTTCCCCATCCCATTTTTCCATTCTCCTTGTTCAATCTTCTTTCTCCATTCTTAAGCCTCTTTGTCCAACCTATTTCTCCATCCTGGTTTTTTATGATCTAATTGATTTAAACTAATTATTCTATTAATTAAAATCTCAAAAAAATGACGAAAAAAATATGTTTTTACCTGTCGCCACATTACCTTTTGACATAGTCTGCATATATTTGGATATTTTCCATTGTCTCAGACTGTAAAAAATCTGGGGCTTTGTATTTTGCCCGCATTAATGTTTCCTAGCTAGCTTGACCATGCATACCAAGGTTATCTGCTCTGCGTATTTGTTGCGTGCCATGGACAGCAATGATATTTCTCCAATATATTTCTCTGACCTGTTTCTCCATCCTGTTCTCCCATCCTCTTTTTCAGCCGCAGTTTCTATCTTTATTGTTTTTATTTTATAATATTTGACACATAAGTTACGTTTACATAACAGTATTACATATTTCCCAATTACATAATAATTTCTCCCTCCTGTATCTCCATTCCGTTCTTTTCATCCTGTTTCACCATCCTGTTTCTGAATTCAGATACGTTTTTCCAACTTTTTCCCCATCCTGTTTCTCCAACCGTTTTCCTATCCTGTTAGCACATCCTATATCTCCAAATAGGGGTTTCTCAATCCATTCTATTTCTCCATCCTATTTCTCCATCCTAATTTCTCCATTCTGTTCTCCTATCCTGTTTGCTCAGTTGATAAAAAATATACAAATGTTTAGTTAAATGAATTCTGAACAAAAAAAATGTTGTAATTTTTGCAAGTGGAATATGTAGTGTTTTATCTATTCTTAAATTGATGTATATTTACAGAAATGTAATGATTTTTAGTAGATTTTTAGTAGATAGATTATTAGTAGATAGATAATATTAGTAGATAGATAATAATAATAATAATAATAATAATAATAATAGTAGATAGATAATATTAGTAGATAGATAATATTAGTAGATAGATAATATTAGTAGATAGATAATATTAGTAGATATGATAGACTATTTAAGTAGATATAATAGATTATTAGTAGATATGAAAGTAGATAGATTATTAGTAGATATGATAGATTATTAGTAGATATGATAGATTATCAGTAGATAAGATAGATTATTAGTAGATATGATAGATTAGTAGATAGATTATTAGTAGATAGATCATCAGTAGATAGATTATTAGTAGATAGATGATTAGTACATAGATTATTAGTAGATAGATTATTAGTAAATAAATTAATAGATGATAGATTATTAGATGATAGATTATTAGTAGATAGATTATTAGTACAGATTATCAGTAGATATGATGTATAGCTAGATTATTAGTAGATATGATAGATTATTAGTATATAGATTAGTACACAGATTATTAGTAGATAGATTATTAGATAGATTATTAGTAGATATATTATTTCTACATAGATTATTTGTAGATAGATTATTACTAGATAGATTATTTCTAGATTATTAGAGATAGATAATATTAGTACATAGATAAATAATACTAGTAGATAGATTATTAGTAGACATGATAGATTATTTAAGTAGATATAATAGATTATTAGATGACAGATTATCAGTAGATATAATAGATTATTAGATGATAGATTATTAGTTGATACGATAAGTAGATTATTTAAGTAGATATGATAGCTTATTAGTAGTTATGATAGATTATTAGCAGATAAATTATTAGTAGATAGATTATTAGTAGATAGATTATTAGCAGATAGATTATTAGTACATAGATTATTAGTACATAGATTACTAACAGATAGACTATTAGTAGATTATTAGTAGATATGATAGATTATTAGTAAATAGATTATTAGTAGATAGATAATTAGTAGATAGATTATTAGATAGATTATTAGATAGATTATTAGATAGATTATTAGTAGAAAGATTATTAGTAGATATGAGATTATTAGTAGATATGATAGATTATTAGTAGATGATAGATTAGTAGATGAGAGATTATTGGTAGATAGACTATTAGTAGATAGATTATTAGTAGACAGATGATTAGTAGATAGATGATTAGTAGAGAATTAGTAGATAGATTAATTGTAGATATGAAAGATTAATAATAGATATGATAGATTATTACTAGATAGCTAGATTAGTAGTAGATAGATTATTGGCAGATAGAATTATTAGCAGATAGATTATTTAGTAGATAGACGATTATTAGTACATGGATTATTAGTATATAGATTATTAGTAGGTTAATTACTAGATAGATTATTAGTAGATATGATAGATTGTTAGTATATAGATTATTAGTACGTAGATTATTAGTAGATAGACTATTTGTACATATATTATTAGTAGATAGATTATTAGTAGATATGATAGATTATTAGCAGATAAATTATTAGCAGATAGATTATTAGCAGATAGATTATTAGTACATATTAGATTAGTGCATAGATTATTAGTAGATAGATTAATAGTGCATATAGATAATTATTAGTACATATAGATTATTAGTACATACATTATTAGTAGATAGATTATTAGTGGGTAATTACTAGATAGATTATTAGTACATAGATTATTAGTACATATATTATTAGTAGATAGATTATTAGTAGATAGACTATTTGTACATATATTATTAGTAGATAGATTATTAGTAGATATGATAGATTATTAGTAGATGATAGATTATTAGCAGATAGATTATTAGCAGGTAGATTATTAGTACATATTATTGGTGCATATAGATTATTAGTGCATAGATTATTAGTACGTAGATTATTAGTACATATAGATTATTAGTAGATAGATCATTAGTACATAAATTATTAGTGCATATAGATTATTAATACATAGATTATTAGTAGATATGGTAGCTTATTAGTACATAGATTATTAGTAGATAATTATTACATAGATTATCAGTACACAGATTATTAGTGCATATAAACTATTAGTACATAAACTATAATTAAGTTCTATTCTTTAAAACTTAAAGAAAATAAAAAAACAGAAGTTTTACCTGCTCTTTGCCCATCCTGTTTCTCTAACCTATTTTTCATTCTCTTTGTCCATCGCTTTTCTTCATCCTATTTTTATATCCCACTTTTTTAAAGATTTATTAAAGTATAAGTTCTATTTAATTCTATATTCTCAAACAAAAACTTGTTTTTCCAACCTGTTTGTTTCTCCATCCTATTTCTCCATTCTGTTTTTTAACCTATTTCTCCAACCTGTTTTTCCAATGCGTTTTTCCACCCTGTTTCTCCTTCCTATTTTTCTATCCTCTTTGTCCATCCTTTTGCTTCATCCTTTTTCCCCCATCCCATTTTTCCAACCTATTTTCCCATTCTCTTTGTTCAATCTTCTTTCTCCATCCTAGCCTCTTTGTCGAACCTATTTCTCCACCCTGTTTTTTTATGATCTAATTTAAACTAATTATTCTATTATTTAAAATCTCAAAAAAATCAAGAAAAAAATAGAAGTTTTACCTGTCACCACATTACCTTTTGACATAGTTTGCATATATTTGGATATTTTCCATTGTCTCAGACTGTAAAAAATCTGGGGCCTTTTTTTTTGGTATTTTGCCCGCATTAATGTTTCCTAGCTTGACCATGTATACCAAGGTTGTCTGCTCTGCATATTTGTTGCATGCCATGGACAGCAATGATATTTCTCCAATCTATTTCTCTGACCTGTTTCTCCATCCTGTTTTTTATCCTGTTCTCCCATCCTATTTTTTCAACCGCAGTTTCTATTTTTATTGTTTTTATTTTATAAACTTTGACACTTAAGTTACATTTACAAAACAGTATTACATATTTCTCCATCTCAATTACATATTTCCCAATTACATAATAATTTCTCCCTCCTGTATCTCCATTCCGTTTCTTCATCCTGTTTCTCAATTCAGATAAGTTTTTCCAACTTTTTTCCCCATCCTGTTTCCGCATCCTATTTCTCCAAATGGTTTATCAATCCATTTTATTTCTCCATCCTAATTTCTCCATTCTGTTCTCCCATCCTGTTTGCTCAGTTGATAAAAAATATACAAATGTTTAGTTAAATGAATTCTGAATAAAAAAAATATTGTAATTTTTACAAGTGGAATATGTACAGTGTTTTATCTATTCTTGAATTGATGTATAGTTACAGAAATGTAATGTATATTATATTATTATTATAATATTATTATATTATTATTATTATTATTATTATTATTATATTATTATTAATATTATTATTATATTATTGCTGTATTATATTATTATTATTTTATTATTATTACTACTATATTATTATTATTATTATATTATTATTATTATATCATTATCATATTATTATTATATTATTATATATATCATTATATTATTATATTACTATATTATTATTATTATATTATTATATCACTATTATTATTATTATATTACTATGTTACTATTATTATATTATTATTATATTATTATATTATTATATTATTATATTACTATATTATTAATATTATATTATATTATTATATTATTTTTATATTATATTATTATATTATATTATTATTATATTACTATATTATATTTTTTATATTTTTCATATTATTATATTACATTATATTTATCTTATTATATTATAATTACTATATTATTATTATAATATTATTATTATTATTATATTATTATTATAATTATTATTATTATAATTATTATTATAATTAAACTTCAAATAAACGACAAAATTTTTAATGGTATACATGTTTCGGCAAAGCTAATATGCCATCTTTAGTATGAGTAATTATAGAATATTTACAAGTGATATTTATATGCTAAGGCTAATTGAAAATACAGAGGTATGACTCATCTAATGGATTTGTTAGGTCAGTTACACCATGGCAGGTATACCTGGAATTTTTAGTGTGCAAAATCTGAAATAACTAAAGTCTGAAATGAATAACATTGTCGAGGCAGGCACAAGGAAGCACTCCAAGTTCGACTGAAAGAAAGTTTGGTACTGATAAAAAGAACTACATTGATAAATGCATGAAAAATATGACCCACAGTAGAAGTACAGAAAAAATACCATAATCATAATTCCACCTTCAATTTGAAAAAATGCCATCCATTTATAATATCATTGTGTACACTACTAAGTTTAATTTTTATTTTTTAAATTTTTTGTGTGTTTAATTTGGTTTATTGCATGTTTAATTTGTTTATTTTTAAATAGTTTTTTAATTTTTATTTGTTTTGTTTTGTTTTGTTTTGTTTTGTTTTGTTTTGTTTTTTTATTTGTTTTGTTTATATTTATTTGATGTTTGTTCTTTTAATTATTGTTTATTATTTATAAAGTGTAAACAATTCTAATATTATAAATAAATGGCATTTTTCCAAAATAAAAATGAAATTATAACCATAATATTTCTAATGTACTCCTACTGTAAATCACATTTCACATACACCTGAAAACATACTTCTTTCTACCAATACTGAACTTCACTTCCAATCTAGCCGAACACTCCCTTCTGTCTGTCCCTTAATGCCACCCACTTCAGGCTAATCAGTTATCACAAAAAATAAACACACGCACTTTTGTGCATTAAAAAACACAAACCATCCTATTTTTCTTAATTAAGCCTAAAGGATCAGTATATTTACAGCAAATTTTTTTATAATATGTACATTAAATTTAGTATTGTAAGCTATTGAGTAATTAGTAATAATCCAAGAGTCTGGTTTGATTGATAATTCCTAGCTTTTTCCAACATTTTCTTGACATTGATAAATTATTTTACCTACTATGCATGTCCATGGTCTTGTGGTATAGTTATATTGTATCTTATATTAGCCCTATTAAATTCTTTTATCTCTCAGATATAAACCTGAGAACTAAACATTAATATTAATTTCTAGCATAAAGCATCTTTCATGTGTCAATGAATTCCTGGTCCACTTTGTCATATTTGAAAGAATTTTCAGCTGTTTGTTTGTTTCTTTTGAATTGTTACAAAATTATTATTTCCAATTTGCATAACTTAAATTATATTATATTATTATTATACTATTATTATTATTGTATTATTATTGTATTATTATTATTATTATTATTATATTATTATAAATTTATTATTATTACTATAATTATTATATTATATTTATCATTTATAGACCCGAAGCGAGGGGGATACGGCGAAATATTACATGAAAGATGATATTTCTCGAGGGAAGTATCATCTTTCATGTAATATTTCGCAGTATCCCCCGAGCGGAGGGTCTATAAATGATATATTATACCGAAAATTTGAACATGCGATACTAGTTTGAACAGTACAGTCAGAAAATAAAAACACATTTATTTGACATTCAATTAAACTCTCGGCTCCTGCCATTTTTCATTGTTTTGAGTGGGTGCGTGTAGTCCTCGCGAGACGTCGCGTGAGATAACTTTAATATCACAGTGTGATAAATTTAATATCACACCCCCAGCTCGGAAATCGGGGACTGGGATGCGACACTGCGAAAAATCGACTGGTCATGTGGTACAAATACTGTTTTCCGATTGGAGAATTTTAATTTAAGGTATAATATTATATTATATATTATATTATATTATATTATATTATATTATGTTATGTTACGTTACATTACATATTATATTAATTATTATTATAACATATTATATGTTATATATTATATATTTTATATTATATATTATATTATATTATTTATCTCTTAGATATAAACCAGATATAAACTATTAATTTCTAGAATAAAGCATCTTTCATGCGTCAATGAATTCCTGGTCCACTTTGTCATTTCAGCTGTGTTTCCTTTGAATTGTTGCAAAATTATTATTTACAATTTGCACAACTTAAATTGTAATGACAGCAATTAAATGTAATTACTAAGCGTTTAAAAATACATACAGAAATATATATAAACACTACAGTATGACTGTTGTCAAAATTAACGCAAAATAAAATTTATTTAAAATAATACTGTACCTGCTTGATCCATTTATAGTTCACGTAAGAATTATCTTTCATTGGTTCCCTTCAAGACTGTTTTTTGATGGTTGCTTTGAGATAATCTGACTCTGTGCCTTCAAAATTCTCAGTTGTGCAATATTGAGTGAGGCAATCATGCAATATTTAAACCATCCAATAATTAAACCATGCATTGAACCATCCATAATTGAACAATGCAATGAACCATGCAATGCACCATGCAATAATTATACCATGCAGTGAACCATGCATAATTGAACTATGCAATAAACCATGCAATAATTAAACCATGCATAATTGAACCATGCAATGAACCATGCAATAATTATACCATGCATAATTGAACTATGCAATGAACCATGCAATAAACCATACAATAATTAAACCATGCATTGAACCATGCAATAATTAAACCATGCAATAATTAAACCATGCATAATTGAACCATGCAATGAACCATGCAATAATTATACCATGCATAATTGAACTATGCAATGAACCATGCAATAAACCATGCAATAATTAAACCATGCATTGAACCATGTAATAATTAAACCAGGCATTGAACCATGCAATGAACCATGCAATAAACCATGCAATGCACCATGCAATAATTATACCATGCAGTGAACCATGCATAATTGAACTATGCAATGAACCATGCAATAAACCATGCAATAATTAAACCATGCAATAATTAAACCATGCAATAATTATACCATGCATAATTGAACGATGCAATGAACCATGCAATAAACCATGCAATAATTAAACCATGCATAATTAAACCATGCAATAATTAAACCATGCATAATTAAACCATGCAATAATTAAACCATGCAATAATTATACCATGCATAATTGAACTATGCAATGAACCATGCAATAAACCATACAATAATTAAACCATGCATTGAACCATGCAATAATTAAACCATGCAATAATTAAACCATGCAATATTTAAACCATGCAATCATGCAATAATTAAACGATGCAATAATTAAACCATGCAATTCTTAAACCATGCAATAAGTAAACCATGCAATAAGTAAACCATGCAATAATTAAACCATGCAATAATTAAACCATGCAATAATTAAACCATGCAATAATTAAACCATGCAATAAGAAACCATGCAATTATTAAACCATGCAATAATTAAACCATGCAATTTTTAAACCATGCAATTTTTAAACCATGCAATAATTAACCATGCAATAATTAAACCATGCAATAATTAAACCATGCAATAAGTATAAACCATGCAATAAGTAAACCATGCAATAAGAAACCATGCAATTATTAAACCATGCAATAATTAAACCATGCAATAATTAACCATGCAATAATTAAACCATGAAATAATTAAACCATGCAATAATTAACCATGCAAAAACCCTGAAATAAACAGAACCAGGCCATCTACTTGCTTGGTAGGTAGGTTACTCAAGTAGTACATATCTTTATATCCCAGGTTATTTGTAAGATAATCCCGAATTTGTTTAAATCCCTAAACACACAAAATTATATTATAATAATTACACCATGACTAAATACTAATAATATTAAAGATTCCCATGGCTCATACTACACTATAGAGTAACTACTATACATTACAGCACCATTACAGAACTATACTATGCAATACAGAACAATACATAAAACTATACAGCAACATACAGCACTATAAGGCACCATATACACAGCACTATGACACCATACAGCAAATATGGCACCATACAGCACTATATGACATTATACAGCACTATATGGCATCATACAACACTAGGACACTATACAGCACTATATGGCACCATACAACACTATATAGCACCATACAGCACTGGATGGCACCATACAGCACTACATGGTACCATACAGCACTATATGGCACCATACAGCATTACATGACACCATACAGCACTGTATGGCACCATACAGCACTACATGGCACCATATACAGCACTACATGGCACCATATACAGCACTATATAGCACCATATACAGCACTATATGGCACCATACAGCACTATATGGCACCATACAGCACTACAAAGCACCATACAGCACTATATGGCACCATGCAGAACTATATGGCACCATACAGCACTACATAGTACCATACAGCACTATATGGCATCATATAGCACTATATGGCACCATACAGCACCATGTGGAACCATACAGCACAATGTGGAACCATACAGCACTACATAGTACCATACAGCACTACATGACACCATACAGCACTATAGGGCACCATGGCACCATACAGCACTACATAGCACCATACAGCACTATATCATACCATACAGCACTATATGGCACAATACAGCACTATTTGATACCATACAGCACTGTATGGCACCATACAGCACTACATAGCACTATACAGCACCATACAGTACTATGACACCATACAGCACTATATGGTACCATACAGCACTATATGGTACCATACAGCACTATATGGCAACATATACAGCACAATATAGTACCATACAGCGCTATATGGCACCAGACAGCACTATGACACGATACAGCACTATGACACCATACAGCACTATATGACACCATACAGCACTATATGACACCATACAGCAGTATATAGTACTATATAGCACCATACAGCACTATATGGCACCATACAGCACTACATAGCACTATATGGCACCATACAGCACTATATGGTACCATACAGCACTATTTGACACCATACAGCACTGTATGGCACCATACAGCACTACATAGCACTATACAGCACCATACAGCATTATGACACCATACAGCACTATATGGTACCATACAGCACTGTATGGTACCATACAGCACTATATAGTACCATACAGCACTATATGGTACCATATAGCACTATATGGTACCATACAGCACTATATGTACTATACAGCACTATATAGCACCATGCAGCACTATATGGCACCATGCAGCACTATATGGCACCATGCAGCACTATATGGCACCATACAGCACTATGACACTATACAGCACTATACAGCACTATATGGCACCATACAGCACTATATGGCACCACACAGCACTATGACACTATACAGCACTATATGACACCAAACAGCACTACATAGCACCATACAGCACTACATGGCACCATACAGCACTATATGGCACCATACAGCACTATATGGCACCATACAGCACTATATAGCACCATACAGCACTATATAGCGCCATGCAGCACTATATGGCACCATGCAACGCTATATGGTACCATACATCACTATATGACACCATACAGCACTATATGGCACCATACAACACTACATAGCACTATACAGCACTATATAGCACCATACAGCACTACATAGCACTATACAGCACCATACAGCATTATGACACCATACAGCACTATATGGTACCATACAGCACTGTATGGTACCATACAGCACTATATAGTACCATACAGCACTATATGGTACCATATAGCACTATATGGCACCATGTGGAAGCATACAGCACCATACAGTACTACATGGAACCAACAGGACTATATATGGCTACTATATAGCACCATACAGCACTATATAGCACCATACAGCACTATATGGCACCATACAGCACTACATAGCACTACATAGCACCATACAGCACTATATAGCACCATACAGCACTATATGGCACCATACAGCACTACATAGCACCATACAGCACTACATAGCACTATACAGCACTATATAGCACCATACAGCACTATATAGCACCACACAGCACTACATAGCACCATACAGCACTACATAGCACCATACAGCACTGCATAGCACCATACAGCACTGCATAGCACCATACAGCACTGCATAGCACCATACAGCACTATATAGCACCATACAGCACTATATAGCACCATACAGCACTACATAGCACCATACAGCACTACATAGCACCATACAGCACTATATGGCACTATACAGCACTATATAGCACCATACAGCACTATATAGCACCATACAGCACTATATAGCACTATACAGCACTCTACATAGCACTATACAGCACTATATAGGACCATACAGCACTATATAGCACCATACAGCACCATACAGCACTACACAGCACCATACAGCACTATATAGCACCATACAGCACTACATAGCACCATACAGCACTACATAGCACCATACAGCACTACATAGCACCATACAGCACTATATGGCACTATACAGCACTATATACCATACAGCACTATATAGCACCATACAGCACTATATAGCACTATACAGCACTCTACATAGCACTATACAGCACTATATAGGACCATACAGCACTATATAGCACCATACAGCACTATATAGCACCATACAGCACTACATAGCACCATACAGCACTATATAGCACCATACAGCACTACATAGCACCATACAGCACTATATGGCACCATACAGCACTACATAGCACTATACAGCACCATACAGCACTATATAGCACCATACAGCACTATATAGCACCATACAGCACTACATAGCACGATACAGAACTACATAATACCATACAGCACTATATGGCACCATACAGCATTATATAGCACAATACAGCACCATAATACACTATACTGCACTATTCTAAGCTAATATCACGTTTACAACCCCCAAATAACATCCAATTGTGTTTACTTTACGTTGAAACAGAAAGGTGACCTTTCCTGGACTTAATATTTCAGTTTTAATAGATTTGCTTTCTTAGTTTCTGAACATTTTCAACTTGCATTTACAAGGAAACAAATGAGAACTTACCAGTATCGAAAATTCCATTATTTCTTTGTTGGTTTTAAGAGAAAATATTGAACTATTCACAAGCGATTTACAACGATTTTTTGCAGGAAATTCGACACACAAGCGTAACTTTGTTTCTTTTCAAAATCTCCCCAACAAAAGATCGGTTTTAAATGGAAATCCTAGCCAGAATTCTTTCAGAAATGCAGTAATATTCATCCGAATTCCATACGACGAAACCGCAGTACTGTAACGTGCTCGAAATAGGACTGTCAAAGGCGAAAACAATGCATTCACGTGTTTTTCATGTGATAGGTACTCTCAAGGGAAATTGTTTTTTATAAAATCCTTCTTAATAATATCAGCTTGATTTAGCGTTGAAAAAACGGCCTAAACATGCAATTGTGTGAATGTTTTCCCGAAAGTCTGCCCATGAGAAACTGCGAACAGGCGAACGAAAGTTTTGGAAACATATTTTGAATATATTTAATAGCCGAAGCGAAGTCCTTGTTGTTTCAACGTAAATATATAAACGCAAACGGAAAATATATTTATTTAAAACTAGAAATACCAAACAACCGTAATTGTTTACTTCGTTTGCCGTACAAGACTCGGATTTCTTGGCTAAATTTGGTGCTAAACTGCTTTTAAAACGCTGAAAAATGCGAGGAAAAATGCAAGAGTTGCTTCAAATTGTGAGCGATTTTTGTGTTGAAATCTACATGTAAAAAGCCTATTTATTTCGCTAGAGCGCTCCTAAAGACGAAATACTCACCTCACAATGAATATATCTTCAAAATAAACGAGTTTTAGCGTCTGATCTTGAAAATTCTTGTGTTGAATCAAAATAATTTGCTTCCAAGCGTCCGAAGTCGAAATGACAGCGAGTAAACAACGCCAGTCGCTGGCTTTAATGCGAGTTCAAATAGAGCCGAATTTATCGCAAAAAGCCGTAAAATGCGTTCAGAACGATACACAAACGAAGAAACTCTTGAACTAAACCTATATTCTTCAAAAAACCGAGAAATATTGGAAGAATGCTAGCGAGAACCGTGTCCCGTCTCGGCGGGAAACTTTTACCGAGCGAAATTTTCATCGAAAAGTCCTCAAAACGTTGAAAAAAATCACGAGAATTCTTCAGATATCCGTCGAAATGCTTCTGCTTTCTGAAAAATACAAGGTTTGAAACCTATCCGAAGGTTTTTGCTCGAAGACGAAGCTCTTCAGGACCCAAGAAGTTGACACGTATCTGGCACCCAAAAATCGCCGCCAAACCGAAAAAACCCGTCGAAATTCTTCGTGAAAAGCCAGTTACCGTCAAAAGCTTGTCTTTGTTTGGTTTCTGAAAGATTTTAGGCTGTAACAGAGCTGTGAACTTCGAAAAATCCGACTCTTGCTTCGTCTTCGAGGCGCCTTCGGAGGTCGACCGCCAACTCGAACCGGAACTGGAGAAAAAAGCCGAATTGGACAAAAAAAGATAAAAGACACAAAAGAAAGGACAACAAATGTTGTTTAAAACCTTTATTAGTCCGAAAAAATTGCAAAAGGACTGCCAAAAAGCCAACCAAAGCCGTCTTGTCTTCGAAGCGGGAAAGTTGAACCGAGTGACCTTCGCCCCGAAAAATCCCAAAAATGTTGGAAAAAACTTCGAAATTCTTCTTGGAAGGCCACAATTCTTGTCGAAAGCTTGTCCTGGTGTAGTTTTCGAAAGACTTTGAGCTAAAACAGAGCTGAAAACTTCGAAAAACTCGACATCTTGCTTCGTCTTCGAAGGCCTTTCCGAAGGCCGGCCGCCAACTCGAACCGAGCAAGAAAAAGCAAAAAAAACCACAAAAAGGACGCAACGAGAATGAACGAAAATGAATTAAATAACGTTTACTTACTTTTCGGAGAAGCCAGGGCCATCTTCTTCAGGGGAAGCTGAATTTTTGAAGGAATGGAGTGATGGAAGTCTGTTCTGCCTGACGCCTTCCCCCAAAATGACCCAAAGTCTTGGGCAAGGATTTGATCCTGAATACAAAATTGATCACATGATGCAAAGTCAATGATTTGATTGGTTAGATTGGATACGTCACAGCTACGGCGCTTCCTATTGGTTAATTTTTCGCGCTTCGATTCAAATTGATTAGAAGCAGTCTCCCCCCAGGTGTTATCCTGAACTCCCCCCCCCCCTAACCAGGAGGATATCAAGGATTTTGAGGATTTCGAGGGATAAACCTCAAAGACTTCGAAGATTGCGAAGGATAGACATGGATAAGTATAAATACCGGGGATTTGAGTGAGAAATGCCCGGGAGGAGAATTCGTCCCTGATTCAACGAAAAGACAAATTCTTTTCAGATTTTGTGATATGTAGAGCTAAAAGTAAGACTGAAAAACAATTGTATTTTTATTATCGACACTGGAACAATGTCTGAGCAACGTTTTATGGAATTTTTGAACGTTCTAAAGCACTTTTTTGTGCAATTTAGTATCAAAAGGGCAAAACCCGGGAATACAAAATTTCTGCAAAACGTCTCGAAAATGCTCCGAAATAAGTCCCTTTCGCAGCCAGTCTGGAACGATAGGGGGTGAAAAAATATCCAGGGGAGGCAAGTATGCATGATAGTGATAACTGGGGTCTCTTTTTTTTTTTTGGGGGGGGGGGGGGGGTGTTCAAATTACTTTTGATGAGCTCCACCTTCTCTCGCGCTCCGGGCCAGGGCATTGCGTAGTTCTTATTTATATAAACCTTACAAAATCCTCGCATAAAATTCCGCGCACCGCAAGGGTAGGTTTGTGTCTGTATTCCTGTCTGTGCGTGCCTTGTCGGATTGTGCGTGCGTTTGTTGTCTGCGCGTCCATCTCTGTTTGTGCGTCTGTTGTCTGTGCGTGCGTGCGTTTGTTTGTCTGTTGCGTGCCTTGTCTGTTTGTGCGTGCGTGCGTCTGTTTGTCTATCTGTTTGTGAGTGCGTCTGCCTGTCTGTGCGTGCCAGTCTGTTTGTGCGTGCGTCTGTTTGTCTCTGCGTGCGTGCGTGCGTGCGTGCGTGCGTGCCTGCCTGCCTGCCTGCCTGCCTGTCTGTCTGTCTGCCTGCCTGCCTGCCTGCCTGCCTGCCTGCCTGCCTGCCTGCCGTACGTGCGTCTGTCTGTCCCCTTGTCCCTCTGTCTGTATTTCGCACAAACGTCAGGAAGCGTTGCGCACTGAGTATATGCTTTACAAATCATTTCTTATTGCACTATACCTTTCGTTCCATTGCACAACGTGGTCTGCATCACCAAATCCAATCCTTCTAAAATCCAATCTTCCTGAAACCTTAAAAATAACTTCAAAAGGACAACAATCTAATATCTTAATACTAAACAATAACGAGAATCTATTTCAAATATACAGTCGTTTCCACCTAAGTGGAAACATCGCCCATTTTGAAATTGACAGTGGGATTGGCAAGACGACGTGATTGGCTAAGAGCACAAACATGTACGTATCCAAGGAAAACGCTTATGTTTGACGTTGAAATAGAACATGTTTTGACGGGCGGTGTTCCCACTTGGGTGCAAGCGACTGTGAAACAAAATCGGCAGAGGATGAAATGTTTCATTCAACTGCGCTGTCCCTTGGTTAAATGGAACATATTTCACTTCATGACAATATTCTTACCTTATCTTTGCGGATCGCTACTGGGACAGAGAAGAGATTAAGTACATATAACTTTATTAGCAATATTCGTTTACAAAATGTAAGTGCCTTTCTTAGTTACAAAAGTCTTTAGTCACAGTTGAGGTACGCTGGGTGCCATAGACTCTGTTTCAAAGCCAAGGGTTGTAGTCCTCTAGCGATGCGGAGAGACAGACAAACAAACGCGCAGACAAACAGACATACAAACGCAGACATACAAACGCACAGACATACAAACGCACAGACATACAAACGCACAGACATACAAACGCACAGACAGACAGACAGACAGACAGACAGACAGACAGACAGACAGACAGACAGACAGACAGACAGACAGACAGACAGACAGACAGACAGACAGACAGACAGACAGACAGACAGACAGACAGACAGACAGACAGACAGACAGACAGACAGACAGACAGACAGACAGACAGACAGACAGACAGACAGACAGACAGACAGACAGACAGAGACAGACAGACATGACAAATATATCACAAGCAAGCTTCAAATTTCTCACCCAATGAAAGTCAGGTCAGCCATCTCCCACATATTCACTGCCTTCAACAAGCACAATTAGAGTCTATGGCATCCAAGATACAATTGAAACTGTAACATCCTATAAATATTCATTTCTTCTAAGACTTTTGAAAGCACATAATAATCTCTCTAATAAAGCTCTTTCTCTTACTTTAAATAATGAACAATTCTTTGTCTTCTACGAAATACAATTCACAGAGCGGGACACAAAAACCATGAACAAAATTGAAACTTGTCCGTTGTTTTTCGCTTAGAATCAAGATCTTGACGAACGTCTATTAAGGTCTTCGTTAAGGTTTTCAGGGTCATTTCTCTAAAGCGCTCTCAATTCGTCAGAATTTATGCCACAAAAATAAAATAGATATGGTTAGAAAGCTATTAATTTGTAGAATACAATGGTGTATTTGGTTTCGCGATAAACACAAACCGTTAATAATTAAAAATGCTGTTTTTCGACCAACATTCGGACAAAATAAGTCATAAATTCTAAACCAGGCAATAAATATAAAAACGCTGACACCGTTTTGCTTGACATTTATCTCAGAATCGAACTGCGAAACTTTTTTTTGAACAAAATGAAACGCTTTGTTGTTAAGTCGCCCCGAGTGAAGTCCTCTGGTTTTAATTACAACTATTAACGGTTTGTGTTTATCGCGAAACCAAAGACACCAATGTATTCTACAAATTCGTAGCTTTCTAACGATATCTATTTTATTTTTGTGGCATAAATTCTGACGAATTGAGAGCGCTTTACAGAAATGACCCTGCAAACCTTAACGAAGACCATAACCGAAAGAACGTGACATAGAAAAAATTCTCTTCTTAATTACGTTATTTAACCGTTCATGGTTCATGTGTCCGCACTTGTCAAGTATTTTCCATACTACATATAGTTGCTTGAATAGTATTTTAGTAATTGCAAACTGCAAAAATAAGATCCAACTCTTCCAAAACCAAACGGAATAAAAATGTTTGACCGTTAAAAACGTTGCTAAGACTACTCCAGATTAAAAATAATGGACAGTAACTCTTCAAACTTGTTGTGACGACAAAGTTGTTTAAAATGTGTTTTTTTTTGTAGAGGCGTAATTGGAGTGCGGTTGTTCTCGTATCTGTCAATCCATTTGAAAGGGACGGCAGCAAGCATGGGAGTTTAACAAGCATGGTTGGTTGGTAACCACTCTAGAATTTTGAGCAAGGCACAATGGTCTCACGACCTCCGTTAAGGATACGTGATATTGTCATGGCGACAGTTGTTTTCCTCTTCTCATAATGCTGTTTCGTTCGGATGGGTTGGTTCAGGTTCATCCTGCATGGAGATTCTTTCACGAAGACTTGATATCTTAGAATAGAAAAACAAAAAAATAATTATATTAATGAAATGTTTTGAATGTATTTGTCGTTGTGGCTGTTGTTTATCATCCTGATCACCATATCAACGGCAACAAGCACCACGACCACCATCATCATCACTACCTACGATCATCATGACCATCACCATCACCACCATGACTATCATTATCATCATGATTATCACCACCATCATGACCATCACTATCATGACCATCATCATCATGACCAACACCAACACCAACACCACCATGACCATCATCATCATGACCATCACCACCCCAATGACCATCACTACCATGATTATCACTATCATCAGGACTATCACCATCACAACCATCACTATCACCATTACTACCACCACCACCACTACCACATCACTAGCATTACCATCACAACGCTATTACCTCCACATCACCAGGACTACCATCACCACTTATCACCATCATCACCACATCACCAGCACCACCACTACCATCACCACTTATCACCATCACAACTACCACTCTCACTATCATCACGACCATCTCCAATACCATTACAACCACCATCACCACTTATCACCATCACAACTGCCACTATCACTAACATCACCAACATCACCACCATCACCACTACCATTACCACGACCATTACCACTTATCACCATCATCACCAAATCACCAGCACCACCACATCACCAGCACCACCACTACCATCACCACTTATCGCCATCATCAACACATCACCAGCACCACCACTACCATCACCACTTATCACCATCACAACTGCCACTATCACTAACATCACCAACATCAACACCATCACCACTACCATCACCACGACCATTACCACTTATCACCATCACAACTGCCACCATCACCACTACCACCACCATCACGATCACCACCGAACCAGATCACAAATTATCTCTTCCGAGCTGTTTCCCGTGTTTGTCCATCATCGCCATCATCTGTGACTCCAACCATCACCACCGCTTATCACTATCACAACTACCACTATCACTACCATCACCAACACCACTACCATCACCATCACCACCGAAACAGAACACAAATAATCTCTTTCGACCTGTTTCTCGTGTTTTTCCATCATCGCCATCATCTGTGACTCCAATTTCTTCACACGTGCTGTATGTTTTCTCTTGGCTTTCTCGTACGCTGCCACAAGAGCACCGTTGGCTCGTTTCAGATCAGCAATATACTCTCCAGCTTGTTGATGACGACTCTCAGAATTCTTAGAAAGGTTTTCCAACGTGTCTACGAGTTCTCGAATTCGTGATTTCAGTTTCTTTTCGCGCCTGGCTGCTTCGTATAAGTCCGCTGGAATATCCTCATCACTTGTTCGTAACTCAGCTAAAGTGATCGCGGGCGTAACTGAACTGCTAGACACTTCGCCATCCTAAGGGAAGACAAGAAGGCTTCTATGACGACGTGTAAAGGATGGTTTCTAGTTTAAGAATTTTGGTTAGGACTGGTCATATGTGTGGGAGTTGTGTGTGGTTATAAGTAGGAAAGAAGAGTATTGGAGTGAGTCTATTGTGAATGTTGTCCGTCTGTTCAAAATAAGTCTAGTATTTGTCTGTCTGTCTGTCTGTCTGTTTGTTTGTTTGTTTGTTTGTTTGTTTGTTTGTTTGTTTGTTTGTTTGTTTGTTTGTTTGTTTGTTTGTTTGTTTGTTTGTTTGTTTGTTTGTTTGTTTGTTTGTTTGTTTGTTTGTTTGTTTGTCTATTGCTTTGCTTGTTTGTTTGTTTGTTTGTTTGTTTGTTTGTTTGTTTGTTTGTTTGTTTGTTTGTTTGTTTGTTTGTTTGTTTGTTTGTTTGTTTGTTCGTTCGTTCGTGTATGATAATGTAAATAAGTCATGATTGTTAACGGTTGTTTTGCAAAGTGTGTATCAACTTTTTAGTGTAAGTCGTTGTCTGTAGTTGGTACAATGAGTAACGCCCTCTGTCGAGTTGCAGTCAATGTTATGTTTGGTTATTCGGTGGTGTTCCTCAACGTAAGTTTCTGCCAGTCTCATCAATGTATGTGGTCTGGCAGTTGGCGCATTTGCTCTTGTAAACTGCGTCCTGTCTGCCTTGAATCAGTAAATTACATAGAGTTGGTGAGACTGGCAAAAAACGAGACTAACTAAACACAAACAGGCGAACCACGTTGCGGAACACTACCGACATACCAAACACAACGTTGACTGGAACTCGACAGAGTGCATTACTTATTGCATCAACTACAGACAACGACTTACACTGGAAAGTTGGTACTCAATCTTAGAACAACAACCGTTAAACCGACCACAACAACTACCAGCACATTACAAGACTTATTCTCAACGTCATATACGAACTAACAAACAATAGTGAAACAAACGTAGTGTGCTGCGTAGGCAGGGTTGAAACAACAATTTAGATATACTGCCGAAACAGAGAACATAGTATAGTCTAAACTTTCGAGCGAAGGCCCTAAACTTTCGAGCGAAGGCCTGTTTCCTTCTCCTTCTCTTTCCCACGTTTCTCTTTGACGAAGGGCCTTCGATCGAAACGTTACACTAAAAAAATGTTCTCTGTTTCGGAAGTATATCTAACCTTACTATATTTCGATTGTTCTAACAAACAATAGACTTAATTGTTCGAAAGTTTTCATGGTGATAATGTAATATAAATAAGTTTTGTGGAAACACCACGTAAAAGATTTCTTTGCTAAGCTTTCGGCCTGTTGACTCAGGTCTTCACCGAAAGCTTAGCAAAGAAATATTTTGCTTGGTTTTTCCACAAAACGTATTCATATAAACAATAGACTTATTTTGAACAAACCACCAGACAATATTCTCAGCAATTAATAGACTGGCTCCTACACCCATCTTTTCCATACATGCGCATGCGCTTGCGAATATAGATTCCAATGGGTTATACTTCAATCTCGTCCCCAGAGCCTGCGGTCCTTTTGGACAGCGGCAAGGACCCATCGGCTCTGGCCGGAACGAGGTAAAGCTGAATTTTGATTGGCTGAAAAATCCGATGGCTCACATTTTGAAAGTCCGCGTTTTTCCGACTCACGGACTCGTTCCGCAGCCGATCCGCACGTTGTATCTAATAAACTACCAGACATTATATACACATTGTATCCAGTAAGTTACTGGAAATTGTTTAATAAAGAGGTTTTTAATGAAACCCTTTTTTTCCCGGGGGTAACCCTAACCCTAACCTGAAAATTTCCCGGGGGTAACCCTAACTTGAAAAGTGTCGTGGGGGGGGGGGGGGGGGGGGGTTAAGCCGCCTCCTCCCCGTCCAACCCCCCTAATAGTGTTGGTAATTTATGGTCAACAGTTCTTGACAAAGACTGTGGGATGCGCAGTGAGTTTTAATCCGTTAATTGGCGCATCTTATAGAATTAAACAATTCCCAGTAACTTACTGGATACAATGTGTATATAATGTCTAGTAGTTTATTAGATACAACGTGCGGATCGGGTGCACGGACTCGTTCCGGCCAGAGCCGATGGCTCCTTGTCGCTGGGCAAAAGGACCGCAGGCTCTGGGGACGAGATTGCCAGTGGGTTATACTTACGCTTGCTTTAGATCCCTGGATTGCTCTGGCAGTTTCTTCAAGTTTCCGTCGTTTCCTAATCTGATCTTTCACTTCAGATTTCAAATGTTCAATATGGACAACATACGCTTGTTCCTGCGCCTCGCGTGAAGACAATCTTAACTCGAGCGCTTTCTTTTCCTTCTCTGTCAAATAAACTTTCGCACGCAGCTCAGCCTTCTCCTCCTTAAGCGCCATTAACTCTTGTAATAAGACAGCATTCTCTAAATCCAGTCTAGCATCCAATGAATCTAACTCAATCCTTGCTACTGGGGCTACGACATCGTGTACACTTTGTAATTCCATCAGTGTTGTCCTCACTGTGTCCCGCTCATCCCTCAAGCGTGCTAGATATCCCCTTAGTCTCCCTTCTTCCTCCTTATTGAAGTCCAACTCAGCTGAAGACCCTGTTGAGCTCGTCGCACTAGTCCGACTAACCGACGATAGTTCCTCCCAAGGTCGGTTGCCTCCGCTTGAGACATTCCCGTCCGAACCTTTATCGTACTTCTGTAATAGCGTCCGAGCCTGAGCTTCGGCTTGTCGTCGTTTGTCGTAAGTTGCTGACGCAACGTGATCGTCATCGTCTTCGTACATATCCCCGCATCTCAGTCTAGCTTCGCTCCCTCCTCGGGAAAGTGTCCGATAGCGAAACAAATCAATACCATCAGCGTTACAGTTCGTGTTTAGGACTTCTTGTTCACTCTCTAAGAGATAGATTAATGCCTCGTAGCCATCAATAGACCGATCACATAACTCGAGTTCAACTTGGAGTGCTGTGCATTGAGATTCATATTTTCCAATCAACAACGACAGCTGTTCACTGTTGCTTTTACTTTCCTCCATTGATAACGCTACGACATTGTTTTGTGCTCGGATATGCTCGAGTTTTGTTCGTAAACCTTCGACTTCGGTTTGGTATTCGCGGACCTGCTCACATGATTGTTGTGTCCAGTGCGCGTGTAGAGCGTGGAACACATCGCGAAGAGTCTGGCACGACTGTAGAGTGTTGACTAAAGAATCAGGCATTTTGTCAAAATCAGGCAACTGGTGCTGAAATATTAATCACAAACATTCAGTGAATGAATAAACACGCGTCGCAATGGCTCGTGCGCTAATCACTTTACCACGTGTGCTAACTATTGTATAACGTGCGCTAACTATTACATAACGTGCGCTAATTATTGTATAACATGCGCTAACTATTATATAACGTACGCTAACTATTGTATAACGTGAGCTAACTATTATATAACGTGCGCAAACTATTACATAACATGCGCTAATTATTGTATAACGTGCGCTAACTATTGTATAACGTGAGCTAACTATTGTATAACGTGCGCTAACTATTGTATAACGTGCGCAAACCACTTTGCCGCGTGAGCTAACCATAAATAAAAGTAACACCAACCAGTATTTTGATAAACTTCTCGCCGGTTAGTCCTTCAATCAACTCGTTTTCACCATCACTTCTGCTGTCTTTCTTTTGCCGACTCATCAAAACTGCATCCGGGCAACTAACAACAGACGAACCCAGGTCACTGGAAACATTGTTCAACTTCCAACCTCCTCCTTGGGCTGACTTGACTAAAACAAACAATAGAAGGAAAAACAAGTTTGATTAAATAACCCAATTGCTAGACTTCAATAATTATTACATCTCATCACATCCCAGCATATCGTAGCATATCCCACCTCATCCCAACCTATCCTAGCCTATCCCACCTCATCCCAACCTATCCTAGCCTATCTCACCGCACCACAACCTATCCTATCCCATCACATCCCAATCTATTCTAGCCTATCCCACCTCATACCAACCTATCCAACACCATCCCATCCCTCCCATCACATCTCACCAATCCTATCACATCACCACCCATCCCATCACATCCCTATGCATCATATCCCTATCCATCCCATTACATCCCACTTGATCCCATCACATCGCACTTGATACATTACATCCTACTTCATTCCATTGCATCCCACTTCATCCCATCACATCCCAAACTATCTCATCACATCCCTATAGATCCCATTACATCCTCAACTATCCCAACCACACCCCTATAGATCCCATCGCATCCCCAATTGTCCCATCACACCCTATAGATCCCATTACAACCCCCAACTATCCCATCACATCCATATAGATCTCATCACAACCCCAACTATCCCATCACACCCCTATAGATCCCATTACATCCCAAACTATCCCAACACACCCCTATCGATCGATCCTATCACATCCCCATCTGTCCCATCACATCCCAATGGATGTATATTAACCATACAACTCACCACTGCCAGGAGGAGAATTCTTCATGGACTTCAACGAAGACCCAGGACTATCTCCAAGCTGCCACGTCTTATTAAAACTGTGTCGTCTTGGTACTGGTGATGTTGGCGTTGACGATCCACGAGGCCGCGTGAGTCGAGGAGAGAACTGGGACTGGTTTTGATGCGAGGTCTGTACAGGAGTGAAGGCCGAGGGTGGTTGACTTCGTGATCGACTGAGGCGAGGTGAGGTTGGTTCACTGACGCCATCACTGGTCTCTAAGCGACTAACACTGGTAAGAGGAGACTCTGGGATCCTCGATGAACTATTGGAATCTTTACGCTGAAAACAATACAGCAAAAAATATGATTATTCAACGGAAAGAGAATAATATTCAGTTATAAATATGCAGCGTTCGTGAATGAATGAATGAATGAATGAATGAATGAATGAATGAATGAATGGGTGGATGGGTGGATGGGTGGGTGGGTGGGTGGGTGGATGGGTGGATGGGTGGATGGGTGGATGGGTGGATGGGTGGATGGGTGGATGGGTGGATGGGTGGATGGGTGGATGGGTGGATGGGTGGATGGGTGGATGGGTGGATGGGTGGATGGGTGGATGGATGGATGGATGGATGGATGGATGGATGGATGGATGGATGGATGGATGGATGGATGGATGGATGGATGGATGGATGGATGGATGGATGGATGGATGGATGGATGGATGGATGGATGGATGGATGGATGGATGGATAGATAGATAGATAGATAGATAGATAGATAGATAGACGTTGGATTATGTTTTGCCCAGACCTGGAAAATAGCGGGATCTTAGGATCCTAGATCCTGAGGAACATTTGCAAAAAGTCTAAGATTGAGGAACATTTTGGTTTCTTTACATCTACTTGAACAATGAATTTTGATGAATCATATTCAGTTATCTGTCATTTGAGATTATGAAGTCTTCCTCCTATCCTCCTATCCTCTTCATAGAATTGGAAGATTATTTTGTTTCCTCGCAATAACAGAATATTAAAATGCTAAAATATTATTTTTGCGGACTGAAGAAACGTATTTGTGGAAGTATTAAACATCCTTATCCAGGAAGAAACATTAATTGTGCAGTCATGAACATAGAAATCAGGAAATGCAACAATGGCCATAGCATCCCAAATCTTGAATAATTCATGAGGAAAACACAAAGGAAATCAGCACTGTGTCGGTGGTTTGGATATCGGAGGAAGAAATTACATAAATTAAGCAAACTTTTACCCCGATTTTCTCTTAAAATATTGATTTGTTTGAGATGCTATATCATACACTCGGAGGAGTGTTTCATCAGGATATCCAAACACTTCGAAGTTTGTTAAAAAACCTCGGTTTCGCCTCAGTTTTCAAAAATATATTACATCTCAATATAGATTTAACAGGAAAATGTACACGTTGACAAATTTCAAATACTTTCCCTAAAAAAGTTAGGCACGCAACGCATGCTAGTGGCTATATAGGTACAAGGCTTCCCTTTGCACACTTTTGAGGAACATTTATTATGGAAAATTTCGGATCCGAGGAACATTAAAGGGATACTGCAGGCCCAACACAAGTCTTGTTCAAATAAAAGACCTATGTGACCTTATCTCGGAATGGCTATTAGTTTCCTTCAAATATTTTTAGTTTGGGAGAAATTTGACTTTGTTTGCTGTATTTTCCATATACTGCGAGCCGCCATTGTTGCTTGATTGCGGGCGAAAGCGGTCGCTCCCAATAGTATTTTGACGTCATTGAGTGACAGAAACAAATCATAACAAAAGAAGAAACTGTTTCAATCACTCAATGACGTCGAAATACTATTGGGAGCAACCGCTTTCGCCCGCAATCAAGCAACAATGGCGGCTCACAGTATATGGAAAATACGGCAAACAAAGTCAAATTTAGTTAGTTTCAGAAATTGCAGCTTGATGTCAGTAATAATTGTCAGTTGTTTGCTATACAAGCTGTGTTAGTTAGTAATACTCAGAAAAACTCTGAGCTCTAAGCGGGACTCGAACCCACAACCTTCTGAATGCTAGCCAGACGCTCTAACCATTGACCCACTAGAACTTAGATAGCGGAGCAAGGTTAATTAAGGTACTTATACCTTAGACTGTGCCCAGTCCTCCAGGAACGAGTCTTAACCGCTCGGTTACAAGTACTTGTTGGTCTACAAGTCGCGTTGTAACAGTAAGTTTCCAGTTAAAAGTCAAACTAAAAATATTTCAAGGAACCTAATAGGCATTCGGAAGTATGGTCACATAAGTCTTTCATTTGAACAAGACTTGTTTTGGGCCTGTAGTATCCCTTTAAATACTTTTTCCAGGTCTGGTTTTGCCGTCTCACCTGTTTTCTTAAACTATCTCTCTCTTCTCGAAGTGACGACGTTAACCTCTTGCTCTTGTCAAGTTCAAGTTCTAGTTTCTTCAACTTGGTTTCCATAAGATCTCGATCCCGAGTAAGTTCAACCACTTGCTGTTGTAACTACACAAAGAAAGAGAGAGACAAGGTGGCGGTTTAAACTATATTATTAGGGAGCTTAAGCAAGCTAGGACGGCAACAGCAATCTAAAGTTCAGTATCTAGCAGAAACCACGAATCATTTGCGTAGTACTGAATACATAAAGTATGTTTTCCGACATTCAAAAGCTTCAGAATTCTAAAACGATTTTTGTCGCACAGTTTGAAGTTAAACTCAACTAACAGGTTTCGCCGTTTCACGAGTTAACGTCGTCCTGAAGACGTGAAAATGATCTGAATAACGTTGTATGTAGAACGGGGACGGCGCTAGGATTACTCTTGGGACTAAAAATTATTCATTTTCTTTGTTGTTTGAGGAAAAATCTATTGTATTAAGGACATTGTCCTTGACGTTCGCGTTGTATTTGCTTAAGCTCCCTATTATTTAACTTGGTGTAACGTCCTTAGTTCATGCTATACTCACTTCGTTTCCCTCACTTGATCGTTTACGACTGACATACTCAGCAACACTGGCTTGCTGGATTTGCTTCTCGACTGTAGATAAGAATGAAAAGACACGTTAAAAGAAAGCACGGCAACAAAGGAAGGAAGGAAGGAAGGAAGGAAGGAAGGAAGGAAGGAAGGAAGGAAGGAAGGAAGGAAGGAAGGAAGGAAGGAAGGAAGGAAGGGGAAGGGGAAGGGGAAGGGGAAGGGGAAGGGGAAGGGGAAGGGGAAGGGGAAGGGGAAGGGAAGGGAAGGGAAGAAGGAAGGGAAGAAGGAAGAGAAGAAGGGAAGAAGGAAGGAAAGAAGGGAAGAATGGAAGGGAAGAAAGGAAGGGAAGAAAGGAAGGGAAGAAAGGAAGGGAAGAAAGGAAGGGAAGAAGGAAGGGAAGAAAGAAGGAAAGGAAGAGAAGGACGGAAGGAAGGAAGGAAGGAAGGAAGGAAGGAAGGAAGGAAGGAAGGAAGGAAGGGAAGGAAGGAAGGAAGGAAGGAAGGAAGGAAGGAAGGAAGGAAGGAAGGGAAGGAAAGAAGGGAAGGAAAGGAAGGAAAGGAAGGGAAGGAAGGGAAGGAAGAAAAGGAAGGAAGGAAGGAAGGAAGGAAGGAAGGAAGGAAGGGGAAGGGGAAGGGGAAGGGGAAGGGGAAGGGGAAGGGGAAGGGGAAGGGAAGGGAAGGAAAAGGAAAAAGGAAGGGAAGAAGGAAGAGAAGAAGGGAAGAAGGAAGGAAAGAAGGGAAGAATGGAAGGGAAGAAAGGAAGGGAAGAAAGGAAGGGAAGAAAGGAAGAAAAGAAGGAAGGGAAGAAAGAAGGAAAGGAAGAGAAGGACGGAAGGAAGGAAGGAAGGAAGGAAGGAAGGAAGGAAGGAAGGAAGGAAGGAAGGAAGGAAGGAAGAGAAGGGAAGGAAGAAAGGAAGGAAGGAAGGAAGGAAGGAAGGAAGGAAGGAAGGAAGGAAGGAAGGAAGGAAGGAAGGGAAGGAAGGGAAGGAAAGAAGGGAAGGAAAGGAAGGAAAGGAAGGGAAGGAAGAAAAGGAAGGAAGGAAGGAAGGAAGGAAGGAAGGAAGGGGAAGGGGAAGGGGAAGGGGAAGGGGAAGGGGAAGGGGAAGGGGAAGGGGAAGGGAAGGGAAGGGAAGAAGGAAGGGAAGAAGGAAGGGAAGAAAGAAGGAAAGGAAGAGAAGGACGGAAGGAAGGAAGGAAGGAAGGAAGGAAGGAAGGAAGGAAGGAAGGAAGGAAGGAAGGAAGGAAGGAAGGAAGGAAGGAAGGAAGGAAGGAAGGAAGGAAGGAAGGAAGGAAGGAAGGAAGGAAGGAAGGAAGGAAGGGAAGGAAGGGAAGGAAAGGGAAGGAAAGGAAGGAAAGGAAGGAAAGGAAGGGAAGGAAGGGAAGGAAGAAAAGGAAGGAAGGAAGGAAGGAAGGAAGGAAGGAAGGAAGGAAGGAAGGAAGGAAGGAGGGAGCGATGGAGGGAGGGAGAGAGGGAGGGAGGAAGCAAGGGAGGAAGGAAGGAAGGAAGGAAGGAAGGAAGGAAGGAAGGAAGGAAGGAAGGAAGGAAGGAAGGAAGGAAGGAAGGAAGGAAGGAAGGAAGGAAGGAAGGAAGGAAGGAAGGAAGGAAGGAAGGAAGGAAGGAAGGAAGGAAGGAAGGAAGGAAGGAAGGAAGGAAGGAAGGAAGGAAGGAAGGAAGGTAGAAAGGAATGAAGGAAGCCTTTGTTCTTACTCAAGTGTTTTTTCTTTTCCAGTTCCTGGCATTGATCTTTCAACTCAGTCAACTTTTTCTGAAGCTGCATAAATATTGAACGGCTTAATTCAAGTTGCTTCGCATCGGCAGAATGCTAAAACAAAAGCGAGAAAAAAATATATATAAATTCCAATTCTTAGATACTGTTTTTTGATAATTATATATTTCCCCGGCATGCAATCATTCAATTACTGCCATTTGCAAGCCAACGTTAGGCTTGCGATTTTTTTCTTCATGTTCGTCCACGTTTGAAAATTGCAAGTTTCACCAGAAAACGTTGAACGTAAACAAATCAATTGCGGCGTCATTTTGGCAGGTTTCTTTGAAATGACGCCGCAAGTTGATTGATTCGTTCTTAAACGTTCAATGTTCAACGTTTTCTGGTGAAACTTGCAATTTTCAAACCACTATCAGTTATTATACAATACCCTAGTTGCTATGCGTGTTTTCATTGGTTGTTGCCCATGATCTATTAGAGGACAGACACATGGATCACGTCAGATCACGTCAGCTGACTTGCTTTTTTCTTTCTTCATGCCCCAAAAGGCAAGAAGTATTGTGTAATTTTTATATTGTATAAAACAAATAGATTCCATTTTTTGTTGTCTGTTCAGTTATAGATGCACAGTTATAGATGTTTTTGTTCTTACCACGTTGTGACGTCATCTGTGCATCTATAACTGAACAGACAACGGCAAAATGGAATCTATGTGTTAAATAGCTAACTGTTCTCCCTAGAGGTCCAGTAAGGGCCCACCCTCATTGGTCCAGTGTTTCTACAGGAGGAAACCGGAGTACCCGGAGGAAACCTGCGATGTTTGGTAGAGTCAAACTGGAAGCACTCTTCTCACATGCGGCCAAGGTGAAATTTTAATCAGATAACTGCTGAGAGCAGGAATTGAACCTGGGTCACAGAGGTGAAAGGCTTAGCACGTGCGCTAACCACTGTGCCACCAACACTCCCTGGACAAACATGAAAAAAATCGATGGCTTGCAAATGACAGTATTTGTATAATAATATCAATCCGAACCTGATTAACCTGTTCAACGTGTTTTGAGACACTGTGTCCAAGAGACTGAAGTTTCTCGTTGGTTTTTGACAACGTATTGAAGTGGACTTCGTCGACATGATCGGAATCTGTCGTACGCTGCTCGTTGAGATCAAACACTTCGGCATCCTCCGTGTCACCTTGATCACTCCCCCCCTGAGAAGCATTCGAGGCTAAATAAAAGAAAAACAAAACGTTTTATTTCGGATTTGTTGACCCTTTCATACGCATTGTTGTTTTACTCTGTCTAGCACCAGACTATTTTACTCTGTCTAACACCAGACTATTTTACTCTGTCTAACACCAGACTACTTTACTCTGTCTAACACCAGACTATTTTACTCTGTCTAACACCAGACTATTTTACTCTGTCTAATACCAGACTATTTTACTCTGTCTAACACAAGACTATTTTACTCTGTCTAACACTGGACTATTTTACTCTGTCTAAAACCAGACTATTTTACTCTGTCTAACGCCAGACTATTTTGCTCTGTCTAACACCAGACTATTTTACTCTGTCTAACACCAGACTATTTTACTCTGTCTAACACCAGACTATTTTACTCTGTCTAACAGCAGACTATTTTACTGTGTCTAACACCAGACTATTTTACTCTGTCTAACACAAAACGATTTAACTCTGGTTCCAAATTCAATCCATTACTACCTAGCATGTCTGAGGGTTTTCTCTTTGACAAGTATAAAATCATCTGGTGTTAGGGAGGTCATTTTTGGCCAGCTCAGGCAAGAATGGGTTAAAGGGCATATGACTCGAAAATTAAGTTTGTCTTATTGAAATGAACATTTAAAATGATAAAATAACATCTTTTGCAGTTTTTGTTTTCTTGCTTCGTTTTTGAGACATTCCAGTTTGTTTGATATGCAAATGACACAACTTTTTACGTCACACGTGCATAATGAGTTATCAGAAAAGGTTACATATCTTTGCTATTATGAAAACATGGGCTTAACTCAAAGGAAGCATGTGCGTGTTTCTACCCACAACACCAACCATGTAGAATTCCAAGTGATTTCGTTTCACAATAGCAAAGATATGTAACCTTCTCTCGGTAACTCATAATACTCATTATGCACGTGTGACGTAAAAAGTTGTGTCATTTGCATATCAAACAAACTGGAATATCTCAAAAACGAAGCAAGGAAACCAAAAACTGCAAAAGATGTTATTTTATCATTTTAAATGTTCTTTTCAATAAGACAAACTTAATTTTCGAGTCATATGCCCTTAAAAGGGATACTCCAGGCCCAAAACAAGTCTTGTTCAAATAAAAGACCTATGTGACCTTACCTCCGAATGGCTATTAGCTTCCTTCAAATATTTTTAGTTTGGGAGAAATTTGACTTTGTTTGCCGTATTTTCCATATACTGTAAGTCGCCATTGTTGCTTGATTGCGGGCGAAAGCGGTCGCTCCCAATAGTATTTACGTCACTGAGCGATAGAAACAAATCATAACAAAAGAGGAAACTGTTTCAATCACTCAATGACGTCGAAATACTATTGGGAGCGACCGCTTTCGCCCGCAATAAAGCAACAATGGCGGCTCACAGTATATGGAAAATAGGCAAACAAAGTCAAATTTCAGCCAAACTAAAAATATTTGAAGGAAACTAATAGCCATTCGGAGGTATGGTCACATAAGTCTTTCATTTGAACACGACTTGTTTTGGGCCTGGAGTACATAGAGATCATATAAATACTAGAGGGGGCATCCTATCTTAATTTCAGCCAACCACGGGTAACCAATTGAACGCCGCCATCTTGGATTTTTTTCAGGCAAACATTAGGAGCGTTGGTTGGAAAAGGACTGGGTCTAGTACATTTGCCAACCAATTGACTGAAATGTCATCGGTAACGGCGGCCCCCATGTGGTTACCAAATTTTCCCGCCAATGCCCCCTCTAGTATTTATATGATCTCTATGCTGGAGTATCCCTTTAACAATTCATTCATTCATTCATTCATTCACTCACTTACAGTTTCCTACTTCATCAGAGCTTCGGGTCCCTTCCTCCTCGTCTTCCTCTGCAATACAATTAACCGAAGCTTGATCGAGTTTCTTCCGAAGCTCAGCGATCACACTCTGCAGTTCAGTCACTTGTTGTTCTCCTTGCTGCTCTTGTTCATGTAACCTCGCCTCGTATTTCCGAATCAGACGCTCTTGCTCGTTCCGAGACTCCTTCAAACCGCGCCTGTATTGATCACGTTCTGACGTCACTTTTGAGAGTTTCTTCTGTAGATCATTACTTTCGCTTTTTAAAGAGGCCAGAGCAGCGAAATGCAACTGCAAAGAAACGAAATTACGATTAAAAAGGATGACTTATCAAATTCATTAATAATTCATAGAAAAAAGTCAAAAGAAATTAATACTGAAGTAATATTAGAGACCTTAAGATACCCCGGGTTCGGTTTACGGTTACGGGTACCGCCATTTTTGTTTACTCGTAATAAAGATACCCCGGGTTCGGTTTACGGGTACGGGTAATCTTGAAACCATTCAAAACACTCGCATCACGTGTTTTATCAGATCTAAAACACTCGGGCTGCACCCTCGTGGTTTTAAATCTGGTAAAGCACTCCTGCTCGTAGATAGAGACCTTAAGATACCCGGGTTCGGTTTACGGGTACCGGTACCGCCATTTTTGTTTACTCGTAATATCTACCCGTTTTCCCGTGGTAGATCATGGTCTACCCGTACATACGACTACGGGTACGGGTAGATTACCCGTACCCGTAAACCGAACCCGGGGTATCTTTATTACGAGTAAACAAAAATGGCGGTACCCGTACCCGTAAACCGAACCCGGGGTATCTTAAGGTCTCTATCTACGAGCAGGAGTGCTTTACCAGATTTAAAACCACGAGGGTGCAGCCCGAGTGTTTTAGATCTGATAAAACACGTGATGCGAGTGGTTTGAATGGTTTCAAAAACGATTCGTTATTTTGAAATGACAAAGTAACATCTTTTACAGTTTTTTTTTGTTTCCTTGCTTCGTTTATGAGATATTTCAGTTTGTTTTTGTTTGATATGTGAAACTAACATTGACGCCACAACGTGCATAATGACTTACTGGGAAAGGTTATATATCTGTGCCATTACCAAACGGAATCGCTTCAAAGAAATTATGTGTGTGTGTTTTCCCCTTACAACAAGAAAAATATACATTTCCAAGTGATTCCGTTTAGTAATAGCAAAGATATATAACCTTTCCTAGTACGTCATTTGCACGTTGTGATGTCACTGGTTAGTTTCACATACCAAACAAACTGAAATATCTCAAGAACGAAGCAAGGAAACAATGTTAGTCATTCCCATATATATGTATGTGTGTGTATTATGTACATGTATATGTATATGTTGAGTAAATTGTTTGAGGGGTCAGGTCTCAATAGGGACGCAAGTCCTGTTCCTTTCTCCTGTCACATCTATTTTATCTGTTGTTTTGTAAGCGTTTTTATTGTTCTTTGATTGTTGTATTTGCTTATGTACTAGCAACCTTTGTATCCAATTTAATGTGATTTACTGTGACAAACTCAATAAATTAAAAAAATAAAAATAAAATAAAAAACAAAAAACAGCAAAGGATGTTACTGTGTCATTTCAAAAGTTCTTTCAAATAAGGCAAACTTAATTTTCGTTTCATAAGCACTTTAACGGTTGAATTTTAAACAAGCCAAACCGCAAATTAACTAAACTAACAGACTAATTTGCATTGAATAGGGTGATGGCGGTTGACGTTGGAATTGGGTATAATCTTAATAAGGTCTAAGACATTCCTTAGTGCGGAAGCCACATATAAAGAGCTTTATTAAAACCCTTAGCAGTTCACCACTTTTTACTTTCCTATATTCAAAGCACTGCCTACGCAACTCTCTACATTCTCAAGTACATAAACACGCCCTTAGGTGATCGCTTGGCGCCTGATGCACGTTGGAAATGGTCAAATCAGCTATGAACGAACGAACGAACGAACGAACGAACGAACGAACGAACGAACGAACGAACGAACGAACGAACGAACGAACGAACGAACGAACGAACGAACGAACGAACGAACGAACGAACGAACGAACGAACGAACGAACGAACGAACGAACGAACGAACGAACGAACGAACGAACGAACGAACGAACGAACGAACGAACGAACGAACGAACGAACGAACGAACGAACGAACGAACGAACGAACGAACGAACGAACGAACGAACGAACGAACGAACGGATTATAAAGCGCGAACGAACGAACGGATTATATAATTGTTGCCTCGTTAAGGTAACACAATAACAAACGTTTGGAAGGCGTTCTTGAAAGCTCAAATACTCCGAATCAATCCCTATTTGAGTCCCAGAAACATTTTCTGTTCCATTACACCAAGCTCACAAATGTACCACATGCACTACATGTATACGTACAACTCATCATTTTAACAACATCTCATATGGAAACGCTACCACTTGGGAAGCACATATGACTATGAATTTACAACCTTAGCTTTCCATCTGAGCCTCAGTAGCTCAATGGTTAGAGCGTCTAATTGGTCATTAGAAGGTTGAAGGTTCGAACCCTGTCTGCACTCAGAAACATTTTCTGAGTAATTGAGCTTGACGAACGTCTACCTTAAGGCCAGGCCAAAGGCTTTGAATATCGCATTCAACATCATTCAACATCGTTGAACGATACTGAATAATGTCGAAAGCACGAGTGGCCAAATGAATTCAACATCGTTCAACATTCATGAATGGCAATTGATTGAACGCGGGCTACTACAAAAGCTGGAATCGACAATATCCCGCATGACGCATGTCTCTGTTCAACAAAGTTGAATGAAATGTGACCAAATGCGTTCAACACCTTTCAACATTTTGAGAACAATAGAAATGTTGAACGCGTGTTGAACGAAAATTTGAACATGTTCAAATTTCGTTCAACATCATTCAACACCATTCAACAACGTCCAACATCATTCAACAGGGGTGGTCAAACGCTTTCAACATGTTGAATTCAACAATGTTGAACGATGTTGAATGAAATGTTGAAAGCGTTTGGCCAGGCCTTTACACCAAGCTCGCAAACGTACCACATGCACTACATGTATATACGTACGTTGCATTGGGACACGCTTGCTACTCGTCGTAAAAAAACAAAAGGCTACGATAATGTTTAAGTCTCTAAACAACCAGGCCCCGGAATACCTGCAAGAGATGTTTATTCCTCGGAGCACAGTTTATTCTTTAAGAAATTCAGAAAGGCGACTCGCATTACCCTTGCCACGTACAGATTATTTGAAGAAAACTTTTAGCTATAGCGGGGCTGAACTATGAAATAATCAGCATGTAAGGAATATGACCTCGTTTCGAGAGTTCAAAAAGGAAATAAATTACTTATTCTGAACGTCGGATTTTCACACGGCAATCACGTAAAACAGTATTTTTTTGTTTAACTTCTTTACTCCTTTTTAGTGTAATATATATTGTAATATATTTAATTAGTTTTATTCTTGTTAATTTCCTTAATTATGTAAATAGTTATATATACTGATGATTTTACCGTGTATAAATAAATTATGTATGTATGTATGTATGTACAACTTATGACTACAAACGTCTTTGACTTTATCAAAGATGACAGACTGTCATTCTGAAGAGTTCGGTAAAATCTTAAGTAGGTCCTTCATTTGAATATAAAAAGAAAATGCGTGCGTGGTTAAGTGGAGTAAAATAATAACAACAGGCTTTTGCCAAGTCCCAAATTAATTCCCAACTAATACACTATCTGCTGTCCAAGGTCTATCACACGGGACATTAAGCCGATAAGACAGACATTACACAGCCACGTTTGTTTAGTACAGGGTATTTTTTAAGGATTTTCCCGTAGGGGGGGGGGGGGGGGTTCTCAAAAAGGGACTCTTCTAGGGGGTCTGGGGGCATGCCCCCGGAAATTTTTGAAATTCCCGAACACGGTGCGAGGCACGGGCACGGTGCCTGGGCACTAGTGTGAACACGACTTTTTCCAATCTCGTACCCAGAGCCTGCGATCCTTTTGGTCAGTACCAAGGAACGGAGGCTCTGGGAAACTCCGATGAAACTCGGCACCTGATTGGTTAGTTCAATCAATCTCGACCCAGCAATAAATAACAGTGAAAATTAAAATTCTGTGCACGTTGCTAACCTGCTTAATTGATTTATCAAGGTTCTGTAACACATAATTATAAACGACAAACCCAATATACAATTGAACACATGAAATAATTAAAAACAGTGAAAATCCCGATAATTTACAAGTTAAAACTATTATTATTGTCGCTTTGTCGCCAAACAACATCTGTCGTCTTATTCGTCTCGTATCTATTCGCAGTTTCGTCTCAGAACTTTAAAAATAACACTAGAGAATGCAAGGTCGAAATAATTTAGCCAAAATTCCTAACAGAAAGTACAATTCCTTACCTGAGCAGCTGAGTCGAGCCGATCACGGCCGACGCGGACAAATAAAACCTACGGCTCAAATCACATCGTCCGGTCAACGTTTAGGAGAAAAGCAAAGAATGGCCATTCTTGCACGAAATGCTTTGTCGAGAGCCTTGTAAAACATGTTGATTTTATTCATCGGTAAACAATATTTCCCTGGTCTTCGGACTAGCGAACGATCATCAACACATTCTCGTCCCCAGAGACGAGAATGTCATCAACATGACAGTTACAAATTTATATGAGGAACTGGGAAGCAGAGGACTGGGACCAAAGACCCCGATTTGGGGACTTTTTCATCGGAGTTTCCCAGAGTCTCCGTTCCTTGGTACTGACCAAAAGGATCGCAGGCTCTGGGTACGAGATTGGACTTTTTCGCGGTGCTCAACTCAAACTAATCGAAACTGGGCACCGTGCGTTGAGGTTATGGACACTAATGCGAACACGTCTTCAGTGCCCAAAGTGGTGCCCATGCATCTTACTCAATATTATTTGTAATTGGGAGGCTTAAAGCGACAAAATAGCTGCAAAAGACATGAAAAGCTTTCTGTGTGAACGCTTATCAGATCCAGGGCACCGTGAATGTGAACAAGTGTCCCGTGCCCGAGCACCGTAGTCTGAACAGAGAGTTAGAGTCTCGGAAATTTTCTGCATTCTGAGGGGTGATTTTAAAGAACACTGAATGTCATAAAATGTCCTAAAAACTAGTTAAAAAACTCATTAATAATTCATGAGGAAAACACAAAGAAAAATCATAACCGTATCGTGGTTTTATATCTGATAAAGATACCTCCTGATTTACATAAACTTTAGCTTTGATTTTCTCGCCTCACACAACGTTATTTTTCAAAATTACTACGCCAACGAACTTACCACCAAATGGTGATCGTTTTTAAAGTCATTCTTCGCCGAGTGTTTTAGATCTGATAAAACACGTTCTGTGAGTGTTTTAAATATTACTTAAAATACAACACATTTCTGACGGTTTCGCTTTGTGTTAGAACTCATCAGCATGTTCACTTTCAAATATAATATGGAAAATGTTGTGAGGAACTAGAAAAAGATTTTCCGTCACCACATACATCTTATCAAAATAAAAACTATTTAACTAATATAAAGATTTATCTATACCTTTGTAACAACTGAAACTATTCAACTGACTTGCTTATCCATACACATTTTATCCTGGGGCAAAAAGGGACTTTTACAAGGGAGGGGGCAAAATCAATTCGGGGGGAGGGGCTTAAGGGGGACTGGGGGGGGGAGGGGCTTAAGGGGGACTGGGGGGGGTGGGGGTGGGGTGGCTTGGTTCAGTAAGGTTCTATCGTTCCCTCGTATACCACAGACGACGTTTAGGGTTAGTGAAGCACGGGTGGCGTATGCTGTTAGGGCGCTGCCTCTCACCGCTGTAGTTAAGCCCAGTTGGACGGGGTTAGTACTTGGATGGGTGACCGTCTGGGAATAGCTGCGTTCTCGAACTTGAATTTCACGTGAGTAGAGTTTAGTTGATCTCTCCTGTGCTTCGAGGGTTTTTCGCAGGGTTCTGCGGTTTTCCTCCCTCCGTAAAATCAACACTTAGGTCTTAGCTTATGTCGTGCACTTTTAACATGAGCCTCTGGCTCGGATGATTGGGCGACCACATCCTGTGACTACGACGTTAAATAAATCATTACTCATTACGAAAACGCGCCTCTTCACTTAAAGTACAAAGAACTTCGCCACTTCCCCGACAACACTAAGGACCTTACTTCTGCCTTAGAAACAAACAGATGTTTCCACTAAAGGTGTGCATCGGATCGGATTGACCTCTTTGAATCCGGAGGTTTGTCTAAGTACTCAATCCGAATCCGATCCGATCCGATTAAAAAAAAATTAATCCGATCCGATCCAATCCGAAAAAAATATATTAGATCCGATCCGATCCGATCCGACTTGATGTGAAAATTTGTAATCCGATCCGATCCGGACGCGTAAATTTTGATCCGAATCCGATCCGAATCCGATCGGATTCGGATCGGATTTGAAGTTCAAACTTTGAACGAAACGTATGTCTAACATTTGTAGAGTTTTACTCAAGAAATTCAGCGATGTTTGCCCTTTTGCTAGTTTCAACTTGTCCCTAGCGCAGATGTGCTTGTTTAATTGAGCGTTCCCTTTCGATGAACTATACTTGTAAATGATAAAGCATTTATGACAAGCTGCCATTTCGTGATAAATCACCCCATCAACTTTTGGGAAGCCGAAGAATTTCCAACATTCGGATCGCTTCTTTTTGTCCTCGACAGTCGTTATCACAACGCGTTTTGACTTCTCTCGTAGTAGTTTTTCGACCATATCTTTATTTAGTAGTTTAGCAGATGCATTTGGTTGTACCGCCTCAATAGTTTCAGCCATATTATAATAAAATGCGATCTAAAATTCCACGTGTGCGCTTTTACGAAGTCTACTCTACAATCTACAATAACAACGAGCATTGTAGCCGGAAAGGCGGAAAACACATCAACTTGTCAAATGTCAAGTGCCAAGTTAATTATAATTGTCAATTTGTCATAGACATAGTTTTTATTTTGTCGTCGCCTCAAAGTCCTGACGCCAGGGCGATTGTGATTTGTGAACGGGAAAAGCCAAAACGTAGTTCCTTGCGAGTTTAATGATTTTCAATGACAAAATCTAACTGAGTGTTTCTCAATACGCGGAAAAACGAATCCGATCCAATCCGGGGAAAACCCCGCAAAATCCGATCCGATCCGATCCGACATAAAAGCAATAAAATCCGATCCGATCCGATCCGGACGCGTAAATTTTGATCCGAATCCGATCCGAATCCGATCGGACCGGATCGGATCGGATTCGGACTCGGATTCGGATCGGATTCGCACACCTTTAGTTTCCACTTCCCTGACAACAAAAAGACCTTCGTTTAGCCTTAGAAACAGAGAGGCTTCTCACTTGGAATACACTTGACTAAAAAGCAAAGAAAATGACCTTAGCCCAGCCTTAGAAACAGAGAGGCTTCTCTCTTTGAATACACTTGAGTAAAAAGCAAAGAAAAACAGCAGTGTTTGCCCATACTAAGACTCCATGCACTGTGTCACAATAAACACAATACATACACGTACGTATGCCTCGTCTGGTGGCTCTACAAAAGAGTTTGAACATATGCCCTAACTGACGACAAATGACAATAACACTTCTTCTGACTGAACTATAGTAACAGTGAGCACGGGTGGCGTGTTCTATTAGGGCTCTGCCTCTCACCGGTTAGACGGGGTTAGTACTTGGATGGGTGACCGTCCGGGAATAACCCCGTTCTCGAGGTTGGAGACTCATGTGAGTAGAGTTTAGTTGGTCTCCCTGTGCTTCGAGGGTTTTTCGCCGGGTTCTCCGGTTTTCCTCCCTCCGTAAAATGAACACCTATAGGTCTTAGCTGTAAATGGAGGACCCCAGTCACCCCACCAGCTCTGCTGAAAAACTTATCCTCCTTAAATAAAGAAGAATAAGAATAATAATAAGTGAAATAAAAGTAGTGTGCTGCGTAGGTACTGTTGAAATACAAATCGAAATATAGTAAGGTTTGAGTATACTTCCGAAATTGCTGAACGTAGTTTTCTGACGTTTCGAGCGAAGGCCCTTCGTCAAAGAGAAACGTTGTATAGTAAATGTAATTGTACTTTCTTGAATGTTTTTTTTTCAGTGATCAAAACTGGAAAGGAAAAACTGCGAAAGCAGTACAGTAATGCATGACAAAGCGAAGTGAAACATGGCAAAGCGAAGGAAAGTAAACCACGTATAACGTAACGCATCGTAACATAACATAACGCAACAGAAAGCAAAGCAACGTAACGACTACACAACGCGAAGTAAAGCAAAGCACAGCAAAGCACATGCAATACAGCAAAGCACATGCAGTACAGCAAAGCACAGCACATGCAGCAAAGCAAAGCACACTACAGCAACACAACGTAACGTAACGAAACGAAACGAAACGAAACGAAACGAAACGCAACGACAATACAAAGCAAAGCAGAACAACGCACAGCAAAGCAAAGCAAAGCAAAGCACAACAACGCACAGTAAAGCAAAGCAAAGCACGGCACAGCACAGCACAGCACGCTATACCGACAATGCAAAGTAAAGCCAAGCCACGTAACCCAAAGCCAAACCAAAAAGTATGATGTAATTAATATATAATATTTCCTTGATTGAATCAAAATTCGACAGACAAACAGACAGCCCAGTAGAATAAAGCGAAACCGAAACAATTATTGAATAAAAAAACGTGATGTATGCAGAAACATATAGACATAACAAAACCAAGACAAATTCCTTAATTTCCATATAAAAGAAATTTGCATTTCCTTTGAATTGTCAGTCTGCATACAACTGTCAAAACGAAGCAGAAAGAAATTTATATAGTCTTTGATTAAAATTCCATGAACGTAACGTCACATCAAAAATAGTTAACAGATAATACAAAGATTAGGACAAAAGTGTTATATAAACGGATTAGTTGATCTAATGCGAGGAAAAACTGTAATAACTCTCTTTATATATCTAAAGCCCTTGTCTCATTATTTTACGACGCTGTGAGAGATAAATAGACTAGCTTCCGTTTGTACATATACATACACTGTTTCTAGTCTTAATTCATGGATAGATAAACACATTAGGTATTAATAAAAAAACAATTCAGCCACCACCGTGAATAAATCAAGGAATTAGAGAAGCAAAATACTAGGGTTAAGAGGAGCTTCAGTTGGGATATAAATTTGTGTAAACATGTTATTTCACCTGTGGCCAACTTATTAATGAATCTAGTTCAAAATACTGAGTGTTGCTCCTGTAGGATAAAACGCATCGTCAAGTTTAAACAATCAAACTGTTTTACATGTAACTAATAAATATTAGAATCACACACGAAACACGAATTTGGTGGACTGGTCAGACGTCTAAGAAAAACAAATAAGCAATTTCATTACGTCTAAATTTCCACATCAAGCTGTCCACAAAGCAATCAATGTTTCTCATAAGATTTGTCAAACTTGTTTTCACTGTGCAACTGCGTGAACAAGCGTCCTAATTTAAGACGTCGTGCTGATTCATATTATATGAACGTTTAGATTAACATACCCCAGCAAACGTCAACTACCAGAATTGAATATTCTTATCAATTTCCCCTTTTCAAGCGTTTTGCTTTTTCGTGGCGTGGCATAGTTATAGTATAGCTTGCAGTTCGATATCCTCAGTTTGTGTTCTGTTAAAAATACTATTTCATCCCATGGTCTGTTATTTGTCGCTTAACGTACAACCGTCAACCGAAAGTGTCTTATAGTTAACTCATTGTTGTGTAGGATGTCTGAGGATTCTCTCTTTGATGAGTAAAATCATCTGGTGTTAGACAGAGTTAAACAATAAAGAGATCTTTTTGGCCAGCTCAGGCAGAATGGGTTACGACGACTTACCAACCCACTGGAACCTATAGACTGGCTATAAATTCTCCCTGAATTTGACGAGTGACATCGTCTGGGGTTAGACAGAGCATAATAAGCTAGCGTTCGACAGAGTAAAATAATAAAGGAGCCATTTTTGGCCAGCTCAGGCAGGAATGGGTTAATCACTTGTTAACTCATTGCTGCCTAGGATGTCTGAGGGTTCTCTCTTTGATGAGTAAAATCATCTGGTGTTAGACAGAGTAAAACAATAAAGGGACCATTTTTGACCAGCTCAGGCAGGAATGGGTTAATCACTTGTTAACTCATTGCTGCCTAGGACGGCTGAGGGTACTCTCTTTGATGAGTAAAATCATCTGGTGTTAGACAGAGTAAAACAATAAAGAGGCCATTTTTGACCAGCTCAGGCAGGAATGGGTTACCGCATGCAATGTATTGTATAAATAAGACAATATGTTCTCAAACTGAAGCAGTTAATGTCAGCGCTTACCCGTCGCAGTTTCAGCAATCCCCGCTCAAGGAAGACAGGAGAAAACAAAGGTACGTAAGATTGTTGCATAGAGTCCATATTGACAAGCAAATCCATCTCTACAACTCTACCAGCCATAGGATACTACTCACAATGATGGGAACCACATTAATGAGAGCAGGACGACGTTAAGTTGATCGTTGAAACACTTTGAATCAAGATGTGAGATGAACGATTATCATTTACACTGATCTGATAAGCCAATGAGGAGGAGGGGAAGAGAAGACAAATATTTTGACAACCGGAAAGTGAAAACGCGTGGGATAGCTTCAATCTGGAACGTCACCAACTCCATATTTATTATATCACAGACCACGATTATACAAACAAGCGCGACGACACAAACGCGCGAATTATAAAGGCTAATTTCATCTGCTGCGTTTTTCTGTGCGTGCGGCGCTTTTCTCTGTGCGTGTTTCATTTTTCATGTGTATTGCGAGTTTTTCCGTGTGTGTGCTGCGTTTTTCTGTGCGTGCTGCTTTTCCTCTCTCTGTGTGCTGAGTTTTTTTCTGTACGTGGGCTGCGTTTTTCTCTGTGCGTGATGCGTTTTTCTGCACGTGGGCTGCGTGTTTCTTTGTGCGTGATGCGTTTTTCTGTATGTGTGATGCGTTTTTCTGTATGTGTGCTGCGTTTTTCTCTCTGTGTGCTGTGTTTTTCTGTGCGTGTTACGTGCGCAAAAGCTGAAACCGATATACACAGCATTTTAAGATAACACAGATAATACTAATCATAACATATAAAAGATAACACTAATCATCCTTACTTGCAGCCAGTGGCTGAATTACGAAGGACGCAGATCAACGTGGCCGTGTCGAGGCATATCAAAGGCGCTCCAAGCAGCCGCCATACGACACAGTTCAGACCACGGATTACAGCTAAGGTGTTAGGTACTGATTTTGCGGAGGGAGGAAAACCGGAGAACCCGGCGAAAAACCCTCGAAGCACAGGAGAGATCAACTACAGCAATTCTACTCTCAAGCTCGAGAACGGGGACATCCCCGACGGTTAACTCACAACGGAAATTGGCCATTATATAAATGAGAGTGTGTTATAATTAGTCCCTGTTCACATGGAGGTAGGGTGATCCTTCTAGAAGGGTTACCCTAGTAAAAGGGTTACCCTAGTTCATTGCCTTTCCGTGTTTCGTTTACATGAGTGCTTAGGGTGACCCTGGGGGGAGGGTTACCCTATCAGCTTGCTAGAGTAACCCTGGCAGCAGGGCTATCTTTTTGTTTACATAAGCCATGTAAACGCGTTTGCTAGGGTGACCCTGGCAGACGGGTTATGTTTCAATGAGAAAAAAACGCGTACCAGACAAAATGTCTTAACGATTTTGTGTCTGCCCTTCCTGTTCTTGTACACCTTGTGAAGTCTATCGAAGATATCGAGCAAATGACGAGTAAAATGGTCACGCAGAAGTAATATGATCTTACTAGAAGAGTTAACCCTGCTACAAGGGTCACCCTACTCCATGTAAACAAGGGCTATCTTTTGACTCGCTTCAAAGGGTAACCCTTCTAGAAGGGTTACCCTACATCCATGTTAACAGGGCCTAAGGCCCTGACTTTTACAGTGGCGTCGTGGCCGGGGGGTCAGGGGGGGGGGGCATGCCCCGTTGGGGTATGTCGTTCAACACAGTTTTGTCGGAATTCGAGCATAAGCTTTTCGCGGTTTCCGGTCATGACTCAATCTCGTTCCCAGAGCCAAATGCCCTCATGACTATGTCTATCACATTTGAGTTATGCCACCAACAACGAAACGTCGGAAAGTTGAATGTCTGCTATGCAAGAAGACATTTGACGGTGATTATTGATCTCGCGGTAACAATAAATATCCTTCGGATAGAGTAATTTGTATATTCCATACAAACATGTTGGTGCTCCTGCGAATCCTTTCCAAGGTTTGTCTTTTGACTTTTTTGTTATTTCAGTATTAAATTCACTAATAGCGGTTGCGTGCAGATAGCAGCACGCTTTGTCGCTTTAATACGCATATATTTTATACTTCGGGCAATCGTCGAATGTTATCGTTTCTGCGAAGCTAATTGCCTAATTTTTATGTAAAAATGTGATATGTCGGGAAAACCTTGTTGTTTGTCGGAAAAATTGTGCTCTTGGCCACCCCTAAAATCTCTGAGCCACGGCGCCCCTGGACGTTTACTATATTTTCGGTTTACATGTTATTGTTGGTGTCATTTGCTTGATATATTCAAAATATTTCACAAGGCCTGGTGTATAAGAACAGGAAGGGCAGCCACATTGCTAAAATCGTTAAGATATTTAGTTCGGTACACGTTTTTTCCCCCTCATTGAGACATAACCCGGCTGCCAGGGTCATGCAGCCTAGCAAACGCGTTTACATGGCGTATGTAAACAAAAAGATAGCCCTGCCGCCAGGGTTACCCTAGTAAGCAGATAGGGTAATGCCTCGCTATCTCGAACAAAGAGTTGATTTCCCTTCCAGATACTTCTTCACTGTTTTACTATATAATTGACCCATTATCTCGAACTCCCACTATCTCAAACTATTCTTTACCTCCCTTGAGAGTTCGAGCGGGGTTCCACGGTAGATGAATTCGAATATTCTTGAAAATTGCTTACGCTAATGTTAAAATACAAAAGTAGAAAGAAAGTTCACGGAAAAAGAACATCATAATTGCCAAACACTAGCTCAAGTCAACTAAACAATATGGATAGATTTGAACTCTAGGGGCTTTGGGATAGCAGACCGTTACTCTAGTTAAGTCATGTATATATTCTACACTCGAATTTTCCTTCACCAAAAATCCTTAGAACATGCTATGTAATCGAGTGAAATGCCCCAATATTACCTCTAATAAACGCAATTCTCTCCTGGCATTACCACCTTAATGTATACAGAACTCGCGATCAAGCTCTCGGCAACGGCCTCCGTGGCTCAGTGGTCAGAGCATTGCACTAGAATCGCAAGGTCGTGGGTTCAATTCCTGCCGGAAGGTCTGTGTAGTTGCATTTTTCGCAACTGGTCCCGGTTTGGTCTCGAATTTTCCTTCACCCAAAACTCCTTGGAACATGCTATGTAATCGAGTGAAATGCCCAATATCACGTTACTCTAGTTGTCGAGTGATCGAGTGTTATTACTAAGCGCACGATATATTTTGCTGCGTATCCACGAGGACTTATAATTGTGTTTCAATCTCTCAGTGGGGGTAAATATCGACTACGGAAATCCGTCAATCTGATGCAATTTGAAATCAAATCCGTCAATGAATAAATCCGCGAAATACTCGACGACGAGAATTCAATTCAACTCAATTCAATGTTTTGACTTTGTTATTTATGTTATTTTAACTCTGGACTCTTACTTTATAATTCGTTTCAATTCAATTCAATTCAATTCAATTCCATTCAATTCCATTCAATTCAATTCAATTCAATTCAATTCAGAATGCAATGTTGTCGTTGTTCTTGTTGCTGTTGTTGCTGCTGTTGTTGTTTCTGCTGTTGTTGTTGCTGCCGTTGTTGTTGTTGACGAGAATGCAATTCAGAATGCAATGTTGTTGTAGCTGCTGTTGTTGTTGTTGTTGTTGTTATTGTTGTTGTTGTTGTTGCTGCCGTTGTTGTTGTTGACGAGAATGCAATTCAGAATGCAATGTTGTTGTTGCTGCTGCTGTTGTTGTTGTTGTTGTTGTTGTTGTTGTTGTTGTTGTTGTTGTTGTTGTTGTTGTTGTTGTTGTTGCTGTTGTTGTTGTTGCTGTTGTTGTTGTTGTTGTTGTTGTTGTTGTTGTTGTTTCTGCTGTTGTTGTTGTTGTTGTTGTTGTTGTTGTTGCTGCTGTTGTTGCTGTTCTTATTGCTGCCGTTGTTGTTGTTGACGAGAATGCAATTCAGAATGCAATGTTGTTGTTAGTGGTGGTGTTGTTGTTGGTGTTGGTGTTGTTGTTGCCACGCCCGGAGAAACCCGCAAAATAACGCCTGATCACAGGTTACTGCTGCTGCTGCTGGTGGTGGTGGTGTTGCTGTTGTTGTTGGTGTAGCTGTTGTTGTTGCTACTGCTGCTGGTAGTGTTCTTGCTGTAACAGTCTGACGCTACTACGCTATCAAGCCTCTCAGAGATTAAAAGAGTTTTATTCAATTTAAATACACGAGACATTCTCATACCTCGGGGTAATATTTCATCGAATACCCCTCGCTCCGGGTCTATAAATGATAACAACAACATCACTAGATGTATTTATCAAATCATGGTATATAAATAAATTTCCAACGCGGCCAAGTGACGAATCCGGCGAGATAGTTTCAGGCTTGGACTGGCCTATGTGCCATTGTGCCAATGGCACACGCGCCCCCTTTAGAATATTTCAACTACGACCCATGAACAAAATTCGCTAAACTGAGATATAAAATAATATGGCTACCCACTGCATGTAGCTTGTTACTGAATAATACTGCTTTAACTCTTAAATTCATGTTGTGTATGCCGTATGGTAGCAAGAGGTAGACAGGAGAGTTGCTGCTCCGTAAGATATATTTTATTCCGGCAAATGGTAAGCCTGTAGGCCAATTTCGTGTCTTTTTTATATACAGTTTCTGTAAATTAATCATACGAGGGGAACAATGATAACAACAAACACCAATTTTGAAATCTTTCCATTTACAGAGGCTTGTGGGCAAATTTGTCAATAATCCACCTTAGTAGATCAATGTCATTATTTATTTAAGAAATAAAAAACGTGTCGCGTGCGATTATCGAGTTATAATGCACAAGAGATGCGTGTAAAGCACGAGGCGATAGCCGAGTGTTTACTAGCTTCTCGAGTGCATTATAACTCGATAATCGCACGCGACTAAGTTTTTTATTTCTTTTATAAAATAATGACTTTAAATTGTCAATAAACCCAAGAAAAGTAAGCAAAAAAACAGATTTAATACCTGTCTCAGGACGAGTTTGTTACCATTTAGCGCCACGCGTGGCCTCGTACAACATGTCGGCGATTTTAGCGATGAAAATGCACTTAAAGTTGCACTGAAAACATTGTGCTGTGTTAATTACGTGATTAGACATATATCCAAGTAATTTTTGACTTTCGTTGATGATTAAATCCACATAAAATTCACCAAAAACGACAAAATCGTCGCGAAGTATCTCGTGTGCCGTGCCGTTATGGAGTTATAATGGCACGCTTGTTTGACCCAATAGCCAATCAGAGTGCGTGTTGTCGTTCATTTACTTCCGGTTATTTTATAATAATTTCTTTTTTAACTGCGCCCCTCTCCCTAATGGCACCGGCCCTAATACAAAGCCAGTCCGACTCTGTGTAGTTTCAAACGTTAGAAACTAATTTCGGCAGTACTCAACCCTTACTATATTTCGATTTGTATTTCAACACTGCCTACGCAGCACACCACTTTTATTTTATTACTCGGGCTACCTGTGGTAGGCCGAGTCTAGGTTTCGGCTCGTTTTTTGTTCCCCCCCCCCCCTTCTGTGTCACGCTCTTAGCCTACTCCGCAGGCCTCTCTAATCAGAAAGCGCAGGCTCAAGTCAAGTGCGCATTTAACTTATTCCGCCGTCTCGATCAAGACTAGCCTGCGTACACAAGCTCCGGAAATACAAGCGTCTGCAATTGAATCCCTATAGGGATTCAATTATGAATCCCTATAGGGATTCAATTACCCAAGCTCCGGAAACACAAGCGTCTGCACGCAGGCTAGATCAAGACAAACATAATAAGACTTTGCGAAACTGATGCGTGCATGCCAAATGCTTTCTTTCTTTGCTTTCCTGATGTCTGATCAAGTCTTTCTCCTCTCGGATGTGTTTTGTGTTTTCACAGACATAGTTATTGGTCAGTAATCTCGCTGGCAAGTATCTTGATATTATATACGCTTACGATCTCACACGCCGTATACATGAAGCTGTGTTGATATTTAATACCCGAAGAGACTTGACATATGAACGCTGTACATGTGTGGAAATAATGCTTTCTTTCTTAGCTTTCCTACTGTCTGATGATCAGAGTCTGATCAAGTCTTTCTCGTCTCGGATGTGTTTTGCGTGTTCACAGACATAGTTCGATATTGGTCAGTAATGTCGCTAGCTGTGTTGATATTTAATACCCGAAGAGACTCGACATATCAACGCTGTGTACATGTGTGGAAATACGTTACAGGCAATCGTGTTTTGTGTATTGCAAATTGCGTTTTCTATCGGAGATTGGATTGTGTTTTGACTTTTGTCTGTGACCTGAATATGTTTAGACGGCGGCTTTAGATCTTAGCACTGCATGTGACAACCTGCGCGTGATTTTGCAGTAGCCCGAGTGAACGCCTGACCAGGCGTTTTGTTTTATTTAACTTTGCCCTGATAATATCATTAATTATATATGTACAATTTGTACCAACAAAAGTAAACAAGGCAGGAATACCGCAACAGCTAAAGCCAATTTTTTTCACTGTTTAACACTACTCTGGCTTGAGACGTTTTTTAAACGTTTGTTCAACTTAACTTTGTTCAAAGTTTCGATCTTGTTCTAGTAGTTAAAGGTGACATGACACGAAAGTTATCTTTCCTTGGTTTGAAAGTGCGCAATAATGTGGAATATCAATTTACAGCTTTTCCATATTTCACCTAGTTCTTGAGATATTTTGACTTATGTGATATTCAAATGAGATAACTTATGGCTAACATATTCGAAATTCTTGTCTATTTTTGAAATTATTGAACGAAATCACCTGAAACTTTGGATATTGTTACCGTTCATGAAACTGAACATCAAAGACAAATTACAAGTGATTTTGTTCAATAATTTTAAAGATATAGATGCTTTTCGAATATGTTAATTAGATAAAAACGAGCCATAAAGTTATCTCATTTGAATATCACATAAGTCTAAATATATCTCAAGAACCAGGTGAAATATGGAAAAGCTGTAAATTGATATTCCCCATTATTATAATAGTACTTTCATCAAATCAAGCAATAATTTTCGTGTCATGTCACCTTTAAAACTAGAAGAGCAATATTCATCCAATCATGGTATATGTCGAGTACAGTTGACACTGGCCAGACTGTGGTCATATGGCAACCAATTTTGCATTTCGGCGAATTTTAATGAAGTAATCACAAGAAAAACCAGTGACCCAACACAGCCAAAGAAAGCAAGACAACATCTAGTCTTGTTTATACCACCACGTTCATCCTCCTCTCCCTTTCCAATGCCAAGAAGCTTCATCGAAAAACAAAGCAGTAGCTTGGTATGAGCCATTATACTGCACACGGTGAAAAACTTCGTAATAAAACTGACGCATTTTGTGTGAGGGTCTGCATGATAAATCAAGAATATTAAAATACTCTGAGCATCATCCTTGAAGAGTAACTCACACACAATAATGACGTTCTCCATGTTGGTGACAAAACCAAAAGAGTTATCCGAAGATCCTTCTGGTTGAAGATGAGACAATATGTATAATCCGTAGACGATCACTAGTAACAAGCTAAATAAGGTCCCAGCTACGCAACTGAACACGTAGAAACCACAAGCGATAGAGCTATCCTTTGGGACAACGGCAAACGGTTTGTCGCTCTTGAAAGCGGTGTAGCCACTCCAGTCAACACCAATGTCGATGACTTGGTAAGCAATTAATGCGAAATAAAATACAGCTTTCGAGATAGCGAGAAGACACCAGCCATCCCGACTCATAACCACTGAATTAAAACTTATGTTCAAATCTGAATGTACTAGGATAGGAAGCTAGAATGTCAGAAAACAGAAAGCGTACAGATCCACACTTTAATCACGCTTTCACCAATCTTTATACCACTGCTATATACAACCAAAGAACTGTTCCAGAGCAGACAAACACAAGCAGATCTACGAGTTTATGTGTGGTTGAATAGTTCTCATGTATCGCTATGTATTATTTTGCAGAAATGTGAACCACAAAAGCAGCGACGCGTAACGTGGCAGCTGAATCATGAATAAAATGAAGCGCATGAGAAGATATATTGTCACAGCAATGACACCCAGGGGGTATACAACTAAATTCATCATTCGTAAATGTAAAACAACTACCTATCAAAAATCCTACGTCATCAGAACTTGCCGAATTTGGAACTCTCTTGCAGACAAACTTGACCTTAACACAAATATTCTTTCTTTATCTAAATCAGTTATGCTTAAGTATTATTTTTTATCGTTGGTAACTTCTTACAACTGTGAAGACCCTCGCACGTTTAAAACAATTTGTCTCAAATGCAACTCTGTTCGGAGTCTCAGTGACCCAATTTCTTGTTGTATGTAATTATGTAATACTTATAATGTGCTGTAATTTTATTGTTCATAGTTATCTCTCTATATCCTTGTATGTTTAGGGCCCACAGTAATTGGCTAACGCTGTTGTGGTTCCCCTGCCACTGTTAAACCTGCTGTTATTTATATGTTTATTTCCATGTATGTTACATATGGCGAAGTTAATAAAATAAAATAAATAAAATAAAATAAACTACACAATTTTTTGTTTATAATCGTATGCTGAAACAACTTTTCACTCGAGCCATACTGAGCGTTTCCTAAAGCCCGTGGTCTAACACCAGATGATTTTACTCGTCAAAGGGAGATGTCTTGGGAAACCACCACTGATCTCTATATACAACTGGATAGGCCATTCCCTCAACCTCGTTCCCAGGGCCCTTATCTTCGCTCCCCGTTCGCTGGCATGGGCTGGTCACGTGTCACCCAGATTCTGGGTGATAGAGGGGATTAGGGAATTTAGGAGGAGAGATGACAATCACAATTGAGAAAATATTTGAATCACCTGCTCGGTCAAGATATGGTCAAGAGCATTGTCCATAATAGCCTCTTTCAGTTTCTTGTTACAAAACAACAAAGCAGGCAGCACATGGAAGATTAAGGACTTTCCATAGCCCGTCGATAGAACAGCAAGTAAGTCTCTACCCAAGAACAAACTTTCCAAGCAAATCACCTGCTTTGGTCATAAAACTTTGCCCCAGTATGGAATGTTTATAATAGCAAAATTAAGACAAGAAACGAAGGTATATTAAACACTTCGAAGACTTCAACATGGCGTCTGGTCGAGCGTAACAACAAGCACATTAATAGGACCCCTCCCACAATGATATTTTTTGTTCAGCGACATGTGACCAGCCCATGCCAGGGTACTTTTCGCAGCGGGCGGGGAGCGGAGATAAGGGCCCTGGGAACGAGGTTGCCATTCCCTATAGCCAGCAGTCAAACATTTCATGGCAGTCGCCGCCATCTTACGTAGTGGAACATATGACGCATTGCGGGCTTAGGGGCTGTTTATATGGAGGCGAGCCAGCCCGCTTACCGGGATAGCTCGGTAAGCGGGATGATTTCTGGCTCGCGTTTATATGCACGAATTTCATCCCGCCTACCGGGATGATTTTACAACAACGACAATAGATGGCGTCGGCATCCCTTTGAAAAATCATCCCGGTAAACGGGCCAGCCCGGTTAGCGACTGTTTACATGGGAAATTTTCATCCCACTTACCGAGATCTCGCCTCTTTCAAGTGAGATCTCGCTAACCGGGCTAGCCCGCTTGGCCATATAAACGCAGAGGAATTTTTAACAGGAAAATAACTACACAGTGAGATCTCGCTTACCGGGCTATCCCGCTTACCGGGCTGGCTCGCCTCTCATATAAACAAACAGCCCCTTAGAACCTGTTCCCCATCCTAAAGTTGACTGGCATAAGTAATCTTGACGTCAGCACGGTCATATTATCCGGGGGTAGGAATATTATGTGTGCAGTGCCGGGGGAGTCGGAAAAGCCGTAAAGCAAACAACAGATGCCGGTTCGTTTAGTTTTCACTGTTTAACAACAAATACAGTCAAAAGATGGCAAGTACACAACACGAACTATTGTTAAGGCATTAAGATTGCTACATGTATACGTACAACTTATCATTTGAACTACATCTCATATGCAAACGCTACCACTTAGGAAGCACATATGACTATGAATTTACAACCTTAGCTCTCCATCTGAGCCTCATTAGCTCAATGGTTATAGTTAGAGCGACCACATGCACTACATGTATACGTATAACTTATTATCTGAACTACATCTCATATGCAAACGCTAGCACTTAGGAAACACATATGACTAGGAATTTACAACCTTAGCTCTCCATCTGAGTTTCAGTAGCTCAATGGTAAGAGCGTCTAACTGGTCATAAGAAGGTTGAAGGTTTGAACCCTGTTCTGGGGTTCAGAAACATTTTCTGAGTAATTGAGCTTGACGAACGTCTACCAAACGTCTGTTCCATTACACCAAGCTCACAAACGTACCACATGCACTACATGTATACGTACAACTCATCATTTTAACTACATCTCATATGCAAACGCTACCACTTTGGAAGCACATACGACTATGAATTTACAACTTCTCAGTAGCTCAGTGGTTGAAGTGTCTCACTGGTTTTCAAATTTCAACTAAGTGCTTTTCTCTCTGGGATTTAGAAACATTTTCTAAATACTTAAGTATAAAAAAGTATTAATGGTTCACATGGAACAGCTCCAGAAACAAACGTATATGCTTTGCAATATACTAACCTCACTATGGCCAACTTTCGAGTTACAGTTCAACGACTGATAGAGACCTGGAAACGACACGATGACCTCACTCTTGTTCAGACAGTCATAGCTTGCACTAAATACAAAATGTTAAAAATCTGAAACACCACTGAAGCAAGACAGCTAAACACACAAACAGTAAACTTCCGATCTTCGAAAAGCTCCCATTTAGGTGCACTCTCGCCATCTCCCCATCCAAGAATCTTAGTTAAAAAGCACACAAGCAGTTTGGAATGAGCGACAATGCTGTAGACAGAGAACGCGATAGATAGCCAATCTGGTCGGGAAGTCATTTCATGTTCGTTGCGGACAAGAAACAACAAAATGCTTTGTAAATCATCTTTGAAGTATAACTCAAGCAACGAGAGGACAAACTCCACTTTCACAGCATGACGACTGCACTTGTGTTTCTTGCAATATATGAGGAGGGAAACCATGCCTTCGCGTTCTTCTTCATCATCATCGTCGTCGTGGGGTTTCTCAGGCAGATACTTGCAATCTATTGTATATTCAATGCACTTGATGTGATGACAAATATAATACACGTAGAGAAAAGTCATTGCGACGCTAAAGAAAACACCAGTAATACAAGAAGGCCACAACAGGCCGTGATATATCCAATATGGCAATGAACTATTGGCGACATGAATTTCGGAGAAAGTTCCTTTTGTTGTTAGTACAACGAGTTGATCAATGTCGACACCGATATCAGACAGTTGGTAACCAATCAGAATAATGTAGTACACAATCTTGAACAAACAAAAATACATGTACATTGTTGGGCTGATTGTCCACGAAGTTTGTGATCAAAACGAAAGTAAATGAGGAAGGAAGTGAACCCGGAAATGGGTCGAGTCATGCGACAAAGAACGTATCAAATATCGCTGAATCAATATAAGGTTTATACTGTTTACATTCCTAAGAGTCCAGGGACATAAAAAGAACAAATACATGAAGTATATCTCATTGTTAGTTTGTAAATATCCATCTACACATCACATGTCCTAACTTAATCTAGATGGTAATTATTATTGCTATTACAGTATATATTTAACATAGTTGAAATGCGTAAGATTCTCATGAGCGTGCGTGAGATTTTAAAGAACGTGCGTAAGATTTCCATGAGCGTGCGTTAGACCGCGAACGTCCGTGAGATTCTCAAGAGCGTCTGCGAGATTCTCATGAGCGTACGTCAGATTTTCACGAGCGCGCGTGAGAATCTCATAATCATGCGTTAGCCTCTCATGAGCGTGTCGTTAGACTCACAAACGTGCGAATCTGATGAGCATGCGTGAGAATCTCATAAGCATGCGTATGAATCTCATTAGCGTGCGTTAGACCCTCACGAACGTGTGTAAAAATCTCATAAACCTGCGTTAGACTCTCACGAGCGTGCGTAAGACTCATGAGCGTGCGTGAGAATCTCATAAGCGTGCGTGAGATTCTCATGAGCGTGCGCAAAATTCTCATAAGCGTGTACAAAATTCTCATAAGCGTGCGCAAAATTCTCATAAGCGTGCGCAAAATTCTCATAAGCGTGCGCAAAATTCTCATAAGCGTGCGCAAAATTCTCATAAGCGTGCGTGAGTTTCGCGCAACATGCGTCGATAGAAATTCATTAAAAGTTTCACAGTAGCATTCCTAAAGTGTTCCACAGGTTGACGCTCTCTGAATTTTCGTGAAGTACAGTGAGGTGAAAAACAAAAAGACCAACGAGCCAACACAGCCAAGAAAACATAACAAACACTTGAACAAAGATCCAACTTCCTCTCCTGTTCCAATCCCACAAAGTTTCGTCGCAAAACACACCAAGAGCTTGGAGTTTGCAATTACACTGCACACTACAAATGCTTTAGTTGATACATCAATACAGTCTGTGTTAGTGTTAGTGTTAGTGTTGAAGTTATAATAAGCAATTAAACACAGCGTACTTTGAATGACATCTTTACAAACCAACTCCATGAAAGCGAGAACTGACTCCATTAAGACCACACGAGGATTACAGTCACTTATCCACCCCCTCGAAGACGCTAAGTAACTTCGGTGATACTTCATGTAGTAACAATAAACGACTATCAGGACTAAGCTGAGCAAAGTTCCAGTAATACAACTGACCAGGAAGAGAACCCCAGAAGTTTTAGTGTCCTTGGGAATAAGTGAAGAACTGTGAGAGGTCATATACTCGTGGTAGACACGCCAGTCGAAATACATATCAGCTACATGATACACAATTAAACCCAAATACAATACAATCTTTAGAAAGCAGCAACGATGCACCATCGTTTTACGATGTTCTGGTATTAAACTTTGCAGAACTCCAGACAATCTTTAAGACATTAGGAACACCACGAGACCAGTCTGATATATTTGAGACACAGCTCAAAAGCGGAACTAAAACCCAACTCAGTGAAACCAGAACTTTCAAAAACTTGAAGAGAGTTGAGGAATCAAAAACTTTAACTCTCTTGAAACAGCGCGATGATTACACGAAAATATCTTCCCACGTTGTCCAAGATATAGCTATATGATATATATGCGTATATGTGACTCTGTTTTGTAATATTATGTGCTTGTTATATGTAATACGAGACAGCAAAATAACAAAGTTTATAGCCCCCAATCTGACGGCTGACGTCAAGTGTCACTTAGGGGCTAGACCGGTAAGCGATAGCCGGGTAAGCGAGATCTCACTGTGTAGTTATTTTCCTGTTAAAAACTCCTCTGCGTTTATATGGCCAAGCGGGCTAGCCCGGTTAGAGAGATCTCACTTGAAAGAGGCGAGATCTCGGTAAGCGGGATGAAAATTTCCTGCAAGGTAGTAATTGATTGTAGTAATGTATTATTAGTTGTTATACTGAAGCGCAAGTAAACATTCCAGAGCAATCTTGAATAACTGCGTAAAGAATGCTAATATTTATTGACAACCAGACTTGTAAAGTTTGGCCTGGGCGGGGAATATATTCCCCTGCGCTGCGCGCAATTTTTCGCAAATTTGGCGAAATCCGCGCATTTTGCCAAAAATTGATTGAAAACATGTCTTTTTCGCCATTTTCCCCCATTTCCTTGGGCATTTTACGCAATTTTGGCGATCTGTCCATGCAAAAACGGCAGTGACGATCGAAAATTCTCCGCACAGTTGGCCAACTTTACAGTCTGGATTGGCAACATGTTCTAACAAGCAAAGGCGATGAAATATATAAATACGAGTTTAATTGTTTGTTTTTTTCGAAGTGTGGAATTACAAGATCATGCAGCAAGCAGAATTGTTTTAGGCAAATAACTAATCCTTAGTTTTGCACACTGAGAAGAAAGAAAGAGGTGTGTCTACCAAAATTGTTTAAGTTTGCTGGCATTTCTGGCATTAATAAAGAAAGAAACATGACTGAAATGGTGTAAACATTAAATCAATCTGATGAAACATCTTTCAGCATGCGCAATAAGCTCTCGACGTTTACTATGGCTAAATATTTAAACTTGAGCGCTCGGTTTTAACGCGATGACATATCCAAGTATACAGGTATGCATAAAAACAATGGATTGCGGAATATTTCTCCATTTTTTCCTTCCTACATATCATTGGTGAATTGACACCATTATTTATTCCAGTCCTTTCTTAATATTGTGTAATACCAAAGAAATTAACTTTCATACTCAATAAACTTGATGAAATAATAACACTTTCAAGTCACAGTTCTTCATCAGAGTAAATCATGGAGTAATATAAAAGTAAAGTGCTGTGTAGATAGTGTGTTAGAAAATCTTAAAGATGGTAAACTGCTGAGATTAGTTTAGATAACGAAATACTGACGTTTCAAGCCACAGTTCTTCATCAGAGTAAATCATGGAGTAATATAAAAGTAGAGTGCTGTGTAAGCAGTGTGTTACGATATATAGAAAATCTTAAAGATGGTAAGCTGCTGGGATTAGTTTAGATAACGAAATACTGACGTTTCAAGTCACAGTTCTTCATCAGAGTAAATCATGGAGTAATATAAAAGTAGAGTGCTGTGTAGCCAGTGTGTTACGACGTATAGAAAATCTTGAAGATGGTGAACTGTTGAGATTTTAGAGAATGAAATACTGACGCTTTAAGTCAAAGTTCTTCATCGGAGTAAATCGTGGAGTAATGTAAAAGTACAGTACTGTGTAGGCAGTGTGTTACGATGTATAGAAAATCTTAAAGATGGTAAACTGCTGAGATTTAAAAAAAATGAAATACTGACATTTCAAGCCAAAGTTCTTCATCAGAGTAAATCATGGAGTAATATAAAAGTAGAGTGTTGTGCAGACAGTGTGTTACGATGTATAGAAAATCTTGAAGATGGTGAACTGCTGAGATTTTAGAGAATGAAATACTGACGTCTGAAACGAAAGTTCTTCGTCAGAGTAGATCATGGAGTAATATAAAAGTAGAGTGTTGTGTAGGCAATCTTCAAAAACTCATTAATAATTCAGAGGAAAACACAAAAGAAAATCATGACCGTATCGTATCTTTATAAGTGATAAAGACTTCTCCTGATTTACATAAACTTTAGCTTTGATTTTCTCGGCTTAGACAAGGTTATTTTTCAAACGAACTCCGCCAATCAACTTACCAAGTGGTTCGTTTTTGAAGCCGTATAATAAACTCGCAGTTCGTGTTTTATCAGATATAAAAACACTCGGCTTCGCCTCGTGTCTTTATATCTGATAAAACACTCCTGCTCGTTTATTATACAGTACTTAATTAGAGAAATACTTATACTCTGTCTATAAACATCAGATGATTTTATTCGCCAAAGGGAGAACCATTTCCAAGTATTTCCCAAAATTTCCAAGTACCGCAGTTCCTAGAAACATCACTAACCCCCCCTCAGGGCCCCAGCATATTAAACCTGATCCGACAAGGTGACGCAATTAGCCAGTTTTGAAAAAGGAACAAAAACACTCTCCTCAACCAAAACTTTTGGACGCAAAGTAGGAAGGCCAGATGCAAAGAAAATGGAGTCTAGCAGTCGTATCAGAAAACATTTCATCCCCGTTCAAAAATTAACATACACGTAACCGGTGCAACTTCGGGTCTGTAAACATTCACAGAATATTATATTCGGCAAATACGACTACTTATTAAAGAGATAGGTTTCAATACTTGAGGCATGGACCTCTCCCTGTGCTGAATAAAATCATCTGGCGTTAGCCAGAATAAAATACTAAAGACTCGTCGTCAGGCTTCAAAGTGTTAAAGAGATAGGTTTTAACACTTTGAGGCCTGGGCCTCTCCCTGCGCTGAATAAAATCGTCTGGCATTAGCCAGAATAAAATACTAAAGACTCGTCGTCAGGCTTCAAAGTGTTAAAGAGACAGGTTTTAAAGAGATAGGTTTCAATACTTTGAGGCCTGGGCCTCTCCCTGTGCTGAATAAAATCGTCTGGTGTTAGCTAGAATAAAATACTAAAGACTCGTCGTCAGACTTCAAAGTGTTAAAGAGATAGGTTTTAACACTTTGAGGCCTGGACCTCTCCCTGTGCTGGATAAAATCGTCTGGCGTTACCCAGAATAAAATACTAAAGATTTGTCTTCAGGCCTCAAAGTGTGTTAAAGAGATAGGTTTTAACACTTTGAGGCCTGGACCTCTCCCTGTGCTGGATAAAATCGTCTGGCGTTAGCCAGAATAAAATACTGAAGACTCGTCTTCAGGCCTTCTTCAGGCTTCAAAGTGTTAAAGAGATAGGTTTTAACATTTTGAGCCCTGGACCTCTCCCTGTGCTGGATAAAATCGTCTGGCGTTAGCCAGAATAAAATACTAAAGACTCGTCGTCAGGCTTCAAAGTGTTAAAGAGATAGGTTTTAAAGAGATAGGTTTCAATACTTTGAGGCCTGGACCTCTCCCTGTGCTGAATAAAGAGATGGGTTTTAATCCCCTTACTACCAGGGGTCTTCCCTTGATGAGTAAAATCGTCTGGCGTTATGCATGAGTCAATGTAAACCCCGACCCACCCCACCCCGGGACAAGGTGGGGATTTGATTTTGACCTTTTTCTAATATTTACAAATGCCCCACATTCTGGGGATACTTTATGCCTCCAAATGTCGTAAAATACCCCCTATACCTGCGGCCTGCAGTCAAAAAATTAAGAGTTTTTAAACACTATTAAGACATAGTTTCATAAATTTAGCGATTTAAATATTAAACATACATACCTGTCAATGTTATCAAAAAGCTTTGTCTTTGACCTCAAAGTTTGACGATTTTACACGCGCGCTAGACCATACAAAAACGCTACTTGAGATGAACAACCACTGAAATATCAACAACAGGCTCATTACTAATCTCTATCCAATGCCCGTACCCTCGGGACAAATAAATTCTAAAAGCTTCAAATCCCCTACCCCCTTGGGAATGTTCACTGGTCTAAATCCCCTATAGACGACTTTCACGATCATGCGTAGTAGCAACAAATATTCAAATTTTCGTCGGAGATAAAAACAACTGTTTTAGCTGGAACGAGCATATTGAAAATAGTAGAAGTGCAAAATTTGAAACGAATTGCTTAACAAATGGAAAAAGTTTCACAAGCGGAAAGTTGACCATTCCAACAGGGATTTATTAGTGATTTAATAGGGATTTTGGCTTGGCGGGCGGGAGTTGCACGCCAAGCCAAAATCCCTATTAAATGCCCAGTGGAGAGCAAAACTTCCGAAGAGCGTAGCTTTCGCACTATTTGTCCGATTTATTTTAAACTTGGCACTTTTACTATTTTTAATATGATCTTTCCAGCTAAAACAGTTGTTTTTACCTCCGATGAAAATTTGAAGTAAAGTTGCTACTGCGCATGAGCCTGAAAGTCGTCTATTAACCCCCACCTTGTCCCGGGGTGGGGGGTGGGGGGTGGGGGTGGGGGTTTACATTGACTCATGCATTAGCCAGAATGAAATACTATAGGTGCGTCTACATGCGTTGGCTTAGGAGCCAAAGGGTTAAAATACAAAGAGTGATCTGAAATGGATTATATTGCACTACTTAATAAATGTAATACAAAAGTAAACGAAAAAAACACTGATTGTTAAATCAGTTCCAACTTGTCAAGCTCAAAACAGAATTAAGCATATATTTAACAATTAGATTATGAGCTCGAAATTTCTATGAGTGAATAGTTGATGAGAGCGGAGCTCGAGTCAACTATCATCTCATAGAAATTGAGAGCGAATAATCTAATTGTTTTAGTAGAAACCAACGTGTGTACCTTAGTTCTTCCAAATTATTTCAAAAAACGAAGCATAACCATTGTTTCTGTGCGAAAACCAAGGCAAAACAATCTGTCACTCCTCGTGTCCTCCATGTTGTTTTACTGCATGGCCGCGCGAGTACTGGTACTCAATTTGCTACTCGCTATCTATTGACGAATAGATACTGAGTAGAGTAGCCAATCAGATTGCAGCATTTGCAATAGAATACTAGTAAGTTTCTACTAATAATAATTATACATGCATACACGTGTGTAACTATATAATGCTATAATATAGTGTAAGAGAAGAATATATTAATGTAATGCAGAGATTGTTTCTTAATTTTAACATCTATAACAAAAGCTTGAAGAGCAAGAACGAACACAACTTTACAAACTTCAAGCTGAAAGTACTATATACTAACTAACGACAGCTTGTAGAGCAAGAACTAACAAAACTTTACAAACTCCAAGCTGAAAGTACTATACTAACTAACGACAGCTTGTAGAGCAAGTACTAACAAAACTTTACAAACTCCAAGCTGAAAGTACTATACTAACTAACGACAGCTTGTCGAGCAAGAACTACAGTAACAAAACTTTACAAACTCCAAGCTGAAAGTACTATACTAACTAACGAAAGCTTGTAGACTGACAAGAACTAACAAAACATTACAAACTCCAAGTTCGAAGTAGTATATAATAATCCATACGAACATACAATATCATATATCAAGTTATATCATTATAAAGTTGTATCATATCAAGTAATATCCTCGTGAAGTTACAACAGTCTGTGTATTAAATACACACGTTCTTTGACGGTTAAGGACGAAGAGTTCCACAGCTGGGCAGAGCATGTATTTCGGCAAAATACAAGGATGTAAAAACCAGAAAAATAGACGACCCAACGCAACCGAGAAGACACAACACACACTTGATTCCTGAATCGCATTCCTCGCCCGCTCCCAATCCACAAAGCTTGGTAAAGAAACACACAAGTAACTTCAAATGAGCGATAATACTGCAAATAACGAACCCTTTTGTCAAAGTAGTAACACACTCTACGGGAGGACCTGATTCGTAAATCAAGAAAAGCAAGACACTTTGGATATCATCTTTGAAAAGCAGCTCACAGACTGAGATGCCGAGCTCCCACACGATGAATCGACGGTTGCACTTCTTATCACATCTATCTGACGTGTACATACAAAGAAAGTGATACGTAATGTAGTACCCGTAAGCTACGAGCATTCCCAAACTTAGGATTGTGCCTGTGATACAACTGGCGAAGAAGAAAACGTTTGCGGTTTTACTGTTCTTTGGGATGCCAAAGAATGCTTCCTCGTCACATAACTTTTTGTATCCACCCCAGTCGAAATACACATCAGCCATATGATAAACTATCAAAGCCACGTAGAATACAATCTTCGCCAAACAGCACCACATAAACATTGCTTGTATGTATGTAGACGTTTTACAGCAGATATACAGCGCATGTAAATCAAAGAACACTCCTTCACGATTACAAACCAACCGAAAGGCCAACGGCTTTTATACCTCTTGTGGGCGGGGAGGGGAAATCCCAGTGCGAAAACGAAAGTTAGGTTATTAAAATTCAAATTTCACAATACTTAATTGATCATTTCCGAAAAGAATTGAAAACTGCACGGTAGAATAGAATAGAATAGAATAAAACTTTATTTCACGACGGAAAAGACGTATTAACAAAAAAGCTTATCTAACATACCGCCTTCAAAATATAACAAACTGCTGAGATTTTAGAGAATGAAATACTGATGTTTCAAGCCAAAGTTCTTCATCAGAGTAAATCATGGAGTAATATAAAAGTAGAGTGTTGTGTAGGCAGTGTGTTACGATGTATAGAAAATCTTAAAGATGGTAAACTGCTGAGATTTTAGAGAATGAAATACTGATGTTTCAAGCCAAAGTTCTTCATCAGAGTAAATCACGGAGTAATATAAAAGTAGAGTGTTGTGTAGACAGTGTGTTATGATGTATAGAAAATCTTAAAGATGGTAAACTGCTGAGATTTTAGAGAATGAAATACTTTATATACTCTGTCTATAAACATCAGATGATTTTAAGGTCAAAGGGAGAACCATCTTCCAAGTATTTTCCAAAATTTCCAAGTATTGCAGTTCCCAGAAGTCACTAAACCCCCTTCGACATAGTAAACCCGATCCGATAGTATCACTAAACTCCCTCGGACATAGTAAACCGGATCCGATAGTATCACTAAACCCCCACGGACATAGTAAACCCGATCCGACAAGGTTCTGTTTCTTTTTAAAACCTTTTGGACGCAAAGTAGGAAGGCCAGATGCAAAGAGAATTGAGTTTAGCAGTTGTATTAGAAATGATTTGATCCGCTTCCAGAAATTAACATATCGCGTAACCGGTGCCACGTTGAGGCCTGGACCTCTTCCTGTGCTGAATAAAATCGTCTGGCGTTAGCCAAAATAAAATACTAAAGACTCGTCTTCAGGCTTCAAAGTGTTAAAGAGATACGTTTTAACACTTTGAGGCCTGGATCTCTCCCTGTGCTGAATAACATCGTCTGGCGTTAGCCAAAATAAAATACTAAAGACTCGTCTTCAGGCTTCAAAGTGTTAAAGAGTTAGGTTTTAACACTTTGAGGCCTGGAACTCTCCCTGTGCTGAATAAAATCGTCTGGCGTTAGCCAGAATAAAATACTCTGGCGTTAGCCAGAATAAAATACTAAAGACTCGTCGTCAGGCGTCAAAGTGTTAAAGAGATAGTGCTGGATAAAATCGTCTGGCGTTAGCCAGAATAGAAGACTAAAGACTCGTCTTCAGGCTTCAAAGTGTTAAAGAGATAGGTTTTAACACTTTGAGGCCTGGAACTCTCCCTGTGCTGAATAAAATCGTCTGGCGTTAGCCAGAATAAAATACTCTGGCGTTAGCCAGAATAAAATACTAAAGACTCGTCGTCAGGCGTCAAAGTGTTAAAGAGATAGTGCTGGATAAAATCGTCTGGCGTTAGCCAGAATAAACCTTAAAGACTCGTCGTCAGGCTTCAAAGTGTTGACCCCTTGACTACCAGGGCTATTCCCTTGGTGAGTAAAATCATCTGACGTTAGCCAGAGTAAAATGCTAAATGCCTGCTTAGGAGCCAAAGGGTTAAAACACAAACAGTGATCTGAAATGGATTATATTGCATTATTTATATAAGACAAAAGTAAACACAGAAACACTACGATTGTTAAATCAGTTCCAACTTGTCAAGTTCAAAACAGAATAAAGCATATACTGAATTAAAGACTTATTAACCGAGTGCGAGGTCTGTACGGGAAAGTATTTGCCTAAGGTTTTCGTACAGACCGAGCGACGAAGGAGCGAGGTTTGTGATAAAACCGAGGGAAAATACTTTCCAGTACAGACCGAGCAAACGAGGTTAATAAGGAATTTATTATATGGCTATTGGTTCAATTCATTTTTAAGTTTCAAGCGTTGTTTTCGTCTTTGGAGTATGCTATTTACCTTATCTGTTAACGTTTTCGTGTCGCTTCTTGGCCTTCTTGTCTACACCAGTTCGGCTTTTATTTGTCGTGTTTTTAGATAAACAGCTTTAAAGAGAACCAGCAGTGATGTTCCAACACATTTTATTGTTCAGAATATTTGAATAAAGATACCCAGTACTCTTTTACAGTATTTGTATTCAAATCAACTCAGAAATGTTCTCGCCAAAACTTACAGGGCCGAGAAAAAAGCGTATTGACCCCAAGGTCAATATCGTAAAATCCCGACCTCTCGGGAACCAATCAGCGTGCGTTGTTTTGCGTACGGACCGAAAATCAAACCCAGCCATATAATAATAATTTATTATACATGCACATGTATAACTAATTAACTATATAATGCTATAATATAATTGTAGTCTAAGAGGAGAATATATTTAATAATATAGAGATTGTTTTCTTAATTTTAACATCTAACAAAAGCTTGTACAAAAAGAACTAACAAAACGTTTATAAACTACAAGTTCAAACACGGTTTCAAACGAACAATTCTCGTAAAGTTATAACAGTCTGTGTATTAAATACACACGTTCTTTGACGGTTAAGGACGAAGAGTTCCACAGCTGGGCAGAGCATGTATTTCGGCAAAATACAAGGATGTAAAAACCAGAAAAATAGACGACCCAACGCAACCGAGAAGACACAACACACACTTGATTCCTGAATCGCATTCCTCGCCCGCTCCCAATCCACAAAGCTTGGTAAAGAAACACACAAGTAACTTCAAATGAGCGATAATACTGCAAATAACGAACCCTTTTGTCAAAGTAGTAACACACTCTACGGGAGGACCTGATTCGTAAATCAAGAAAAGCAAGACACTTTGGATATCATCTTTGAAAATCAGCTCACAGACTGAGATGCCGAGCTCCCACCCGATGAATCGACGGTTGCACTTCTTATCACATGTATCTGACGTGTACATACAAAGAAAGTGATACTTAATATAGTACAGGTAAGCAACAAACATTCCCATACTTAGGACTGTGCCTGTGATACAACTGGCGAGGAAGAAATCGTTTGCGGTTTCACTGTTCTTTGGGATGCCAGCGAATGCTTCCTCGTCATATAAGTTTCGGTATCCACACCAGTCGAAATACACATCAGCCATATGATAAACTATCAAAGCCACGTAGAATACAATCTTCGCCAAACAGCACCACATAAACATTGCTTGTATGTATGTAGACGTTTCACAGCAGATATACAGCGCATGTAAATCAAAGAACACTCCTTCACGATTACAAATCAACCAAAAGGCCAACGGCTTTTATACCTCTTGTTGGGCGGGGAGGGGAAATCCCAGTGCGAAAACGAAAGTTAGGTTATTAAAATTCAAATTTCACAATACTTAATTGATCATTTCCGAAAAGTGTTGAAGACTGCACGGTAGAATATAATAGAATAGAATAAAACTTTATTTCACGACGGAAAAGACGTATTAACCAAAAAGGTTATCTAACATACCGCCTTCAAAATATAACAAACTGCTGAGATTTTAGAGAATGAAATACTGATGTTTCAAGCCAAAGTTCTTCATCAGAGTAAATCATGGAGTAATATAAAAGTAGAGTGTTGTGTAGGCAGTGTGTTACGATGTATAGAAAATCTTAAAGATGGTAAACTGCTGAGATTTTAGAGAATGAAATACTGACGTTTCAAGCCAAATATCTTCATCAGAGTAAATCATGAAGTAATACAAAAGTAGAGTGTTGTGTACATGGTAAACTGCTAAGATTTTAGAGAATGAAATACTGACGTTTCAAGCCAAATATCTTCATCAGAGTAAATCATGGAGTAATATAAAAGTAGAGTGTTGTGTAGGCAGTGTGTTACAATGTATAGAAAATCTTAAAGATGGTAAACTGCTGAGATTTTAGAGAATGAAATATATTATAGCAACATTGATATCAATATTGATAGCAACATTGCAATATTGATAGCAACATTGCAATATTGACAGCAACATTGCAATATTGACAGCAACATTGCAATATTGACAGCAACATTGCAATATTGATAGCAACATTGCAATATTGATAGCAACATTGCAATATTGATAGCAACATTGCAACTTTATATACTCTGTCTATAAACATCAGATGATTTTAATGGTCAAAGGGAGAACCATCTTCCAAGTATTTCCCAAAATTTCCAAGTATTGCAGTTCCTAGAAGTATCACTAACCCCCTCGGACATAGTAAACCCGATCCGACAAGGTGACGTACAATCTTCGCCGAACAGCACCACATAAACATTGCTTGTATGTATGTATGTAGACGTTTCACAGCAGATATATACAGCGCATGTAAATCAAAGAACAACACTCCTTCACGATTACATTTACAAATCAACTAGGAAAGAGCATGGAAAAAGCCAACGGCTTTTATACCTCTTGTGCATGGGCGGTGGAGGGGAAATCCCAGAGGGGAAATCCCAGTGGAAAACGAAACTTAGGATTTCGCTTATCCACCATTCTTTTCGAAGCCAGGGAACCGAACGAAGTGTACACAGGAGCGCCTTTCTTATTTTTGAGCATCAAATGGGGGTATCGAGAATCGTTTTCACAAGTTTCCCAAGCGTATCTTAGTGGCTACCATAGTGGTGAATTCACCACTTCAACGCTAAAAACACGTGTAGTGTCACGTGATGCAAAATGTAAACAAAGTCGAAAAATGCGGACATTCAGTGCGGTGCGTCAATATGGTGGTCACTAAGATGCGCTTGTGGAACTGGTAGAAACGATTCTCGATACCCCCATTTGATGGTCAAAAATAAGAATGGCGATCCTGTACACTTCGTTCGATTCCCTGCTTCGAGAAGATTCGTGGATAAGTGACTGCGATGGATTGCGGCTTGTCATCGAGGCGATTCGTTTGTCTACACAAAAGACAGCTATATCCGTTGTTTGCACGTCTTTGGAGAGAACCAAAACACAGATTCCATTTCGGTGATAGCTAGGAAAGAAGAGGTAAGTTGTCTTTTTCTTCAGTATATATACTTCATAAGGCTCTCGATCATTGTTTTGTATAGGCAAGGCGACTTCAAAAGAAACGCAGATAAGCCTGCATGCAAACTCATATTACATGTTAAGTGTAATTTGAGTCTATACGCTCCCGCAGAGGAGCGAAGACGATTGTCAGTGGAGAGGCTGCCCTTTCATTTTAAAATTAGCTGAACCTGTTCACAACGAAGTTTGAAAACCAATGGAGGAATTGTCTATTGCACAGTCTCCACTAACAATCGTCGTCGCTTCTCTGCGGGATGTGGACTAGCAGTGGTGTTTCTTTTGAAGTCGCCTTGCCTATCACAAAACAATGATCGATCGAGAGCCTTAGGAACCTAACAAAAAATTCAAGTATATATATACTGAAGAAAAAGACAACTTACCTCTTCTTTGCTAGGTATTGCCGAAACAGAATCTGGGTTTTCTGATGTGGGTCCGTTCTCTCCAAGGACGTGCAAACTACAGATGTATAGCGGTCTTTTGAGCAGACAAATTCATCGCAGTCGCTTATCCACGAATCTTTTCGAAGCAGGGAATCCAACGAAGTGTACAGGATCGCCATTCTTATTTTTGAGCATCAAATGGGGGTATCGAGAATCGTTTTCACAAGTTTCACAAGCGTATCTTAGTGGCTACCATATTGACGTACCGCCGAATGTCCACATTTTTCGACTTTGTTTACGTTTTGCATCACGTGACACTACACGTGTTTTTAGCGTTGAAGTGGTGAATTGATTTAACGCTACTCGGCTGGCTTAAAAGTTGTGTGAACGTAGCTTAAAAAGTTACTGTTTATGATATACATAGACATTAATTACTTCTTCCCACTAGGGGCTTTTCAAGAGCAATTTACACATTGATACTTTAATATGGCCGAGTCGAAGGCATATTAAAGGCGCTCCAGGCAGCCGCCATACGACACATATCGGCCCACGAATTACAGCTAAGACCTAGGCGTTGGTTTTACGGAGGGAGGAAAACCGGAGAGCCCGGCGAAAAAAACCCCGAAGCACAGGAGAAACCAACTAAATTCTACTCACATTAGTCTCAAGCTCGAGAACAGGGTTATTCCCAGACGGGCGCAAGTACTAACCCCGTCCAATCGGGCTTAACTATTGGTGAGAGGCAGCGCCCTAACAGCACCCGCCAACCGTGCTCCCTGTTCAACTGATCATTTCCGAAAACAGTACTTAAAGAGTGATAAAGAGCAACTGGTGTTCTTGATGGGAACGTTTGGAGGGACAGTTTCATTGTGTTTACGCTACAAAGCATGAAATCTGTCCCTCCAAACGATACCGAGTACCCTATGCTTTAATGCTTTAATGAAGTACTCCTAATTCAGAAAGACTATACTAGGATATATAAACTTATTTACATAAAGTAAGAATCTAAAAATGTTAAATATATACATGCAAATTATGACAATAAGAATTTTAAAATTGAAACAAGTAATAAAAAAGAAGTAAATAAATAAATAAGTAAAATACCAATGTGGAGCACGTTATATAGACAATCTTATAACAGGCATGGCAATAGATTTAAATGCATTAGTGTTAATTGGGAGTTCATTAATCGGGAGGTTATTCCAAGTCACAATAGTTCTAGGGTAAAATGAGAACTTAAAAATATCATTATTACATTGGAGCTGGCGAAATGGTTGTTGATTAGGAAGCCTGGATTTCCTTGCTAAGGGGCACACTTCTTCAGGCAGATTTAGTTTCAGGTAGATCTAGCATTCCTAACCCGTCACCAGACTTCAACTCTTTAGGAAATGGTCAATAAAAAACAACACAGCAAATTATATAGCCTAATTTTGTAAGGGATAAAGCCAGTACAAAGAGGAAACTAGTGTAAACTACTCGAATATTATAGGTAATATTGGGCATTTCGCTCGATTACATAGCATGTTCTAGGGATTTTAGGTGAAGGAAAATTCGAGTGTAGAATATATACATTTTAAGACCAAACCGGGAGCAGTTGCGAAAAATGCAACTACACAGGCCTTCCGGCAGGAATTGAACCCACGACCTTGCGATTCTAGTGCAATGCTCTGACCACTGAGCCACGGAGGGCGTTGCCGAGAGCTTGATCGCGAGTTCTGTATATATATATAATAAGGTGGTAATGCCAGGATTAGAATGAGGTATATATAAAATCCTTAGAACATACTCGGATATTAAATGCTTTAAAACGTTCTACGTGTTAGGAAAAGACAAAATATGCAGGGATTATAGATTATTCACACATTGCAAGCCGGAACCGGGAAAATCCCTTACAAATCGTTTGCCATGGTAACATAAAGCAATAAATCATAGCAAGGTCACCCTAAGTGCATAGAGCGCTTGTTCGCGTACGTTCTCGCCGAAAACGAAACATCTGCCACGCCTGCTAGTTCAACTGCGTCAAGGATAACCATAACGCATTTGAAAACGGCAAAGGAAAACCTGAGGAACATTAGTTACTGAATAAAAGATAAATTGTTGAACCTTTTCGAAACAAGTCGAACAACTCTTTATCTTTTTCCTCAAACGCCAGACAATTTTCCACCTCAGGGGCAGACGTCTGCATGACAGGATTGGTGTTGTAAAATTACTTCATTATTAAAATGCGCAAAGAATGTGCTGAACTTGCGAAAAGACGATGTAAATGAGTCTGGAAGATTCTAAACGTGCCTCATAGACGCTCTATGACGCAAAGACGGCGCTGTGCACGAAAGGAAAAGGTTGCTTAAGTAACATGATCTCATGGCCTTAGGTGAGCTAGTCGTCTTGGTTGGTTGGTTGGTTGGTTGGTTGGTTGGTTGGTTGGTTGGTTGGTTGGTTAGTTAGTGGGTTGGTTGGTTGGTTGGTTGGTTGGTTGGTTGGTTGGTTGGTTGGTTGGTTGGTTGGTTGGTTGGTTGGTTGGATGGTTGGTTGGTTGGTTGGATGGTTGGTTGGTTGGATGGTTGGTTGGTTAGTTAGTGGGTTGGTTGGTTGGTTGGTTGGTTGGTTGGTTGATTGATGGATTGATTGATTGATTGGATAGTTGATTGGTTAGTTGGTTGGTTGGTTGGTTGGTTGGTTGGTTGATTGGTTAGTTGGTTGATTGGATGGTTGTTTAATTGGTTGGTTGGTTGGATGGTTGTTTGTTTGTTTGTTTGTTTGTTTGTTTGTTTGTTTGTTTGTTTGTTTGTTTGTTTGTTTGTTTGGTTGGTTGGATGGTTGGTTGATTGGTTAGTTGGTTGATTGATTGGATAGTTGATTGGTTGGTTGGATGGTTGTTTGGTTGGTTGGTTGGTTGGTTGGTTGGTTGGTTGGTTGGTTGGTTGGTTGGTTGGTTGGTTGGATGGTTCGTTGATTGGTTGATTGGTTACTTGGTTGATTGATTGGTTGGTTGGATGGTTGGTTGGATGGTTGTTTGCTTGGTTGGTTGATTGGTTAGTTGATTGTTGGTTGGTTGGTTGGTTGGTTGGTTAATTGGTTGGTTGGTTGGTTGGTTGGTTGGTTAGTTGGTTGGTTGGTTAGTTGAATGGTTGGTTGGTTAGTTGGTTGGTTGGTTGGTTGGTTGGTTGGTTGGTTGGTTAATTATTTCATTATTCTAGTAACCATCTTGATGTAGACTAAGTCTAACCATATTGGATTGGATTTTAACCCATTCCCAAGTGAACCAGACTAAAACAGTCCCTTTATTTTTTAACTCTGGCTATACCAGATGATTTTACTCATCAAAGAGAGAACCCTCAGACATCCTAGGCAGCAATGAGTTAACAAGTGATTGACCCATTCCTGTCTGAGCTGGTCAAAAATGACCCCTTTATTGTTTTACTCCGTCTTAAACACCAGATGATTTTACTCATCAAAGAGAGAACCCTCAGACATCCTAGGCAGCAATGAGTTAACAAGTGATTAACCCATTCCTACCTGAGCTGGTCAAAAATGGTTCCTTTATTGTTTTACTCAGTCGAACACCGGATGATTTTACTCATCAAAGAGAGAACCCTCAGACATCCTAGACAGCAATGAGTTAACAAGTGAAAAAAACCCTTTAAATATAGCAGTGCTATGCTTTGGAATAATCTTCCACATGAAAAAAAGCTAGCAAAGTCACATTATTCTTTTAATAGGCACATGAACTTATCATAAATATTTGAAGTTGAGTCACGCCCCAAATTGCTATGCAACAGCATCTTTTATATAAATGCAATTATTTATTTATTTATATATTTGTGTACATGTACTATATACAGTACTCTTATTAGACCTTTAGTTTATAGAAACATTTATCTTATATTTCACTGATTGTAATTATATATAATTATAATTTTAAGTTGTGTATACACCCCTCATGAAAATCAGCTCTTGTTGATGACGCTAGCGTGTTGAAATACAGTTTTAAGTAAGTAAGTTAAGTAAGTAAGCGCTCTCACATCTACATGCACACCGAACACCAGGTGAGAATATTTGGCAGCAATATTAGATTAGTTTCAGAAATTGCAGCTTGATGTTAGTAATAATTGTCAGTTGTTTGCTGTACAAGCTGTGTTAGTTAGTAATACTAAAAAAAACTCTGAGCTCTGAGCGGGACTCGATCCCGAGCAGTTGGAATTCGTTCCTAGAGGACAGGGTGCAGTCTAAGGTATAAGTACCTTAATTAACCTTGCTCCGCTATCTGAGTTCTGGTGGCTCAATGGTTAGAGCGTCTGGCTAGCATTCAGAAGGTTGTGGGATCGAGTCCCACTCAGAGCTCAGAGTTTTTCTGAGTATTACTAACTAACACAGCTTGTACAGCAAACAACTAACAATTAATATTAGATTAGATAACTATGATTAAATACAGAGTGTATATTGTAAAAACAGTCTATTCAGGCTGCAATATATGCAGTCAAACTTAACTACCCAAACATTTGGCATGAATATTGGACATGGTCATGGACATGTGATGGTGAGCCACTTTGTCAGAAGCTTTGCATTGTAGGACAATAATATTCGTAACACACATGTATTAAACATCTTGTCTTCGTACACAATATATTTAATAAAAATTACATGGTTGTAGCAAAACAACTCAATAGCTGAAGAGCGACTTTATGTATGTAGCGAAACAGCTGGGTAGCGAAATGACTGGATACCATTAAAGATCTCAGCAGTTTACCATCTTTCCACTTTGCTTCTGTATATCCAAAATACTACCAACACAGCACTCTACTTTTATAATTAGCATTTTACTTTTAAAAAGAACTTCATTTACATTCAGAGAGCCCAAGAAGAAAGTAAATAATTCAAAGCACTTAATAAAAGTGATTATAATATAAATAAGTTTTGTGGAAACACCACGTAAAATATTTCTTTCCTAAGCTTTTGGCCTGTTGACTCAAACCTTCATCTGAAAACTTATATGAAAGCTTCATATAAAAGCTTAGCAAATATATGAAAGGTAAATATATTTCATATAAAGCTTATAAAATATATTTGCTTAGCAAATATATTTCATATAAAGCTTATATGAGACTTTCATATGAAAGCTTAGCAAAGAAATATTTTACGTGGTGTTTCCACAAAACTTATTTATATTACATTATCGCAATGAAAACTTTCAAAGAATTAATAAAAGTGATTATGCTGAATTTTTAATTGAAATTTCTTAATAATTCATGAAACACTTAGCAGCTAAGGCATCTCAACTTATATTCAATTATAATCCAATTTCATTTAGCCAATAGAAAACACCTAATACATAAAGATATCTTAGATAAAGGAACAGCAATACAGTTGAACAACACATGTACAATATTACTAAAAACCTTCAATATTATTAAAATGCAAAACACTTAGAATCTGAAGTTGAATTAGTATATTTATGTGACATGTGTGAGGAGTGCAATTGTGTATGGAAGCGAGACATGGGTCATGAACATTTAGCAAGTGAGTGAAAGATTTGACAGAAGAGATGAGGATGATACAATGGATGTATGGTGTATCTTTGTGAGATAGAGTGCCGAGTGTGGAGTTGAGAGAAAGAATGGGGATTGAGTTGGTGACTGATGTCGAGGTGGAACCGGTTGAGATGGCTGGGGCATGTAATATGTAAAGATGATCAATGGTGACTGGGTGAAAAAAGCATGTCATATAGATTCTATTATATTGCTGCGAGGTATGGGGAGTGTATGTTTTGGGAAGAATAACCAATATTGATATGTTCAAGAAGAAATTATTCAGTGTGATCACAGATATTGATAAGCTACATTTAAAATTTTGTAAGCGAATTTTAGGAGTTCATTCAAGTCTACTAATTTAGTGGTCCTTGCCGAACTAGGTAGAATGCCGATGATTGTATGAATTTTGACTTTGGTTATTAAATTCTGGTTAAGAGTGAGTAGTTCAACCTATAGGAATCAATTAGTAGGAAAGGAAGCTCGTGTATGTATTCAGTCATGTTCTCAGAGTGCTAAATTCACTGATTTCTTGTTGAATATATGTGATATCGGATCTTTGGAGAATACTGTGGTTATGTCTAAAAATGATATTAATAATCTATCTAAATATATCAAAAATGAATTATGTAAAAGATATACTATATGGAAAGATCAGACTCAACAATGTAGTAAATTGCGTATCTTAAACCTTGTGAAACCACATTTGGAATTTGAGATATCAAATATTAATAGTAGCTTTAAATTGTTGAGTAAAAACGATCTATTTCATTATTGTATGGCTATGCATGATGAATGCATAACAGAATGTACAGCCAAATATGTATATAGTTTAACCAAGATTTGCAATGACTCTACTGTAGGTAATTAGTTTATTAGGTGAATAACTTTTTTTTTGTATTAACATTTGTATTAGTATCCTATGTACCAATTATGGTGTGATGGAAATAAAGATTATTATTATTATTATTTTTATAAGGTGGAAGGTGTGAGAGGAAGAAGAAGGCCAAGGACAACATGGAGTCAGGTTGTGGAGAGGGACATGAGAGAGTGTGGTCTAAAAAAGGAGGATCTCGAGTGAGAGGAAACTGCTGTGGGGAGCCACCAGCTCCCACCCCTGCGTAAGTGGGGGAAATAGCTATAAACAAGTGTTGTTGGATGGGGGATTAAGTTGGTGACTGATGTTGAGGTGGAACTGGTTGAGATGGCTGGGGCATGTAACATGGAAAGATGATCAATGGTGACTGGGTGAAAAAAGCATGTCATATAAGGTGGAAGGTGTGAGAGGAAGAGGAAGGCCAAGGAGGACATGGAGTCAGGTTGTGGAGAGGGACATGAGAGTGTGGTCTAAAAAGGGAGGATCTCGAGTGAGAGAAGTGGAGAAAACTGCTGTGGGGAGCCACCAGCTCCCACCCCTGCGTAAGTGGGGAAAATAGCCATAAAACGAGTGTTGTCGTTGAATTTGCATATCGTGATTACATACACTATTAAATCATTGTTTGTGTGTATTTCTAAAGTAAACAATCAATGCTTTATAAATGCTTTATAAAAAAGAAGGTCAAAACTATAAAATTTGATCTTAAAAGCAACCCCGCGGAGAAAGACTGACTCCCAACAGCTAGATAACAATAAGTACAAACAAAGAATAAAAATAGAGAATAAAAAACAGCGTTTCTAATTTCCTTACGCAGACAAATAGGCCTCATAAATGAGCAGAGAAGACAATAAAGACCCGACAATTTTGAAAGAGGCCAATTTTCTTAAGTATAAAGTGTAATGGAGTACACAGAAATTGTCTGGCTCCAGTCTGGAAAATCACTCACCCATCTGAAGTTAATGATATAACAGTGAGATTTCAGTGAGCATTCGAGAATTTTGTCAGTGTGTGGCGTTGAGCCAGTGTGATGGAAAGCCTGATTATTTTTAATCCCCTGTGGTCAACATATCACAACATCCGCTGGGTACAGCATTTTGAAAAAAAATAACAAGGGATAAACTTACAAAGAGAAAGAAATGAGAGATTAAATGTTTAGGCAAAGGGTAGGAGACAAAGATCGATCTTGATTGCCATTTCAACACTTGTCTGCTGAGCTTTTGCTCAACAATTCTGGGTTTTTAAAATACAGGAGTACGTGCTTACAACTAGGTATCCCTGAGGGAGATCACTGGGGAGATGGATCATAACATTAGCGGTGAATATTTGGCGACAAATTCCATATTCATTCATGATCTGGTTTATTTGCACAGAGGGATTTGCAAAGATTAAGATCAACATACTCCTTGTAAGAGCTCAACAAGCTACCTTATTTGGTGAAGATTTATTGCTAGAGCACGCGAATCACAACACCAACCAAACAACGTTTATTCCAAATGTTCTCATTTGAACAAGTTTTTAATAGGAATCTCCACGAGGAATTAACCCAACACTGACACAGACGAAAATACTCTAAACAGCTTATATTTGCCGAAAGCTTCGTAAATACCTGAACGAATCAAGCTACAAATTAACGGCACATAGTTCATAAAAAAACCCGAGCGTCGGCCGCTATTTAATTGAAATCTGTCCGAAGAACTTTAATTGCAACTTTGCAATGTAACAATTCGAAGGTAGCTTTTAATTCGCATTTCAAAATCGGCTCGAAATATCTCTATGCTAATAAACATTCGCATTTCCCGTACGAATAATGGGAATTTTTGACATATTTTACGACAAAAACTCTCAGTATTATGGCCAGAATGTTTTTACTGGAAATATTAAGATGCAACAGGTAGCGTGCGAAATGGAATGCTTATGTTGCAAATTAACATTTTAGAATATTATTGAATTTGACTGGCTTCATTTGAGAAATCTGGGTCGATTGGATTATTTAATCTAGAGTAAAATATTCAATCTTAAGCTTGTTGCTGTATTAGGACTGCTAAATATATCGTCTAGTTTCACTCTGTATAACATTCTGTGATACACTTCGATCAGAACGAGAGAACAGAATGAAAATTGACACAATACACAACACTCGAAAATGCCAATCTTGTTGTCGAGGGCCGGTAAAACCACCGTAAAACAAACATTAGCAAACACAATGACGTTATAAGAACTAAGCTATCAAACAATATAGAGTCTGTACTCACTGTATTTGCCAATTCAAGAAAGTTTGTTCCACGTGTACTGCCTCCGTTTGTAGTTGCCATTGAAATAGCTTCCTCTGTCGTTTCATCATTGCCATTATTCTCAGACGTTGAATTCAAAGCCTCCTCATTCAATACATCGCTTGATCCATACGAATTCGACTCACTCAACTGAGAGCCGTGTTGTTCTCGTATATTATTTCCTTGTGGTAATTCACGAATAAGATCTTCAAGGTTTTCTAAGGAGAGCGGTCGTCCACCTTTCAGTTTGCTCATCAGCTCGTGTATCTTGCTATCGCCCATGCCTTTCTGGCGACAAATACTCGTCGCTTCAGCTCTATTAAAAACACAAAAACAAACACAATAGGTTACCTTAGAGCCAAACCACTTTTCTTTTGTAAAACGGAGCAAAAAAAATGACCTCTAAGAGCGCTATTGACGCAGGATATCCGACGAGCGTGGTCACAAAAAGCTTTTAAAATCTAGTCAATACACTTCAAACTCAAAGCAAAATAATGTCTTACTTCGTTAACGATACATCTCTGGTACTCTTGCTGTTTTGTATAACTTGTAATAAGTCCTGTTTCCATTGCAATTCATTATTTTCGTTCACGTTACGCGGCTCGTGGCCATGTTTCTCATTCTTGCTCGGAATACTAGTAAGATGGCCTGACAAATGTTGTTCATTGGACTGCATAATTAGATGCACAGACTTATAAAAACACTTCAAATCTACTCAAACGTTACTAAGATACAAAGTGAGAGGACAAATGACTTGTATCTCTGTCTCACCATCGTCAAAATACGAAATCAGTCGTTTAAACGAAGAGAAATGCTTCAGTCAACCATTCTCTCTTTGGGAATGAAGCACTGGAGTCTGGAGCTTCGCGTCTCGCATTTCATTCCCGCGTCACGCGTGATTTTTAGCGGGCAGTGTGAGGCTACATAACGGGCATTATAATACCAGTGAATAGAATACCATCAAATACGAGATATTTTACGTGTTTTTCAACAGGAAAAAAATGTTACTACAATAAAAACAAGTTTTAAAAGCTCACCACGTTGCATTTAATTAACAAAAACACAGAAACAAACTTTTTTATGCATAAAAATCAAGGTTAATTTTTGGCGCAAAAACAACGCAGAAACGTTACTGTGAATTTATTTTAACCGGAACTCAGAAGGTCCCCTATACCCCTTCACAAAATGCATTCACGTAAAAAATATTTAGTCTTTTCACGAGTCACGAAAAATCGCAAAAACTCTTTCACGTTCACACAAAAATCGAGGCAATCACGATTCACGTAAAAAAATACAAAAGCGATTCACGGATTAATATTTCGCATCATCTGACTGATTAATAATATTTCGCATTCTCGAAGTCTTTCTCTTCAATCTCAGGATGCAGCAAGTTTGAAAGATTTCTTTCCGGCTGTCCTTGCAGTCCATTGTAAAGGTCTGTAAACGCTGCGATCATGCAAAATTGCGCCTGGCGTCGCTTTTTATCATTGTCTCAATACTCTGAAGCCTGAAGGTCTCCGTTTGACGAGTACAATCTCTGGAGTTAGTCAGAGTAAAATAGTCAAAATAATCTGTAAGTAGCTAGCGTAAAATATCAAGTACATGCTATTCCGGTGTTCAACTGTTCGAAGACAGACAAGACAAACAACAGAAATTCCATAAATCCTAAAAAAACTGTTCACGCAAAACAGACGATTCATGAATCACGTTTAATTCTAGCCTTCATTCATTCATTCACGGGTCACGATTAAATCAAAAGTTACTTTCACGTGCACGTAAAAAGATTTGAAACCTTACGATCACGAATCACGGATTAAAAAAATCCTCGATCACGTTTTCTAAAATTTCTTATACTTAAAAACAGTGTCTTCAAGCTTCGAAGACAGCTGACAATTCACGCGCAAAACTGAGCAAAAAAACTGCGCTTTATTAAAACTTTTTAACGTTAATTTGAAGTTTTGATGTTATAAATCATAACAATGTTTTTAAGTTTGAATAAAAACTATGTTTAGAGCAATGATTTAATGTAATTGGTATGTGATAATTAAATACCCACAATAATTATAAAAAATTGAATAAATTATAACAAACTATAAAAAGACTGAGATCATTTACTATTTATATCTAAAATTAATGACAGAAGTTTTGTGGCAAACAAAATAAAAAATTTGTTGATATTTTAGTACAAATGTTTAACCTAAACATTGCTTCAAAATGCAAGCATGTATGCATTATTTATTTTTACCAGTTTTACCAGTATAAGTTAGCCTAGCCTGGTACTCTGGCCCGATTTCAAAAGAAATATGGGCCAGGTAACCACTAATCTCATTCTCGCGTCATCAGAGCTAAATCCACTTATGACGATTGCAGTTTTACTCATAGCCAATAAAAACGCGCGAAATTTTAACCAATAGGAAAGCAGAAGTCTTTAGTGGTTACCAGGCTAAAGTTAGCCAAGATCGTTTTTACAATATATTTCGGCTAGTAACCCCCCTTCTATAAGCTCCTCTCTTTATGGCCTAAAATTAACAAGCCCCCGGGAGACTCAACAGAGAAAATACTGTGACATTTACAGCTTCTATATGCAAATGAAATTCCATATAACATCTCGGAGGGTACACCAGAAGAGAAAGAACATACCTTGTGCCAGACCAATTTGTTTTAATTCCAGACCAGCCACGTGGCGTTGCGTGAGAAAAAATCAACTCCGCGCACGTGAGAAAAAATCAACTCCGCGCACGTGAGAAAAAATCAACTCCGCGCACGAGCAGAGAACTATTTGCACCTAACGTTCGCACACCTACTTGTCTTTCAACACATCCATTTGTCCTTCAACACACATACTTGTCCCCAATATTTACACCCACTTGTCCCCATCACACCCACTTGTCCCCCATCACACCCACTTGTTCCTCATCACATCCACTTGTCCCCCACCATCCCTATTTGTCCCCATGATCCCTACTTGTCCCACGTCATACCTACTTGTCCCCCATCATACCTACTTTCCCCCATTTACCTACTTGACCCCATCACCCCTACTTTTTCACCCCATCATCACTACATGTCCCCCGTGATCCCTACTTGTCCCACGTCATGCCTACTTGTTCCCCATTATACCTACTTGACCACATCACCCCTACTTTCCCCCATCAAACCTACTTGTCCCCCATCACCCCTACTTCCCCCATCACGCCTACTTTCCCCACTATACCTACTTGCCCCCCATCACCCCTACTTTCCCCCATTAAACCTACTTGTCCCCCATCACCCTTACTTCCTCCCCCCATTAAACCTACTTGCCCCCCATCACACCTACTTCCCCCCCATTAAACCTACTTGTCCTCCATCACTCCTACTTTCCCCCCATTATACCTACTTGTCCCCCATCATACCTACTTTCCCTCCATTAAACCTACTTCTACTTTGTAAACAAAGACTTCTGGCGAGTTTTCAGGCCATATCATTGATTATGGACAGCAGAATATTTGATAAAACGTTACATGCTTAAATTATGTTTAAAATTTTATGTATTTAAAAAATACTGTTTTGTTCATTACTAATGATAATTGCGCAAAGTTCTACTACAGTCAACCCGGATGTTCTTTACCGCCGTGCGACTTTGCAATATTGACAGCAACATTGCAATGTTGACTAGCTAACGATACACGGCGACTCCTTGGCAAGTTGCTAAAAATTCGCATTTTAAATATCGAAGTTCACATAACATGAAGTTTACTTAGAGGTACTTGTTTTGACTTTCAATAGAACTTCATATTATGTGAAGTTCGATATTTAAAATGCGAATTTTTAGCAACTTGCAAGTGCAACGTTGCTGTCAATATTGCAATGTTGCTGTCAATATTGCAATGTTGCTGTCAACATTGCAATGTTGATGTCAATATTGCAATGTTGCTATCAATATTGCAATTTTGCTATCAATATTGCAATGTTGCTATCAATATTGCAACGTTGCTATCAATATTGCAATGTTGCTATCAATATTACAATGTTGCTATCAATATTGCAATGTTGCTATCAATATTGCAATGTTGCTATCAATATTGCAATGTTGCTATCAATATTGCAATGTTGCTATCAATATTACAATGTTGCTATCAATATTTCAATGTTGCTATCAATATTGTAATGTTGCTATCAATATTGCAATGTTGCTATCAATATTGCAATGTTGCCTATCAATTACAATGTTGCTATCAATATTACAATATTGCTATCAATATTGCAATGTTGCTATCAATATTACAATATTGCTATCAATATTGCAATGTTGCTACCAATATTACAATGTTGCTGTCAATATTGCAATGTTGCTATCAATATTACAATGTTGCTATCAATATTGCAATGTTGCTATCAATATTACAATGTTGCTATCAATATTACAATGTTGCTATCAATATTGCAATGTTGCTATCAATATTGCAATTTTGCTATCAATATTACAATGTTGCTATCAATATTACAATGTTGCTATCAATATTGCAATGTTGCTATCAATATTGCAATGTTGCTATCAATATTGCAATGTTGCTATCAATATTACAATGTTGCTATCAATATTGCAATGTTGCTATCAATATTGCAATGTTGCTATCAATATCGCAATGTTGCTATCAATATTGCAATGTTGCTATCAATATTGTAATGTTGCGTCAATATTGCAATGTTGCTATCAATATTGTAATGTTGCTGTCAATATTGCAATGTTGCTATCAATATTGCAATGTTGCTATCAATATTGCAATGTTGCTATCAATATTGCAATGTTGCTATCAATATTGTAATGTTGCTATCAATATCGCAATGTTGCTATCAATATCGCAATGTTGCTATCAATATCGCAAAGGTCGCATATGGGAAAGAACATCCGGTTTGACTGTAATAGAACCGCTTGCGCTTTATTAATTCAAAGCATTCCTCTCCTGATTAGCGTAGCCAGCGTGGCTTTCCAAGAAAACATACCGTATTTCCTTGAATAAACGCCGCGGCGTATATTAAATTTTCCGCATTGCGGGTGCGGCGTCTATTCGAGGGCGGCGTTTATTGTAAATTTTTTAACATCAACTGTGAATTTATTGTTTAATTCAAATTCATAACCAATTTTAACACTTATCCCAAAAAAATAAAGTTTATATGTCTTTAAATATATATATATATGCTTCAAATAAACGCCGCATCGATGAGAAAAAGTGCGGCGTTTATTCAAGGGCGGCGTTTAATAATATTTTTTGTTTCTCCTGCGGCGTTTATTCGAGGGCAGCGTTTATTCGAGGGAGGCGTTTAGTCAAGGAAATACGGTAATGCAAGAATGAAAGACGCTCTTTCCCCGCACCTATAGAGCGCCTGAGATGCAGACCAAGATTAGTTCTGGATCATACGCGCTACTATGTTTCTTAGCGCGCAAACTTTGCTATATATTATATAAAACATGAAATATTGACATATATATTTGGTTAATTATGCCTCCTTTTGGAGGATCTTATTGTCCCACCGGGTTAATGTCTCACCGGGTTAATGTGCCACCGGGAAAATGTCTATAAAGAACTATTGCGTTGCATAGATAAGGTTTTAGGACGTTGAACCAGTAGGCGAACTTCCGGGGGACAACTTCGTAGGATTGAAAGAGCTTCCTGAAACAATACAAAAACAATAGAATTAGCCATTGAACAAAGAGACGGACAGACTTCTGAGTCACATGACATTAACTGCAAATACGTAATACCTTATATGTCAGCCTCCCTAAACTGTTTCCATTCACCTAGAAAAAAATATAATAAATAAAATACATTAAATTACATCACATTCTCTCACGTTCACGTCACCTCACATCCCATCTCATCCCATCTCATCCCATCACAGCTTATGGCATCCCCTCACATCACGTCACATCCCATGCCATCTCCCTTCACATCACGTCACATCCCATGCCATCTCCCTTCACGTCACGTCACATCCCATCCCATGCCATCTCCCCTCACATCACGTCACGTCACGTCACGTCACGTCACGTCACACCCCATGCCATGCCATCTCCCCTCACATCACATCACGTCACATCCCATGCCATCTCTCCTCACATCACGTCACATCCCATGCCATCTCCCTGCACATCACGTCACATCCCATGCCATCTCCCCTCACATCACATCACATCACATCACATCACATCACATCACATCACATCACATCACATCACATCACATCACATCACATCACATCACATCACATCACATCACATCACATCACATCACATCACATCCCTTCACGTCACGTCACATCCACATCCCATGCCATTTCCCCTCACGTCACGTCACGTCACGTCACGTCACGTCACGTCACGTCACGTCACGTCACGTCACGTCACATCCCATGCCATCTCCCCTCACATCACGTCACATCCCATGTCATCTCCCTTCACATCACGTCACATCCCATGCCATCCCCCTTCACATCACGTCACATCCCATGCCATCTCCCTTCACATCACGTCACATCCCATGTCATCTCCCCTCACATCACGTCACATCCCATGTCAACTCCCTTCACATCACGTCACATCCCATGCCATCTCCCTTCACATCACGTCACATCCCATGCCATCTCCCCTCACATCACATCACATCCCATGCCATTTCCCCTCACATCACGTCACATCCCATGCCATGCCATGCCATCTCTCTTCACATCACGTCACATCCCATGCCATCTCCCTTCACATCACGTCACATCCCATGCCATCTCCCCTCACATCACGTCACATCCCATGCCATCACCCCTCACGTCACGTCACATCCCATGCCATCTCCCCTCACATCACGTCACATCCCATGCTATCTCCCTTCACATCACGTCACATCCCATGCTATCTCCCTTCACATCACGTCACATCCCATGCCATCTCCCCTCACGTCACGTCACATCCCATGCCATCTCCCCTCACATCACGTCACATCCCATGCCATCTCTCCTCACATCACGTCACATCCCATGCCATCTCCCTTCACGTCACGTCACGTTACATCCCATGCCATGCCATCTCCCCTCACATCACGTCACATCCCATGCCATCTCCCTTCACGTCACGTCCCATCCCATGCCATGCCATCTCCCCTGACATCACGTCGCATCCTGTGCCATCTCCCGTCACATCACGTCACATCCCATGCCATCTCCCTTCACATCACGTCACATCCCATGCCATCTCCCTTCACGTCACGTTACATCCCATGCCATGCCATCTCCCCTCACATCATGTCACATTCCATGCCATCTCCCCTCACATCACATCACATCACATCACATCACATCACATCACATCACATCACATCACATCACATCACATCACATCACATCACATCACATCACATCACATCACATCCCATCCCATCCCATCCCATCCCATCCCATCCCATCCCATCCCATCCCATCCCATCTCCCTTCACGTCACGTCACGTCACATGACATTTCATTTGCAATTTTCATTATACATGTAGTTTTTATATTTTAGTTCACCTGTAATATTACATCTCCTATTTCCAAGGCTCCACACTCAGCTGATGGTCCGCCTGGAATAAGACTCTTTATACAAATCGGACCTTCAAAATTACAAACAACGCGCATGAACAATAGCTTAGCTAAACATGGCTGAAGATATAGATTAGATTTAGATTTAATAACTTTATTGCCAATAGCAACTGGTGGTCAAACAGGGCGAAATGCCTGAATTGAACATGACTACCATGATGTAGGTGTTGATTTTGCGGAGGGAGGAATATTTGAATTTGGATTTGAATTTATTAAATTTGCCACTTAACGTGTGGCAGGAGAGAGGAACAGAACTTTCGTCCCAATTGACACCAAACTCCTATGTGTTGACAACTAAGACCTAGGTGTTGATTTTACGGAGGGAGGAAAACCGGAGAACCCGGCGAAAAACCCTCGGAGCACAGGAGAGACCAACTAAACTCTACTCACGTAAGTCCGAAGCTGGCGGAGTATACGGGGTTATTCCCAAACGGTCACCCATCCAAGTACTAACCCCGTCCGACCGGGCTTAACTATTGGTGAGAGGCAGCGCCCTAACAGCACACGCCAAGCCGTGCTCCCCGGAGAGGAGAACCCGGCGAAAAACCCTCGAAGCACAGGAGAGATTAACTACAACTCTACTCACATGAGTTCCAAGCTCGACAACGGAGTCATTCCCAAGCGGTCACCCATCCAAGTACTAACCCCGTCTAACCGGGCTTAACTTTTGGTGAGAGGCAGCGCGCTAACAGCACACGCCAAGCCGTGCTACCCTAGACAAGACATTAGAGAGCTTAAGCATACAGGCGTTTTAGAGCCACGGACGGCGATTTAATTCAATAGCATTTTTCATTCAAAACAATGATAATGAGCAATTTAAAATCTCAAGAGCATAGAGAACGCCGTCGTCGTTCTACACAAGACGTCATTGAGAGCATTTTCACGTTCTTGAGACGACGGGAACTTCTAGAAGACCTAGAACGTTCCTGTCATCGTTGTTTTACTACAATGAGACATACTTTTAAAGTAGAAAACTTGTATTTTAAGGGGGATATAATTTCATTACATTACATTACATTACAATATAAATAAAGGATCTGTATTTTTATATAAAGATGAAGTTTAAGCTTATGAGCTAACAGTTTAGATAAGTGCATGATATTCATAGCCTTTGTTTTGGGAAAAAAAGTCTTTTCAAAGAATACGCGGTTTAGTAGTTCTGTATTGTATTCCTGTTCTTCCGGTCACCGTCCGTGTCTCAAAAACGCCTAATATGCTTAAGCTCTCTATTGACTCACTGAACTAGATATTCTATATTAAAGACTTATTAACCGAGTGCGAGGTCTGTACGGGGAAGTATTTGCCTGAGGTTTTCGTACAGACCGAGCGACGAAGGAGCGAGGTTTGTGCGATAAAACCGAGGGCAAATACTTTCCAGTACAGACCGAGCAAACGAGGTTAATAAGGAATTTACTATATGGCTATCGGTTCATTTTATTTTTAAGCTTCGGGCGTTGTTTTCGTCTTCGGAGTACGCTGTTTACCTTACCTGTTGACTTTTTTGTGTCGCTTCTTGGCCTTCTTATTTACACGAGTTCGGCTTTTATTTGTCGTATTTTTAGATAAACAGCTTTAAAGAAAACCAGCAGTGACGTTCCAACACATTTTATTGTTCAGAATATTTGAATAAAGATACCTATTTCTCTTTTATTTGTATTCAAATCAACTCAGAAATGTTCCCGCCAAAACTTACAGGGCCGAGAAAAAAGCGTATTGACTGGTCGGTCAATATCGTAAAATCCCGACCTCTCAGGAACCAATCAGCGTGCGTCGTTTTGCGTACGGACCGGAAATCAAACCCAGCCATATAATAAACCGTGTATATTCACTCACCGTGTTGTCCTCCTCCTATTAGACTCATTCCTAATCCAGTTGAGTGCTTAAATAAAGTAACTTCAAACGGTTTGTCTAAACCATCTAAAATAAACACAAATTACTTCAGAACTTTCATGTGTGCCTACAACCCAGATTGGCAAGCGTTGTTGTCGTTCTTGTTCGTTTTGTTGCTGTTGCTGTTACTGGTGTTGTTGTTATCCTTGTTCTCGTGTTCTTGTTCTTGTTCTTGTCCCTGTCCTTTTCCTTGTCCCTGTCCCTGTCCCTGTCCCTGTCCCTGTCCCTGTCTTTGTCTTTGTCCTTGTCCCTCTCTGTCCTTGTCCCTCTCTGTCCTAGTCCTTATCCTTGTCCTTGTCCTTGTCCCTGTCTGTCCCTGTCTGTCCCTGTCTGTCCCTGTCTGTCCCTGTCTGTCCCTGTCTGTCCCTCCTTGTCCCTCTGTCCCTGTCTGTCCTTGTCCCTCTGTCCCTGTCTGTCCTTGCCCCTTTGTCCCTGTCTGTCCTTGTCCCTGTCCCTGTGTCCCTGTCCCTGTCCCTGTCCCTGTCCCTGTCCCTGTCCCTGTCCCTGTCCCTGTCCTTGTCTTTGTCTTTGTCCTTGTCCCTCTCTGTCCCTGTCTCTCTCTGTCCCTATCCCTCTCTGTCCTTGTCCTTGTCTTTGTCTGTCCCTGTCTGTCCCTGTCTGTCCCTGTCTGTCCCTGTCTGTCCCTGTCTGTCCCTGTCTGTCCCTGTCTGTCCCTGTCTGTCCCTGTCTGTCCCTGTCTGTCCCTGTCTGTCCCTGTCTGTCCCTGTCTGTCCCTGTCTGTCCCTGTCTGTCCCTGTCTGTCCCTGTCTGTCCCTGTCTGTCCCTGTCTGTCCCTGTCTGTCCCTGTCTGTCCCTGTCTGTCCCTGTCTGTCCCTGTCTGTCCCTGTCCCTTTGTCCCTGTCTGTCCCTGTCCCTTTGTCCCTGTCTGTCCTTGTCCCTGTCCCTGTGTCCCTGTCCCTGTCCCTGTGTCCCTGTCCCTGTGTCCCTGTCCCTGTGTCCCTGTCCCTGTCCCTGTGTCCCTGTCCCTGTCCTTCTACTTCTCCCTGCATGTCGTGGTTGTCGTTGTGAAAAACAAAAGATTTCCATACGGTACCTATGGTCTGTACGCTGCTCATAGATCCAGACATTGCCTCGTAAGATGGTTCACATTTATCAATAACCAAACGTACATTCCCTCCCGTACTGCGTAAGACGTCGACAGCCTTCAAAAAATAAATAAATAAATAAATAAATAAATAAATAAATAAATAAATAAATAAATAAATAAATAAATAAATACAATTACTGAATCAAAAGAGTCAATGAAAAGCTTTGAAAACGGTTCAAGTGAATTCGCTTGATAATTACAAAGATATAGAAGTTATGAGTTCATTTTTGACTAAAGTTTTTATTGTATCCGGACTTTAAAGTAAATTACGGTGTAACTTCTTTTTAATTATGGTAAAAAGTGCAGTCTTTTTGTCGTGAATTACAAACCTCTTGTCTTGTTGCTCCTATAAGACTCACGCCATTAACGCATA
>OZ036015.1:1095000-1107500 GCA_964035015.1 Corallium rubrum
ACCATACCGATGACTTTAATATGTCTTGCTCAATGGAGAACCCTTTCTCGTCTGGTTGGTCAGCGGCGCTTTTGTATCTTTCAATAATTATGCGCACGGTGTTTGAAGATGATCGCAAAAGTTGAACGGCCTGATCAATAAAAAACAAGATTTTAAAATCGATAATGTGGATATGAGATTATAAATAAAAAATCTTGGAGTATACCTGTTTTCTGTTGTACTGTTCCAAGTTAACTTCATTGATTTCAAGAACTCGATCTCCTGGAAGTAAAACTTTACATTACACCAAGCTGACAAGCGTACCACATGCACTACATGTATATGTACAACTCATTATTTTAACTACATCTCATATACAAATGTTACCACATAGGAAGCATATATGACTATGAATTTACAACCTTAGCTCTCCATCTGAGCCTCAGTAGTTCAATGGTTATAGTTAGAGCGACCACATGCACTACATGTATACGTACAACTCATCATTTTATCTACATCTTGTATACATACGCTACCACTTAGGAAACATATATGACTATACGAATTTACAACCTTAGCTCTCTATCTGAGTCTCAGTAGCTCAATGGTTAGAGCGTCTAACTGGTCATGAGGAGGTTGAAGGTTCGAACCCTGTCTGGGGCTCAGAAACATTTTCTGAGTAATTGAGCTTGATGAACGTCTACCAAACGTCTGTTACATTACACCAAGCTCACAAACGTACCGCATACACTACATGTATACATACAACTCATCATTTTATCTACATCTTGTATACATAAGCTACCACTTAGGAAACACATATGACTATGAGTTTACAACCTTAGCTCTCCATCTGAGCCTCAGTAGTGCAATGGTTATAGTTAGAGCGACCACATGCACTACATGTATACGTACAACTCATCATTTTATCTACATCTCATATACATACGCTACCACTTAGGAAGCACATACGACTATGAATTTACAACCTTAGTTCTCCATCTGAGTCTCAGTAGCCCAATGGTTAGAGCGTCTAACTGGTCATTAGAAGGTTGAAGGTTTGATCCCTGTCTGGGTCTCAGAAACATTTTCTGAGTTATTGAGCTTGATGAACGTCGAACAAACGTCTGTTCCATTACACCAAGCTCACAAACGTACCACATACACTACATGTATACGTACAACTCATCATTTGAACTACATCTCATATGCAAACGCTACCATTTAGGAAGCACATATGACTATGAATTTACAACCTTAGCTCTTCATCTGAGCCTCAGTAGTTCAATGGTTATAGTTAGAGCGACCACATGCACTACATGTATACGTACAACTCATTATTTTATCTACATCTCGTATACATATGCTACCACTTAGGAAACATATATGACTATGAATTTACAACCTTAGCTCTCCATCTGAGCCTCAGTAGTTCAATGATTAGAGCATCTAACTGGTCATCAGAAGGTTACCTTGTCTGGGGGTTCAGAAACATTTTCTGAGTAATTGAGCTTGATGAACGTCTACCAAACGTCTGTTCCATTACACCAAGCTCACAAACGTCCCACATGCACTACATGTATACGTACAACTTATCATTTGAACTACATCTCATATGCAAACGCTACCACTTAGGAAACACATATGACTATGAATTTACAACCTTATCTCTCCATCCGAGCCTTCATAAATATTGTGGCTAACTTACCAACGAGTAAGGATCCGCTCTGCTCGGCGGCTCCACCAGGAAGAAGTGATTTCACAAATATACCACCAATTTCTGGTCCACCCTGAAAAGTAACAGAGTGGTGAACATTGGTAGACAAGATATCGAGAAGTTAACTCATTTTGTAAAGTCATTATGTATTTACCGTTAGACTCATTCCAAAACTTCCATTGAATTTCGGCAGCTCAATAGTCAAACACATCTAAAATAACAATGATTTGTTGTTTTTAATTTTCACATGTAACCAACCGAAAAACCGACAGACCAACAGACCAACAGACCGACCGACCGACGGACAGACGGACGGACGGACGGACGGACGGACGGACGGACGGACGGACGGACGGACGGACGGACGGACAGACAGACAGACAGACAGACAGACAGACACACACACACACACACACACACACACACACACAGACACAGACAAGCAGACACACAGACAAGCAGACAGACAGACAGACAGACAGACAGACAGACAGACAGACAGACAGACAGACAGACAGACAGACAGACAGACAGACAGACAGACAGACAGACAGACAGACAGACAGACAGACAGACAGACAGACACGCACAGGCACAGGCACAGGCACAGGCACAGGCACAGGCACAGGCACAGGCACAGGCACAGGCACAGGCACAGGCACAGGCACAGGCACAGGCACAGGCACAGGCACAGGCACAGGCACAGGCACAGGCACAGGCACAGGCACAGGCACAGGCACAGGCACAGGCACAGGCACAGGCACAGGCACAGGCACAGGCACAGGCACAGGCACAGGCACAGGCACAGGCACAGGCACAGGCACAGGCACAGGCACAGGCACAGGCACAGGCACAGGCACAGGCACAGGCACAGGCACAGGCACAGGCACAGGCACAGGCACAGGCACAGGCACAGGCACAGGCACAGGCACAGGCACAGGCACAGGCACAGGCACAGGCACAGGCACAGGCACAGGCACAGGCACAGGCACAGGCACAGGCACAGGCACAGGCACAGGCACAGGCAGACAGACAGACAGACAGACAGACAGACAGACAGACACACACACACACACACACACACACACACACACACACAAGCAGACACACAGACAAGCAGACAGACAGACAGACAGACAGACAGACAGACAGACAGACAGACAGACAGACAGACAGACAGACAGACAGACAGACAGACAGACAGACAGACAGACAGACAGACAGACAGACAGACAGACAGACAGACAGACAGACAGACAGACAGACAGACAGACAGACAGACAGACAGACAGACAGACAGACAGACAGACAGACAGACAGACAGACAGACAGACAGACAGACAGACAGACAGACAGACAGACAGACAGACAGACAGACAGACAACTTACAGGAGCATCCGCATCTGACTTCTTGGGGTTATTAACAGTTTTAAACATGGCAGACAGCTGTTCACTGGACGCACTAAAACGAGGTCTTGAAGCACATGACGACATCGAGGATACGTCAGCACTTTCTATTCTTAGAGTCACGGAAGGAGGACCAGTACGTAGCAACTGAACAACCTACAAACAGCCAAAGTGAATTAAGAAAAATATAGAGTTTGTAAAGCCAATATTTAGAGATTCGTCAACTTGTCCTTGTCCTTGTCCCTGTCCCTGTCCCTGTCCCTGTCCCTGTCCCTGTCCCTGTCCCTGTCCCTGTCCATATTTAAATAATGATCCCTGTTTCTAAACCCTTGGTCATCCTTTTTACGATTCAAAAAAGATTCAAAATGCACTGAGGCCCTGTTTGCATGGAGGTAGGGTGACCCTTCTAGAAGGGTTACCCTTTGAAGCGAGTCACAAGATAGTCCTTGTTTACATGGAGTGAGGGTGACCCTTGTAGCAGGGTTAACTCTTCTAGTAGGGTCACATTACTTCTGCGTGACCATTTTACAATATTTTCGGTTTACATGTTATTGTTGGCGTCATTTGCTCGATATCTTCAAAAGACTTCACAAGGTGTATAAGAACAGGAAGGGCAGCCACAAAATCGTTAAGACATTTTGTCCGGTACGCGTTTTTTTTTTTTCTCATTGAAACATAACCCGGCTGTAAGGGTCACCCTAGCAAACGCGTTTACATGGCTTATGTAAACAAAAAGATAGCCCTGCTGCCAGGGTTACCCTAGCAAGCTGATAGGGTAACCCTCTCCCCAGGGTCACCCTAGCACTCATGTAAACGAAACACGGAATTGGATAAAAAAATCTTTGTACCTCTTGTCGGTTTTTATCTCCAATAGAATTGCCATTGATTTCCAAAAGCCTGTCGCCTAATAAAAATAGAAAAAATGTTGGTTAAAAATAGATCGCCAATTGTGATATATATATATATATACTTACCCTTGCATTCTATCAGCAGTGGGTGGGTGGGTCACTAAACAGCGAGCGCAAAACGAGTTAAGCTCAGATCACGCTGACAAGACTCTGATGAGCGCTGAGATAATCCCCACATATTATAAATGAGTGACCACTGACCAAATGTCTAATAAAAGATAGCGCGTGCAAAACCAGTCAAGCTCAGACCACGCTGACAAGACTTTGATGAGCGTAAGTCAAGCTTAGACCACGCTGACAAGACTTTGATGAGCGTAAGTCAAGCTTAGACCACGCTGACAAGACTTTGATGAGCGTAAGTCAAGCTCAGACCACGCTGACAAGACTTTGATGAGCGCAAGTCAAGCACAGACCACGCTGACAAGACTTTGATGAGCGCAAGTCAAGCACAGACCACGCTGACAAGACTTTGATGAGCGCAAGTCAAGCTCAGACCACGCTGACAAAACTTTGATGAGCGCTGAGATAATCCCCACATATTATCATGAGTGACTAGCATTGTCTCCTTTTTTACCTTGCCTAAATTACATTTAGCCACATGAAACAGTGGGTTTTCTGTGGTACTGTACATGTGGTTGTTCATTGCTAGTGCTTTAAGATTATTTCTCTTGTTTTTGTCTAAGAAACATGGAAACCAGTAGTTTTGAAGATACTTGTCGAAAAATGTTTGGTGTTCATGCTTACATTACATTCACGATTGATAAATTAGTACAGAATGTTGTACGGCAGTTGAGAATTTAGTTGTGGTGGTGGTGGTGGTGGTGATGGTGGTGGTGGTTGTGATGGTCGTGGTGGTTGTGATGGTGGTGGTGGTGGTGGTGGTAGTGATGGTTGTGGTGATGGTGGTGATGATGATGGTGGTGGTAGTGGTGGTGCATGGTGGTGGTGGTGTTGATGGTGTTGGTGGTGGTGCATGGTGGTGGTGGTAATGGTGGTGGTGGTGGTAATGGTGGTGGTGGTGGTAATGGTGGTGGTGCTGCATGGTAGTGGTGGTGTTGATGGTGCTGGTGGTAGTGGTGATGGTGGTGGTGGTGGTGATGATGGTGATGGTGGTGATGGTGGTGGTGGTGGTGGTGGTGGTGGTAATGGTGATGGTGTGCTGTCAAACTCTTTCTTGTCCAAATATCAACTCACCGACAATCATTGTTCCAGAATTCGCTGCTGCTCCTTCAGGTGCAATCGATTTTAAAAAGATTCCTCCTTCCTCCACACCACCCTTAAGAATAAAATATTATTTGAAACTTATGGCAAGCAATTTCATGAGAAGAATATCAAAAATTTCTACAATTTCTGCCGACTTCTAAATTACTTTTTCTTGGTATAATCATATTACTAACCATTACGTTAAAGCCAAAGCTTCCATTTATTTTATTTAATTCCACATGATACGAGTTACCCTGAATAGAAATTGATTGAGAAAGTAAAAAAAATACAAGAAGGAATGGTGGAGAAAGGAAGGAGGAAGGAAGGAAGGAAGGAAGGAAGGAAGGAAGGAAGGAAGGAAGGAAGGAAGGAAGGAAGGAAGGAAGGAAGGAAGGAAGGAGGGAGGGAGGGAAGGAAGGAAGGAAGGAAGGAAGGAAGGAAGGAAGGAAGGAAGGAGGGAGGGAGGGAGGGAAGGAAGGAAGGAAGGAGGGAGGGAGGGAAGGAGGGAGGGAGGGAGGAAGGAAGGAAGGAGGGAAGGAGGGAGGGAGGGAGGAAGGAAGGGAGGAATGGAGGAAGGAAGGAAGGAAGGAAGGAAGGAAGGAAGGAAGGAAGGAAGGAAGGAGGGAGGGAGGGAAGGAGGGAAGGAGGGAAGGAGGGAAGGAGGGAAGGAGGGAAGGAGGGAAGGAGGGAAGTAGGGAAGGAGGGAAGGAGGGAAGGAGGGAAGGAGGGAAGGAGGGAAGGAGGGAAGGAGGGAAGGAGGGAAGGAGGGAAGGAGGGAAGGAGGGAAGGAGGGCGGGAAGTAGGGAAGTAAAGAGGTAGGGAGGAAGGGAGGCAGGGAGGGAGGGAGGGAGGGAGGAAGGAAGGAAGGAAGGAAGGAAGGAAGGAAGGAAGGAAGGAAGGAAGGAAGGAAGGAAGGAAGGAAGGAAGGAAGGAAGGAGGGAGGGAGGGAGGGAGGGAGGGAGGAAGGAAGGGGGGAGGGAGGGAGGGGAGGGGAGGGAGGGAGGGAGGTGGGAGGGAGGGGGGAGGGAGGGAGGGAGAGAGGCGGGAGGGAGGGAGGGAGGGAGGGAGGGAGGGGGAGGGAGGGAGGGAGGGGGAGGGAGGGAGGGAGGGGGGAGGGAGGGAGGGAGGTGGGAGGGAGGGAGAGAGGAAGGGAGGGAGAGAAGGAGGGAGGGAGAGAGGGAGGGGGAGGGAGGGAGGGAGAAAGGCGGGAGGGAGGGAGGGAGGGAGGGAGAGAGGGAGGGGGAGGGAGAGAGGGAGAGAGGCGGGAGGGAGGGAGGGAGAGAGGGAGGGAGGGAGGGAGGGAGAGAGGGAGGGGGAGGGAGGGAGGGAGGGAGGGAGGGAGAGGGAGGGAGGGAGGGAGGGAGGGAGAGAGGCGGGAGGGAGGGAGGGAGGGAGGGGGAGGGAGGGAGGGAGGGAGGGAGGGTAGGAAGGAGGAAAGGAAGGTAAAAAAGAAAGGAACATTTTACTGTTCTATTTACAGAAGCATGATTTAGAGCTGATCCGTTAGTTTGTGGACCATCCATTGAATCTTTTTCAAGTCGATTAGCCGAACGAGGACCAACACAATTAGTAGGAGCTAGAGAAATAGATAAAATATATTTATTAGTCGAATATCCAATGCAATTCCTGTATTGCAAAGTGAGAGTTCTTTCAAAGAACGTACTATCAACTGATGGATTGTCTCTCAAATCTGTCAGGCTGGACTCCATCGTACTCTGAAACTTATAGAAGTCTGTGCACATGCGTAGAAGATACCGTGACCTAGATAAAAAATGGGAACATTATTGCATAGGGTACGTTATAAAGTTTTCTTTGATAAATAAATAGTTTTCTTACTTTTTATAACCACTTGTAAATAATGTAATCTTTTCAGTTTCTTTTGTTCCTTGAGCCTCAATGAAAAAACGACGTTTCTAAAATTTAGAAAGTTAAAATAACACATTAAATATCACCACCATCACCATCACCATCACCATCACCATCACCATCACCATCACCACCGACATCACCATCATCACCACCACCATCACCATCATCACCACCACCATCACCATCATCACCATGATCATCACCAGCATCATCATCACTACCATCACCATCACCATCACCACCACCGTCATCACCAACATCATCACTGTCACCACCACCACCACAACCACCACCACCATCATCACCACCACCACAACCACCATCACCACCACCACCACAACCACCACCGTTATCACCACCATCATCACCACCATCACCAAGAATATCACCACCACCACCATCACCACCATCACCATCACCACCACCACCACCACCACAACCGCCATCACCACCACCGCCATCACCACCATCACCAATAACAACAACACCAATAACAACACCATCATCACCAACACCATAACCACCAACACCAACACCAACACCATAACCGCCAACACCATAACCACCAACACCATGACCACCAACACCATAACCACCAACACCATAACCACCAACACCAACACCATAACCACCAACACCAACACCATAACCACCAACACCATAACCACCAACACCATAACCACCAACACCATAACCACCAACACCATAACCACCAACACCATAACCACCAACACCAACACCAACACCAACACCAACACCATCAACACCAACACCATAACCACCAACACCATAACCACCAACACCATAACCACCAACACCATAACCACCAACACCAACACCAACACCAACACCAACACCAACACCAACACCAACACCAACACCAACACCAACACCAACACCAACACCAACACCATAACCACCAACACCATAAACACCAACATCAACACCATAACCACCAACACCATAAACACCAACACCATGACCACCAACACCATAAACACCAACACCATAAACACCAACACCATAACCACCAACACCATAACCACCAACACCATAACCACCAACACCATAACCACCAACACCATAACCACCAACACCAACACCAACACCATAACCACCAACACCATAACCACCAACACCATGACCACCAACACCACCAACACCAAAGCCAAAAACATAAACAACGACGACACAATATATCTCAAAACCTATTCTTTGTTAACACAATCTTACGTGGAAGGCCATTCGTTTGATATGTTGCCATGGGTGACGAAAAATTGGCGACTTCATAAATCCTCTTTCCTATCATTAACGAAAAAATAACAAAAAAATTGATCAAGAAACCAATAAAAAGGAATTGACCAAGCAGCGCACAAACTATAAGTGAGGTATGTTATCTAAGAACGGCAAACAGACCTCTCTTCAAAGCTAACGACAACGTAAAAAAACTAACAAATAAACAACAAAACGATGGCTGAAATTTTACCTCATAGACGAGCATTCCTCTAACGCAGATTCCAAGACTAAAACCTCCCATCCTGTCTTTTTTGTACTAAATAATAACAAAAACAAAATAAAATATATTAGACCCGACATTACTTCGCTGTACATGCTGATTGTTGAAGCCTGTATTGCAAGCAAGTTATCAGCTGCATACTATCATGTCTATCATGAATAGACGACTTTCACGATCATGCGCAGTAGCAACAAATATTCAAATTTTCGTCGGAGATAAAAACAACTGTTTTAGCTGGAACGAGCATATTGAAAATAGTAGAAGTGCAGAGTTTGAAACGAATTGCTTAACAAATGAAAAAAGTTGTTAAGTGGAAAGTTGACCATTCCAACAGGGATTTATTAGTGATTTAATAGGGATTTTGGCTTGGCGGGCGGGAGTTGCACGCCAAGCCAAAATCCCTATTAAATCCCTAGTGGAGAGCAAAACTTCCGAAGAGCGTAGCTTTCGCACTATTTGTCCGATTTATTTTAAACTTTGCACTTTTACTATTTTTAATATGATCTTTCCAGCTAAAACAGTTGTTTTTACCTCCGATGAAAATTTGAAGTAAAGTTGCTACTGCGCATGAGCCTGAAAGTCGTCTATAGGCGAGTTTCAGGGTACTGCGCGCGCATCATTTTTCAAAGAAACTGGCAAGCCCCACTCAAAGTAAACATACTGTTGAAGACAAAACAAAGTATAGATACAGTTTCTGGATGTTTGACACTGTTATTCTGCTGTTGTTGGCTCACTAGCAAGTCTGTTTGCCATTGCTTACTTTGTGGGGAGCCCGCCAAGAGCCCGCCAATTCCTTTGCAAAACGATGCGTGCGCAATACCTGAAACTCGCCTATTGTGATTAAGATGCGCTCATTAGGGACAACTCCAGAAATAACGTGCATATGAAACGAAAATTAAGTCTGTCTTATATAAATACGTTTTGTGGAAACACCACGTAAAATATTTCTTTGCAAAGAAAAAAATATTTATATTACGTAAAATATTTCTTCGCAAAGAAATATTTTACGTGGTGTTTCCACAAAACTTATTTATACTACATTATCGCCATGAAAACTTTCAAAGAATTAATTAAGTCTGTCTTATTTGAAAGGACTTAATAGAGTACCATCTTTTGCAGTTTTTCGTTTCCTTGCTTCGTTCTTGAGATATTTCAGTTTGTTTGATAGGTAAGTTTGACTTATAAGATAACTTTACGTCACAGTTTGCATAATGACTTATCGCGAAGTGTTCTATATCTTTGTTATTATCGAACAAAAGCACTTGACGAATTAGGAACCATGTGCGAGTGTTTCTCCTGCAACAGAGTCTGTAAATTTTAAGTGTTTTTGTTCGACAATAACAGAGATATATAATCTTTTGCGCCGCCGATAAGTCATTATGCAAAGAGTGACGTAAAGTTATCTTATAAGTTAAATTTACATATAGAAATATCTCAACAACGAAGGGAGGAAACAAAAAACTGCAAACGACGTTACTTTGTCATTTTAATTGTTCTCCTAAATAAGACAAACTTAATTTTCATTTCATAGGCACTTTAAAGTGTCTATGAAATGAAAAATTCGTTGGCATTTTTGTTGTTTTATTGTACAGAGGAGCATGGCAGGAGCACTCACTGAAAATTTCAAGAGAATCTGATTGGTAGTTTTCGCGCTATTAACTCTCAAAGTTGCCATGGCTAGTTCGTTCTTGGAGAAAAATTGGGCTTTCGAAAACAATGCTTATGACGTACGCAGATGGACAACTATGCATAAGAACAATAGATTTCACTATTAATGATCCATCTGCGTACGTCATAAGGCATTGTTACCAAGAAGCCCAAATTTCCCCAAAACAAACTATCCACGGCAAATTTTGAGAGTTGATAGCGCGAAAACTACGCATCAGATTCTCTTGAAATTTTCAGTGAGTGCTCCTGTCATGCTCCTCTGTACAATAAAATAACAAAAATGCCAACGAATTTTTCATTTCATAGACACTTTAAATGCCAAATAACGAGTTGAGGTAACTAAGGTAATGAGTTGAGGTTATCTAAACGAGTTGAAAAACTTCAAAATCGTGCTATGAGAATAATACTACACAAGGACCGTGGCACATGTTCCCAAGATATGCGTAACGAACTAAACATTTTATCCTTATTTAATCGGAGAAGATTTTTAAGATTTTTATTAGTTTTTAAAATTGTATCTAATGTGGGTTGTCCTTCTCAACTTAAAAATACTCTAATCTTTAGGAGTTCATTACGAGAAAGATCCTTACGTGACAAATCATTATTGGATATCCCAAAATTATCAACTAGTCTCGGTCAAACTACTTTTAAGTTTGCTGCGGCTAAAAACTGGAATTCTCTTCCAAAATCTATTAGAGAACTTTCTTCTTATACTATTTTTAAAAATGTAATTTATACATATCTACAAGGCGACGATATTGATAGTCATATTTGTAGTTTATAACATTTTCATGTATCTATTATTGTAGTTATATTATTAGTTGTATTGTATAGTCATGCTGTTCATCCAGTTAAGACCAGATTTTGCTGAATGGATTTTTAACAGTTTAAATAAAGATATTATTTATTATTATTAGGTAACCGAGATAATCAGTCGTGATGATAAATCCTTTATCACATTCGTGACCATTGATTAACTCTTATTTTCCCAACCACGCATAAAGAGTTAATTGTCCCGGGCATTAATTTGATTTATGCGTGGTTGGGAGTAATTATTATAAAGAAACAACCGTGGTACATCAAAGAAAACCGAGGTGATCGTGAATTAAGCTATCTAGATGAACCTTTTCACTACAAAGAGTTTTATTTAGCCCTTTTGTTGTTTTACTCCGTCTAACACCAGATAATTTTACTCATCAAAGGGAGAACCAGAATAACGTATCGTTTGGCAAACGAGAGATCTGGCTATACCGGAATATTTCAGAAATTATTCTTACTCCGAAATAACCCAAACAAACGCATCCTAAACTCTATTTAAATATCTAAATACCTTGGATACTTTATGAAATAGGACTCCATATTCTTGTAACTTCTGTGCCTCCTGAATAAAGTAAACTTAGTGTCAAAAAGTAAAGTGTTGTGTAGGCAGTGTTTTAGATAGAACAAAGTGAAAAGATGGTAAACTGCTGAGAATAGTTTTAATAACGAAATACCGACGTTTCAAGCAGAGCCCTTCGTCAGAGTAAAAGCTAGAGTGTTGTGTAGGCAGTGTTTTAGATAGAGCAAAGTGAAAAGATGGTAAACTACTGAGAATAGTTTTAATAACGAAATACTGACGTCTCAAGCAGAGCTCTTCATAAGTAAAAACTAGAGTGCTGTGTAGGCAGTGTTTTAGAAAGAGCAAAGTGAAAAGATGGTAAACTGCTGAGAATAGTTTTAATAATGAAATACTGACGTTTCAAGCAGAGCTCTTCATCAGTAAAAACTAGAGTGCTGTGTAGGCAGTGTTTTAGATGGAGCAAAGTGAAAAGATGGTAAACTGCTGAGAATAGTTTTAATAATGAAATACTGACGTCGCAAGCAGAGCTATTCATCAGTAAAAACTAGAGTGCTGTGTAGGCAGTGTTTTAGATAGAGCAAAGTGAAAAGATGGTTAACTGCTGAGATATTTAGTAACGAAAAACAAGGTTAAAGCCTTGCCAGCAAGGCTAAAGATTTTGTTACGCACGAGGCAATTTTCCTTGCAACTTGCAACGCAATTCTTTTCTGAAAAAAGATAGAATTTCTGATCTATGTAAATTGTTAAAGTGTATATGAAACGAAAATTAAGTTTCTCTTATTTGAGAGAACTCTTAAAATAATGGGGAATATCAATTTACAGCTTTTTCATATTTTACTTAGTTCTTGAGATATTTAGACTTATGTGATATTCAAATGAGATAACTTTTTTTCT
>OZ036015.1:1112500-1157500 GCA_964035015.1 Corallium rubrum
AAAATAAACACACACAAAAACATTGTCAACTTTATCAATTTCACTCTATACTAAAAAAATGCTTCGTAAACGAATGGAAGAAATGTTCCCGAAATTAAAATAGTTTAATTCGTATCTATAATAAATATTATAAAATATTGCCTCGACGGGAAACTTTCGTATTTACGTTTATTTATTTTGCGTAATTGCCTTTAAATAAATAATTGCATAAGGTCATTTTTCGTGGTCATAAACCTCGCGAGTCTTGTTAAAGTTCAGCGTCAAAACTTCACTCCTAAAACTACTACATCATTTCTAAAAAGCTCTATCATATAATCATTTAAAAATGAATTCATATGCCTAAAAATCTGTTTTAATTTGAATGGGTTTTTTTATAAGACTCATTGTTGTAAAAATTCCCAAAAAATTAAAGGCAATTTGACAGCACGATTTAAATTATCACAACAAAAGCACTCGAGATGGTTTTCATCTGACTTTCAAAACCTGTTTAATATGACAAAGCATGTCCGCTGTAGCTAATTCTTGTTTTAAAAAATAGCGTAAAAAAAGAATATAAGGTACTTATCCAAACAAAAAAAAACATCTTCTGCGGCCGTACACTTTTTTATCCAACTGTGGTGAATTATTTCACTAGAGCTACAATATTTTTCGCTGATTCAAACATTATTATTCTCCAGCTAACCTCAACAATAAGATTAAGGTAACCACAATATTTTGTTTTCAAGCAAGGGCTACGGTCGTCCTTCGAATCCTTAGGTATAGTCCTTTCTTCCTGCACTTCATACGAAACGAAATGTCTAAAAGGCTTTCACATCTGTTGTATCTGACACGTTATTAGTTCAACTCAAGAGCTTTTATTGATTTAGTTCGCAAGGAGTTAAAAGCGATTGGCTGAAACCTCACGCTCAAAATGAATTTACTTAATAAATAACAAAAAACATTTCGTTGAAATTAAAGAGTTTTTAAGGTTTCGTATAGAAAGCCAAAATCTGTAAAACGTTAGAACTCGCTCACGTTGAGAAAGGACAACTGATATCGATATACGAGTTTAGTTCATAATTGCTTTCATGCTTGGTTGTAGCGAGTAAAGCCCCTCGAGCAAGATATACGGAATGAATAAATTCTGCTAGCAATATCCTCACAAAGCCATACACGAAGACATAAAGTATCTCCCTTTCTAAGCTAACGTTGTAGATGGATTTATTAGTGGAAACGTTTAAAGAATATGAGAATAGATATATCAATCAATAATAGTTGCCGCTTTCTCTGTGATGAAAAGAAAGAATATATATACACAGCTACATGCAACAACGAGCTTACCTGAAGATATATAAAGAAAATGAAAACAATACGTGAAGCTATTGTCCTTAGGACTGGATTACAACGCAACGACAACAACCGTTAACGCCAGACCGTTATAATCACGGCTGTTTCTTACTCCCTCGCCAAACTAGAGACACAGGAAGTCAATGCTAGAGCAAGAGTCGTTCTTGAGAATTAAGATTTCCATATGGAGCAGACAAACCTGATAAATAATTGAATATTTATGAAACCGAAATTAACCACCTGCCTAATGTGACGTCGACGGCGAAAATGAGAAAAATAAATGTTTTGCGTGTTTCGTGAAAAAGAATTTCGCACGCAACAGCGCGGAATATCATTATACATTTCATAAAAACAAAACCAGTTGCAAAAATACAACATCAAATAGGAGAAATACATTATATATACAGAATTAAAAAAAGTACAGTGCTGTGTAGGTAGTGTTTTAGATAAAGCAAATCGAAAAGATGGTAAACTGTTGAGAATAGTTTTAATTAATAACGAAATATACTGACATTTCAAGCAGAGTCCTTCATCAGAGTAAACAGTAGACTGTTGTGTAGGCAGTGTTTTAGATAGAGCAAAGTGAAAAGATGGTAAACTGCAGATAATAGTTTAAATAACGAAATACTGACGTTTCAAGCAGACCTCTTCATCAGAGTAAAAACTAGACTGTTGTGTAGGCAGTGTTTTAGATAGAGCAAAGTGAAAAGATGGTAAAGTGCTGAGAATAGTTTAAATAACGAAATACTGACGTTTCAAGCAGAGCCCTTCATCAGAGGGAAAAGTAGAGTGTTGTGTATAGGCAGTGTTTTAGATAGAGCAAAGTGAAAAGATGGTAAAGTGCAGATAATAGTTTAAATAACGAAATACTGACGTTTCAAGCAGAGTTCTTCATCAGAGTAAAATGTAGAGTGGTACGTAGGCAGTGTTTCGGATAGAGCAAAGTGAAAAGATGGTAAAGTGCAGATAATAGTTTAAATAACGAAATACTGACGTTTCAAGCAGAGTCCTTCATCAGAGTAAAATGTAGAGTGGTACGTAGGCAGTGTTTCGGATAGAGCAAAGTGAAAAGATGGTAAAGCTGCATGAGAATAGTTTTAATAACGGAATACTGACGTTTCAAGCAGAGTCCTTCATCAGAGTAAACAGTATACTGTTGTGTAGGCAGTGTTTTAGATAGAGCAAAGTGAAAAGATGGTAAACTGCAGATAATAGTTTAAATAACGAAATACTGACGTTTCAAGCAGACCTCTTCATCAGAGTAAAAACTAGACTGTTGTGTAGGCAGTGTTTTAGATAGAGCAAAGTGAAAAGATGGTAAAGTGCTGAGAATAGTTTAAATAACGAAATACTGACGTTTCAAGCAGAGCCCTTCATCCGAGGGAAAAGTAGAGTGTTGTGTATAGGCAGTGTTTTAGATAGAGCAAAGTGAAAAGATGGTAAAGTGCAGATAATAGTTTAAATAACGAAATACTGACGTTTCAAGCAGAGTTCTTCATCAGAGTAAAATGTAGAGTGGTACGTAGGCAGTGTTTCGGATAGAGCAAAGTGAAAAGATGGTAAAGTGCAGATAATAGTTTAAATAACGAAATACTGACGTTTCAAGCAGAGTCCTTCATCAGAGTAAAATGTAGAGTGGTACGTAGGCAGTGTTTCGGATAGAGCAAAGTGAAAAGATGGTAAAGCTGCATGAGAATAGTTTTAATAACGAAATACTGACGTTTCAAGCAGAGCCCTTCATCAAAGTAAAAAGTAGAGTGTTGTGTAGGCGGAGTTTTAGATAGAGCAAAGTGAAAAGATGGTAAGCGAAGTCCTTCATCAGAGTAAAATATGAAATAAAATAGGACTTAAATATGGCGGAAAAGTGACGTAGATTTGAAGTAGCCAATCAGGTCACAAATAGTAGCCAATCAGGTCACAAATAGTAACCAATGATAAATAGTATATGTATGCATAGCTTTGTACCTCTGCGACCTCACAAAAAGCCGAAGTAATTTGCCTGAGGGAATTCAAAATTAATTATATATGTATAGAGCGATAATAGAGAATGGTTTTTGAGGTAGACAGGTATTATATAATTGAATTTAAGATCTTTTGAATCAAATTCTTTTTACTTCATCAAATTGAAGACTCACATGGTATCAATGGTTTGGGCTTGCTTAAAGAAAGTGTCTTTCCGATCTGCGCTGCCTTTAAAGCATTATTTCAAGCCGTTATTTCTATCATCTTAAACAAAAATCGCCTAAGGACAACTATTTTATGGCCTAGCCTGTAATCATTATAAAATTATGCCGTTTTAAATTGTTTCACAAAACATGTTAGGAATTTATTTGTTGACATAACATTTATCTTGCTCATGTTTAGCTTTCATACGGCCTTTCCACACATGAAAACTGTCTTTAGGACAGGAAAAGACAGAAAAATTCGTTCCTTCGTGTTAAGGCGGTTTTCCACAAGGCGACATTTGTCGACCGACTCGACATTTTTCTTTTGTCTTGGCTAATTAGTTCCACTCGAGAGCTTGCGAGGCAAAAGAAAATGTCGAGTCGGTCGACAAATGTCGCCTAGTGGAAAACCGCCTTTAAAGTCATTAGTTTCGACAGAAAGGTCACAAGACTAAAAAACTTTCCCCGTCCGTTCTTTTCCTGGTCTAGAGATTAGTTAAAGTGGAAATACCCACTTCTGTAGTTGGTTGTGTATTACTGTACTTCTGTAGTCGCTACTGAAGCGTGAGGAAAGCTTAGCGATAAAAGTCACCAATTCTTGATGTATATTCGTCTGTTGGTATCGATTTGGGCTAAACATCCATTGTATTATGATTAAATGCCATTTAAAGCTAAATTATACTATTTTTGTACAGTTTTTATGAAAATTTATCTGGCTCATTTGGTGACACCGATACATGAAACATCAACCCGTAGGATGGCGTCACCTGGCGGGAAAACTATCCCACTATTCAAAACTATCCCACTTTTAGCTTGTTTTTTCTTATTATTATTTTATAAAACAAATAAAACATACCGCTCCTGTGCATATGTACTCTTATAAAGGTTCGTTTGACGTCATTTGAACACGAAAGAAGTGTAAAGATACTCGGCTATCGTCTCGTGCCTCTACTCAACTTCTTTCGTGTTCAAATGACGTCAAACGAACCTTTATAAGAGTACATATGTACGGAGCTTTATGTTTTATTTGTTAAACGAACTACAGAAGAAGAAGTGGGCAGGTATATTTCCATTTTGACTGGAAAATCCCTCTCCTTTTATGTTTGTGTTATTTCAAACGGTAAATACAAACTCCTACCATCAGCCCACGCTTAATAAACATATCTGTCACAGTAAGAGCTTACCTCTTATTTATATATGTACTCTCACGTGCGTCTTGTCGTGGTAATTTAGCTGTACTGTCCAAGAATGATCATTCTCTCGCTGCAAGCTTGTTGTTTCGTCTCATTCATGCTGTGAAAAAATCAACCACCCACCATGTAGAACTAATTGCTCTTGTCGACTGATCGCATCATTAATTCTCTATAGAAATTAATTCACAGTATGAAATAAGTGGAAGAAAATCACTTCGCTCATTACACATACACAAAATAAAGTGACTTAATTATTGTAATAGAAGCAAGAATTTGTGGAAACACCATGTTTATTTTTTATTACTCTAATAAGGCCTCGTTTAACACGGTACCGTACTAATTCGAGACCGGTCTCGAATTAGTACGGTTCCGCCTGTTTACACGGAGAAAAAGTCGGAACCGGTCTCGAATTAGTACGGTTCCTTCTGTTTACACGGCGAAATAGTGAACCTGCACAATCCAATGAGAACGAACGAATAACCTTATTAACTGAACGACTCAGTCGTCCAGACTCGTACGGACTCGCTTTCCTATTGGTTGAGACGACAAATTATTATGATATTCGTCAGTACTGAGGCGGCTGATAATAACTTGTCGTTCCAACCGGCTGGTTGAATCAGTCTTCTGGGACTGATTCAGACTTTAGTATTTTACCCTGGCTAACGCCAGACGATTTGAAATACTTGTGAAGGTGGTCAAGGGGAGAGCTACCAATGGGTTAATGACAATTTGGAGTTGACATAAATTGTGAAGTGGTGGCTGTGGCAAGTAAGAGAACATTTTCATAACACTATACCTCAGGTGATTTCTGTGCCGGTATGATTCAAATGTCTTACAAATAGCATGATATGTATGGTTTCTCGATCGGGTTCCAGCGTTATATACTGAATGTTGACGACTATTGATTGCATTCCGGCAACAGTCAGTCAATGAACATCTGAGATTTTGCTTGCCATATAATTAGCATAACTGCATATTCGTCCATTCTCGCTGGATTGTGCAGGTTCACTGATAGGACGAATAGAGCGTTTTCACTCACGTGATCGGTGGCCCATTGGGGTGGTGAAACAATACGAAATATTTGAATAAGAAAGAGCTAATTCCCATACCGTACACCAATATGGCCGACATTTCATTGTTTTGGTACACTAATATGGCCGCCATGACGTAAGATGAAAACGCTCTATAGAATAGAATAGAATAGAATAGAATAGAATAGAATAGAATAGAATAGAATAGAATAGAATAGAATAGAATAGAATAGAATAGAATAGAATAAAACTTTATTTGACGAGGGAAAAGACGTATTAACCGTAAATCTAACATACGGTCCTCACAATATTACAATATATTTACAAATACAACAGACATAACTAATACACTATATATGGAAATAATGTCAAGTGATAAACTAGTCAGGTAGAAACACATTTACAATTCAATAAAAAATTACAATTGACGCAAAAAAGGTCTTCCAGATGGTTAATACGTATTATGTAAAGGCCGACAATGAGGACTAGATCGGGTTTTCAAGTACGAGTACTTGAATTCCGAGTACTTGAAAACCCTTGGAGGCCTTTACATGACTTCTCAAAATCACTTATTGTATTCCCAAAATGAATTAGTGCATTAGTAATTAGTGTATGGATGAATAACCGATTGTGTGAAGTAATATTTCAAGTCCAAGGACTTGAAATATTATTTCCAGTCCTTGGACTGGAAATAATATTTCAAGTTCCTCTGCGCAGTACTTCCCTGGTATTTCAAGTCCCTTCACGTGGTGCAAATCAGCGCTTCTGATTGATTGATTATCTCATGAATTATTAATGAGTTTGAGAAAGGTAAGTAACGAATTGGACGAATTCAAGGCAGCTGCGTTTACACGGTAACGGACGAATTCGAGACTGGTCTTGATCATGAATTCGTTCTATTTCGCCGTGTAAACAGGCGGAACCGGACGAATGTGAGACCGGCCCCGACTTTTTATGTGGTTAAATATAGTATATATATATAAGCGAAGTTAACTGCTGATGTAGTTGGCCTGCGGTTCCCCTCATTAGGGGAGTCCCTAACGTCACGTACGTTAAGGGGTTTCCTGCGCATTCGAGATTCATTGAGCGTCTGTTGCTTTGCTGCAAGTAGCGTCTTGCTCAGCTTGTGCTCCCCCTTCGCCCTTTCCCCACCCGTTTTAGATACGAAGTATAGAATCCTATAGATCGTATATGTTATTCCACTGACTTGTCAGTGTGACTGGTGCCGGTGGTCTGCCTTGGCAGAGTTGTCATGGCAAACGCCTATTGCTTCTCTGATTACCCTAATTGCTATTGCTTAGTTTGCTGGCTATTTGCTCATGGCCCAATTGCTTACAGTTACTTTGCTTGCTAACAAGGCTAGATTGCTGACTAGCCTGGGCTAGATTGCTGACGCATAGTCTGCAGTTAACTTCCGTGTAAACAGGTGGGACCGTACTAATTCGAGACCAGTCTCGTCCGGTACCATGTAAACGGCAACAGGACGAAAGCTTAGCAATAAATAAGCGTGATGTTACCACAAACTCTCACTTGTATTACAATGTCACCACGCTCTTCAGATACACACAAACTAAGGGAATTAATTTTAATAAAAGCATATATCGTCTGTCCTTGTTTTTGAAACACAAGAAAATCGGAAAATTTTTGTAACTTTTTGTTCTAACTTAAGCCACAGACAAGAGAAATGAAATTCGTTTCCATTTCTGTGACTTATTTTCATGTCTTTATAAATACATATAAGAATGAAAATATTTGTTTAAAAATGTTTGAACATTTATTTTGAAACTTTCGACCACGAGAAGTGTGATAACTATTCAAATTGTGTAATATATAAGGCCACTGACGATGCTATCCTTCAGCAAAGTGTCAATACACCACAACGCTGCACAGCACAGCACAGCACAGCACAGCACAGCACAGCACAGCACAGCACAGCACAGCACAGCACAGCACAGCACAGCACGCTGCACAGCACGCTGCACAGCACGCTGCACTGTACTGCACTGCACAGCACAGCACAGCACACCACACCCCGCACAACAACACAGCACACCACACCACAGCACAGCACAACACAACACAACACAACACAACACAACACAACACAACACAACACAACACAACACAACACAACACAACACAACACAACACAACAGCACACCACACCACACCACACCACACCACACCACAACACAACACAACACACCACACCACACCACACCACAGCACAGCACAGCACAACACAGAACAGCACAGCACAACACAATACACAACAACACACCACAACACAACACACACCATACAACAGCACAGCACACCACGCCACACCACACCACACCACACCACACCACACCACACCACAGAACAGCACAGCACAGCACAACACAATACACAACAACACACCACAACACACACCATACAACAGCACAGCACAGCACACCACGCCACACCACACCACCACACCACAGCACACCACAGCACAGCACAACACAACACACCACACCACACCACACACACACCGCAACGTCCAACACACAATAAAATACAACACAGCATACAATACAAATTTTATGACGTTGTTAAAACACTTAACTAACAAAGTTATCCTGACAAGCCACTCAGAAACTGAAACTGTTTCCCTATATAAATAGAGTTAATAACACAAGGACAATAAATGCAACCATTTGACGTCATCAAATCCAAAATGGCGGCGCCCACGAGGTTACGTCAGCAAATCCAAAATGGCGGCGCAAACGAGGTTACGTCATCAAATCCAAGATGGCGGCGCCCACAAGGTTACGTCAGCAAATCCAAAATGGCGGCGCCCACGAGGTTACGCATCGAATCCAAGATGGCGGCGCCCATGAGGTTACGTTATCGAATCCAAAATGGCGGCGCCCACGAGGTTACGTATCGAATCCAAAATGGCGGCGCCCACGAGGTTACGTATCAAATCCAAGATGGCGGCGCCCGCGAGGTTACGTCATCAAATCCAAGATGGCAGTGCCCACAAGGTAAGTCATCAAATCGAAGATGGCAGTGCCCACGAGGTTACGTCATCAAATCCAAAATGGCGGCGTCCACGAGGTTACGTCATCAAATCCAAGATGGCGGTGCCCACGAGGTTACGTCATCAAATCCAAAATGGCGGCACCCACGAGGTTACGTCATCAAATCCAAGATGGCGGCGCCCAAGAGGTTACGTCATCAAATCCAAGATGGCAGCGCCCACGAGGTTACGTCATCAAATCCAAAATGGCGGCGCCCACGAGGTTACGTATCGAATCCAAAATGGCGGCGCCCACGATGTTTATCTGTTCAAACATTCGGGAATCCCTTTACACAATCTGTAAATCCATAGATAATGGAAGGGGAACTGGATAGGAAACTTCAAACGAGGCTAAAGAGCAGGAAACGTTGTTTGCACAACTTGCTATGGTAATTACACACTTAAAAGCAGCCAATGCACCCATTGCTGAAATTAGACAAAAGTGTAATATCACTTCAGTTCAGCAGTGTCTGATTTTAGCCATGTGGGACCACCCGTTAGGTGCATTGCCCGCTTATAAGCGTATAATTACTATAGCAAGTTGTGCAAACATCGTTTCCAGTTTCGTAAGTTTCCTATCCAGTTCCCCTTCCATTATCTATGGTAAATCTATACCAGATACAATCTACATACAGCAAAACATTACTTAGAATTAAGTTGAACAACGTAATTCATTGAATCCTATATTTATACATTTAATAGCTTTGTCCAAAGAACAGAACACTATGAGTTTACAACACAAAGCTAAGTAGAAAAACACTAATATTTTTATACATTTTCATTTATATATCGTGAACAACTGTCTTTAATCATAGTCAATCGAGATATGGTCTGGAAACTCAGCTAAAGTCTTTGGTCTATCTTTTTGTTCGCCTTTATGCATTTTTGTGCACGGTCACTGAACACATTGTATTTTAGTATAATGAACGAATTGTCCAATAGCAACGTTTCAGTTCAATCACTCAACCGTGCTATTTAAATATTAATAAACCTAAAACAAAGGATGTGCACGGTGTAAGGTACGGTTCAACATAAAATCACAGCTCATTATAGGCGCTTTGAAGTTTGCCGAGTTTCCAGACCATATCCCGATTGACTATGCTTTAATATATGTTTTAATACAGAAAACTATTGTTTTTCGCCAGGACGCACATAAAGGAATATATTTTATCCTAACAGTATTATTGAATGTATACAAAATTATTCAATACTGTAAGTTAGGTATTTAACATTTCAGAATATTAAAGTTTAAATGTATTTTAACAAAAATATTCTTGCACTCTTTACTCTTAATTTCAAACAATCACTTCATTTAACGCAATGGGAAACAGCCAATCAATTCTGACCTAACAGAGAGTGGGGACACTTTCTACTGGTTGTAATAAGTAAGAGTTAATTACCGAGAACTGAGGCATTAAGCCACATAATTCAATTCATGAATTCAATTCAATTCAATTCAATTCATAAATTCAATTCATAAATTCAATTCATAAATTCAATTCAATTCAATTCAATTCAGTCTGTACGGGAGATAAAGACATGAACAACAAAGAAAACCACGTGAAATTTGAACAAATTCAGGATACGTTTTGTGGACATCACGCTTAATATTTATTTACTAAGCTTTCAGCCTTTTGACTCAGGTCTTTATCAGAGCAATATAACAACAAGCTTTAGCTGTTGCTGTTTTGGATGTAACAACAGGCTGTTTGCCGTTAACTTATTGAAAAAAGATTATACATCTTTACAATTATCAAACGAAATCACTTGAAACTATTCTTGTACCTGTGTGTTTCTCAAACAGCACCAAACATACAATGCTTCAAGTGATTCTGTTTTCCCCATTCGTCTTTTTAGATAGAGCAAAGTGAAAAGATGGTAAACTGCTGAGAATAGTTTTAATAACAAAATACTGACGTTTCAAGCAGAGTCCTTCATCATCAGAGTAAAAAGAGAGTGTTGTGTATAGGCAGTATTTAGATAGAGCAAAGTGAAAAGATAATAAACTGCTGAGAATAGTTTTAATAACAAAATACTGACGTTTCAAGCAGAGCCTTCATCATCAGAGTAAAAACTAGAGTGTTGTGTAGGCAGTGTTTTAGATAGAGCAAAGTGAAAAGATAATAAACTGCTGAGAATAGTTTTAATAACAAAATACGGACGTTTCAAGCAGAGTCCTTCATCATCAGAGTAAAAAGAGAGTGTTGTGTATAGGCAGTATTTAGATAGAGCAAAGTGAAAAGATAATAAACTGCTGAGAATAGTTTTAATAACAAAATACTGACGTTTCAAGCAGAGCCTTCATCATCAGAGTAAAAACTAGAGTGTTGTGTAGGCAGTGTTTTCTTTACTCTGCTTGAAACGTCAGTATTTCATTATTAAAACTATTCTCAGAGTTTACCATCTTTTCACTTTGCTCTATCTAAAACACTGCCTACACAGCACTCTAGTTTTTACTTTGATGAAGAGTTCTACTTGAAACGTCAGTATTTCGTTATCAAAACTATTCTCAGCAGTTTACCTACCATCTTTTCACTTTACTCTATCTAAAACACTGCCAACACAACACTATTTTTTACTTTGATGAAGAGTTCTACTTGAAACGTCCGTATTTCGTCATCAAAACTATTCTCAGCAGTTTACCGTCTTTTCACTTTGCTCTATCTAAAACACTGCCTACACAACTCTAGTTTTTACTCTGATGAAGGGCTTCGCTTGAAACGTCAGTATTTCGTTATTAAAACTATTCTCACTAGCAGTTTACCATCTTTTCACTTTGCTCTATCTAAAACACTGCCTATAAGTGCAATCTAGCAGTAGCTGAGGATATTTCGTGTAGGTGTGACGTGTATTTGTAAAGTACGTTCTCTCGTTTTTCTTCCCTTCTTTTCAACTGCTAGTTTTTGTGAATCAATCAGCCTCGTCTTATGTCCTTCACCTTCAGAATCATAATCAGACTCTTCCTTCTCTCTTGCCTGTCGGATCTCAACAATAGCACTTCTTAAGTTAATAAACTGCCGAGCGAGCCTGCGATCTTCCTCACGCATGCTCTGTAGTTCTTTCAGTAACCACTCACGTGACAACATCAGAGTTTTTAAGCGTTCCTCCATCGGTCTCTCCTCGGGAGAAGTCGTCAAGAGTAATTTCAGGATCTCAGGATCATCCTCTAGTTCCTTCACACGTAACTTGGGGGCCGCTTTCTGCGAGGGGACCTCAGCTACGGAGTTTTTCCTTAATTGCGGAATACTCTCCGTCGGTTCGCTGTATTTTAAACTTGGGGCTGATTTCCATCTTGCTAAACTAGAGAGACATCCAGGCGCTTTAGTAGAGTTTGAATAAGACCAGGATTTGTTCCTTGAGATTTTACCACCTTTCGAACTAGGCGAGGAAACACGGTTGTCTGATTCAAGGTAGTTCTTCACGGGACCATTCCCGAGTCCTTGGTTTCCAGAGCTTGTAGTTTGGTTGTTTTTTTCGTAGTTTTCTTTGCTGGGGGTTTTCTTGCTTTCTTTGGCATTCGAGTTTCCTTTGGATTGGCTATCGCGCTTGCTTTTTCGTTTCGTTGAACGACGTTTAATGTAATCCCAAACTACGCTTTGTAATTTCGGCATTTTCTGTTTACCCTCGGATTTCGTTCGTCGCTCCGAGTCACGATTTTTAGTCGTTTGATTCTGAGCGCCGACGAGATTATGAAGGTTTCCAGTTAGCGTGACACTACGAGGTCTGGAGAGCTCTTTCCTATTCTCCACACGCTCAGCACCAAACGTAGAACCCGAAGTCAATCCCAAGATCTTCTGTTCCCAATCTTGTCTTAGTTCCAAACTGCTCTTCGCTCGTCCTAAAGTGGAGGAATTAACGCCACGCTTGTAATCACAAGAGCTTGAGTTATTGTTATTGGAATCAGCAATTAGAACGACGGTATCAGTTCTATTCATTCTCTCAGCGTGCGGAGTTATGCTTCGCTTCATTCCAATATCCTTCAAGCTCTCACATTCTTCCGAGTCCTGATCGCGTGGGAATCCTGTCCAGAATCCTTCACTGGCTTCCCTCACCAGTCTCGACTGAATGTCGCTCAGAGGACTCTCTAAATTGAAAGCTTCGTGAGATAGTCGTTGGCGACAAACACTAGAATCTTTCGCGATATTCCTTTCACAACTTAAACACGGCAGAGACAAACATCTTGTAATGACATTACGATGATTTACGGAATCCTCCGAAGCTGTCTCGAATGTACACTCAAATACTTCGTCAGCTTCTGGTGTTTTCAAAGGGCTTAAGGTATCCTCAAGTTCAATCGGTAGCGATTCAGCGATACTTGAATGACTAGAGTGACCCCGCTGGCTCGGAGAGGAATCTGATGTTGAATTGAGCGAAGCTTTCTTGTGTTTGCTCGGAGGGCATGATTGAGGTTTAGTCAACACGTCCGGAAGATTAAGCTTCGTACACTCAATTCGTTTTGTTTTAATAACGTGAATATTGAGACCGCTCCATTGGCTCATTGTTTACTCAACCATCTATGGGATGTAACCTGTCAAAAAATACAACAAATGAACGCTTAAACACTGCACAAACCTTGCTCAAGAAACATATAGACCTTCATACCTTTGTACCTTTGAAGTAGAGTATACTTCTAACGAGTTTTCCAAAGAGTTCAAGGATTCTTCGTTCAGTTTCACCTTGTGAAAGCCAGACTTGTTCTCACTAGACATATACTTTAAAAGTAAAATGAGCTTCCTATTGTTGTGTTTATATATGGATTATAAACATGTCTGAATGAATATCATTACCTTAAAGAAATTAATAACTTTGTGTAAAGATGAGGAAGACAAATTTAATGACCCTCTGGAGACTTATTGACATTCCACTGTGGAAGAAGACAATAGAGAAAAACACAGCCGGTGTTTAAAAAATCATTTCACAATGCTTCGCTCGAAACGTCGTATATTTCGTTATTAAAACTAATCTCAGCAGTTTACTATCTTTTCACTTTGCTTACACAACACTCTATTTTTTACTCTGATGAAGAGCTCTGCTTGAAACGTCAGTATTTCGTTATCAAAACTATTCTCAGCAGTTTACCATCTTTTCACTTTGTCACACAACACTCTACTTTTTACTCTGACGAAGGGCTCTGCTTGAAACGTCAGTATTTCGTGGCAAAACTATTCTCAGCAGTTTACCATCTTTTCACTTTGCACTAGCCAAAACACTGCCTACACAGCACTCTAATTTTTACTCTGATGAAAGACTCTGCTTGAAACGTCAGTATTTCGTTATCAAAACTATTCTCAGCAGTTTACCATACATCTTTCAACTTTGCTCTATCTAAAACACTGCCACTCTACTTTTTACTCTGATGAAGAGCTCTGCTTGAAACGTCCGTATTTCATTATTAAAACTAATCTCAGCAGTTTACCATCTTTTCACTTTGCTCTATCTAAAACACTGCCTACACAACACTCTACTTTGTGCTCTGATGAAGAGCTCTGCTTGAAAACGTCAGTATTTCGTTATTTTAACTAATCTCAGCAGTTTACCATCTTTTCACTTTGCTCTATCTAAAACACTGCCTACACAACACTCTACTTTGTACTCTGATGAAGAGCTCTGCTTGAAAACGTCAGTATTTCGTTATTTTAACTAATCTCAGCAGTTTACCATCTTTTCACTTAACTTTATTCGTAGTCTACTTTATTACTCTGAAAAAAGAAAACCTTTCCGGCAGGCTGTCACTGTCACTGTCTTTAGATCTTGAAAGCTAAATATGTAGTGACAGAAGTTATAACGTGCATGCCTAGTCATAAAATTATTTCACAGCTTCCTCATGTTCTAAGCAACTCTAATTATAATTGCTTATTGGCATTGTAAGCACTCTGATTGCTTATTGGTTTATCTGTGAGCTTGGTGTAATGTATCCGAGACGTTTGGCACAGGTTCATCAAGCTCATATACTCCGAAAATGTTTGATCCCCAGAGATATAACCTGCAATCTTCTTAGGCCTGTGACAAACGGCGTATTTTTCATGCGCCATATAAAATACCTATTATGGTCGACCCAAATTCTGAAATTGTTCCTGTTGAGTTATACGGCGTACTCTCGTCGTATTTAATAAGTCGAATAAATTACAGTTCTCGAGTCGTAATTCTGGAAACGATGTTATAAACATAAATTGTGGATTAAGGCCTGGCCAAACGCTTTCAACATTTCATTCAACATCGTTCGACATTGTTGAATTCAACATGTTGAAAGCGTTTGGCCACCCCTGTTGAATGATGTTGAACGTTGTTGAATGGTGCTGAATGATGTTGAACGATTCTCTTGTTCTTCGCGTGAAGTATTGCTTGTCGCTGCCTAAGAGTGATGACTCTTCCCACTTAACACGATGGTCATACTTCCAAGCGTGTTTGGCGCAACATGTCTTGTGTTCCTTCAGGCGAGTTGAGAGATTTCTTCCCGTTTCTCCGTATTGTATTTCTCCTGAGTCAACAGGCCGAAAGCTTAGCAAAGAAATATTTTACGTGGTGTTTCCACAAAATTTATTTATATAGATTTCATGTTATTATTCTAGGTGGAATCATTTATCCAAGTAAATTCACTATAGTTGATTTCGCCGTCTCCGTCTGTGTCCATCTCTTGCATAAAATGATCTAATTGTTTATCAGTAAGAGGCACACAGATTGACTTAAACCCTCGTATCAATTCCTCTCGGGACACTGACTGACTTTTGTCCTTGTCAAACTGGTTAAACAAGTCAAGTAAGCGAAGATTTTTGGACTTGACGTAATCTTTTAAAATATGAATAATATACTCAGCATTGCACTTGGTTTTACGGTGTCTTTGGAGGTAAACATCTTCCAAATCTTTACCAAGTTGACCACCTTGAGAAGAGAAAAAGAAAACAGTTTAAACAAGAAATTTATAAAATAAATTCAGTTTATATAATAAATTAGGTATCATTTAAATTAGCCCTTTCAGGCATAGCTCTCCAAGACGTCTCTATTTGATGAGTAAAATCATCTGGTGTTAGACAGGGTAAAACAATAAAGGAACCATTTTTGACCAGCTCAGGCAGGAATGGGTTAATCACTTGTTAACTCATTGCTGCCTAGGATGTCTGAGGGTTCTCTCTTTGATGAGTAAAATCATCTGGTGTTAGACAGAGTAAAACAATAAAGGGACCATTTTTGACCAGCTCAGGCAGGAATGGGTTAATCACTTGTTAACTCATTGCTGCCTAGGATGTCTGAGGGTTCTCTCTTTGGTGAGTAAAATCATCTGGTGTTAGACACCGTAAAACAATCTGGTGTTAAAATTAAATAAGAAAAGTGTTGTTTTTGGCGGGCTCAGGGTCAATGGAGGTAGTTCCCTTAGATAGACCACAATGTCTTGCTTTAAGCTGAATTTCAAAATGGCGTAGCTTTAGGTATATGTCCTTTCCTCCTCCACCCCCCTGATAATTTTCAAACAGTAAAAAACAAGACTAACCTGATTTGCTGAACACACAAGTAATGTCGAAATCAGGTTTACGTTTCAACAGTCCACTAAGCTGAGTCTGCGTGTCTTGTTCAATCACTACGCCATCCAGATCAAGAATCTCGATCCCAGTCTCCGCATTGCCACGGATAGCTGATAACAACGCATGCGCACCAGTACTTCCAATAGGATTCCGTCCTATTCTTAGAATTTTCAACGTCGTGTTGACTTTGAGCGCACTCGCAATGTCATAGCAACCTTTTGAAGAGATTCTGTTATTTGAAAGGTCCAGTTCAACGAGAGTGTTGTTCTCTTTCAAAGCGTTTGCCACGGCGCATGCGCCATCGTCTCCAAAGCCGTTCCATGCTAAGAGTAAGGTATGAAGGCTGTAATTCGTTGCCAGTCCTTTGGCAATCGCTAAAGCACCTCGGCCACGTAAGTGGTTCCAGCTGAGATTGAGAATTTTGAGACCTGTGTTTGCATCGATCGCAGGACCTACAATACAATACAATACAATACAATACAATACAATACAATACAATACAATACAATACAATACAATACAGTGCAGTGCAGTGCAGTGCAGTACAGTACAATACAATACAACGCAATACAGTGTAGTGTAATGCAATATACAATACACAGTATAGTACAATACAACACAATACACAGTACAGTACAGTACAGTACAGTACAGTACAGTACAGTACAGTACAGTACAGTACAGTACAGTACAGTACAGTACAGTACAGTACAGTACAGTACAGTACAGTGTGTGCAGTGCAGTGCAGTGCAGTGCAGTGCAGTGCAGTGCAGTGCAGTGCAGTGCAGTACAGTACAGTACAGTACAGTACACTACACTACAACACACTTTATTTAACGGGTGTTTTTGAACCTAATACTCACCAAATTTCAACCCAGCTTCTTCGCCAAATTTATTCCGACTCACGTCAAGATGACGTAATGCTGAATTTTGTTCCAAGGCCTCGGCCAATACGAAGGCGTCTTTATCCCGTAGGCAGTTTTCTCCCAGGTTCAAAACCCGTAGGACATTATTCTCTTTCAGTACCCTGGCCATACTGTGGGTACCCAGACTTCTTAACTCATTCTCGCTCAGATCGACTTCAGTTATATTCAAATTCTCGCGGAGGAGTTTCCCTACGTACACACTGCCTTCTGATTGGATGGAGTTATCGCGCATGAGCAGTTGAGTGACGTAGTTGTTTTGTATTAAAGCTCTGGCAACCGCCTGCGCTCCTTTTGGTCCGAGGCTGTGATGTTTAAGATCACATGATGTGTTGGTAAGATTGGAGAGGAAAGTGGAGACTGGAACCACTCCTAAAAATTCGTCAAAAATTATTTTATATTTAATTTTATATTTTTCATGTCTGGGGCTAGATCCAAGTCGAGATCTGCGTCTCTGTATCTGTATCTGTGTCTGTGTCCGTTTGGGTGTGCGTTTGTGTCCTTGGTCTGTGTCTGTGTCTGTCTATGTCCATGTCTATGTCTCTATGTCTCTATGTCTGTGTGTCTGTGTGTCTGTGTCTGTATGTCTGTGTCTGTGTCTACGTATGTGTGTCTGTGTCTGTCTGTGTGTCCATGTCTATGTGTCTATGTGTCTATGTCTATGTGTCTATGTCTATGTCTATGTCTGTGTCTGTGTCTGTGTCTGTGTCTGTGTGTCTGTGTGTCTGTGTGTCTGTGTGTCTGTGTGTCTGTGTGTCTGTGTGTCTGTGTGTCTGTGTCTACGTATGTGTGTCTGTGTCTGTCTGTGTGTCCATGTCTATGTGTCTATGTCTATGTGTCTATGTGTCTATGTGTCTATGTGTCTATGTGTCTATGTGTCTATGTGTATGTCTATGTCTGTGTCTGTGACTGTGTGTCTGTGTGTCTGTGTGTCTGTGTGTCTGTGTGTCTGTGTGTCTGTGTGTCTGTGTGTCTGTGTGTCTGTGTGTCTGTGTGTCTGTGTGTCTGTGTGTCTGTGTGTCTGTGTGTCTGTATGTCTGTGTGTCTGTATGTCTGTGTGTCTGTCTTTCTGTGTGTCTGTGTCTGTGTCTGTGTCTGTGTCTGTGTCTGTGTCTGTGTCTGTGTCTGTATCTGTATCTGTGTGTCTGTCTTGATTAATTGATAACGTACACATACAATGTCTTACCTAATTCTTCGCATTTCTTCAGATATCTACTTCTTCCTGATGGATCAAATTCCTCATTCTCTTCATTATCAACTTCAATATCCGTCTCGTACTCACTCTCTTCTTCCGTCACATCATCACCATCCTCTGACGAATTACAATCATTGTCCTTCACGACTTCGTCTTCAGCTTCAGAACTACTCGTCACATTATTGGTGTCAATACACAGCGAGTTTGTAGTGTTGTTGTTTACATTCTTATTCTCGCATAAAGACATTTCTGTTCAGACTGCAAAAATTAAAAGAAAACTTGTGTTAAAGTGCCCATGAAATGAAAATTAAGTTTGTCTTATTTGAAAGAACACTTAAAATGATAGAGTAACATATTTTGCAGTTTTTCGTTTCCTTGCTTCGTTCTTGAGATATTTCAGTTTGTTTGATATACAAATTAAACATTTGTGCATAATGTAATGAGTTATTGAAAAAAGTTATATATCTTTGCTATTATCAAACCAAAATAATTATAAAGCTCAGGTTTATTTTATAATTATTATAAAGCTCAGGTTTACATTATTGCTTGCAAATTCTCGCTTCTATGTAACTAGTTATCACCACGCAAACATTCAAAGAATTATAAATTTCAAAACACAATGAATAATATACTGTCAAAAAATACTAGAAATAAGTCTTCTTATTTACCTTGTTTGTCCCTTAATTCACTCACTTCTTCCCTACCTCCCTCCCTCCCTCCCTCCCTCTCTCCCTCCCTCCCTCCCTCCCTCCCTCCCTCCCTCCCTCCCTCCTTCCTTCCTTCCTTCCTTCCTTCCTTCCTTCCTTCCTTCCTTCCTTCCTTCCTTCCTTCCTTCCTTCCTTCCTTCCTTCCTTCCTTCTTTCCTTCTTTCTTTCTTTCTTTCTTTCTTTCTTTCTTTCTTTCTTTCTTTCTTTCTTTCTTTCTTTCTTTCTTTCTTTCTTTCTTTCTTTCTTTCCTTCCTTCCTTCCTTCCTTCCTTCCTTCCTTCCTTCCTTCCTTCCTTCCTTCCTTCCTTCCTTCCTTCCTTCCTTCCTCCCCTCCCTCCTTCCTTCCCTCTTTCCTTCATTCCTTCCTTCCCTCCTTCCTTCCCCCCTCCCTCCCTCCTTCCTTCCCTCTTTCCTTCCTTCTTTCCTTCCTTCCCTCCTTGAAATTACTCTCAAGCCCTGGGCTGCGTTTCAAGCCAGTCTCACGCTAAATATTCTCATTTAATCATCCCTCAAAGACAATCATATTTTGACTTACCTCAAGGGACGATGATTGAAAAACAGAGAAAGCATAAATAGACGATCAGTTTAAAAATAGCTCAGCCCAACTGGAGAGAAACATATTTAAAAAACACAATAGCGTAATTCCAATCAAAAGTTACCATACAACCACAAACCAAAACATCCAAGTACTGTTTGCGTCTGTATTTAAAACACAATATCACCTGCATATAGAAAATAATTCACGAGTTGCCAAGAGACGATGACGTTATTATTCATTTGTATAAACCACATTTGTGCAATAATTATCCCAATGGGAGTTCCTTGATCATATTTGAAGCTCATTAAGTGAACAATAAGCTTGCCGGCTTTCAAAAATCCAAAGCACTTCGCAATTATCAAAAAGATCCACAACAATCAGAATGTTCTCATCTGACATTGTCACACCGAATATATCGTCATAATAAAAATATTTTGCTGAGTTGTATGTGCAACAGCGTCAGTAATATAAAAACGACTTGCAAGAAATCCTCGTATAGAGGGGTTTGCTGTATTCGGAGATAACTGAGAGAACCCTTCATCAGAATAAAAAATAGAGTGTTGTGTAGGCAGTGTTTTAGATAAAGCAAAGTGAAAAGTTGGTGAACTGCTGAGATTAGTTTTAATAACGAAATACTGACGTTTCAAGCAGAGCTCTTCATCAGAGTAAAAAGTAGAGTGTTGTGTAGGCAGTGTTTTAGATAGAGCAAAGTGAAACGATGATAAACTGCTGAGAATAGTTTTAACAACGAAATACTGACGTTTCAAGCAGAGACCTTCATCAGAGTAAAAAGTAGAGTTAGATATACTGCCGAAACAGAGAACGTAGGAGCCTAACGTTTCGAGCGGGCCTTCGCTCGAAACGTTAGACTCCTACGTTCTCTGTTTCGGCCGTATATCTAACCTTACTATATTTCAATTGTTGTTTCTACACTGCCAACGCAGCACGCTACTTTTATTACACTAAAAAGTAGAGTGTTGTGTAGGCAGTGTTTTAGATAGAGCAAAGTGAAAAGATGGTAAACTGCTGAGAATAGTTTTAATAACGAAATACTGACGTTTCAGCAGAGCCCTTCATCAGAATAAGAAGTAGAGTGTTGTGTAGGCAGTGTTTTAGATAGAGCAAAGTGAAAAGATGGTAAACTGCTGAGAATAGTTTCGATAACGAAATACTGACGTTTCAAGCAGAGCCCTTCATCAGAGTAAAAAGTAGGTAAAAAGTAGAGTACTGTGTAGGCAGTGTTTTAGATAGAGGAAAGTGAAAAGATGGTAAACTGCTGGGAATAGTTTTAATAACGAAATACTGACGTTTCAAGCAGAGGCTTTCATAAGGAGTAAAATGTAGAGTGTTGTGTAGGCAGTTTTCAGATAGAGCAAAGTGAAAAGATGGTAAACTGCTGAGAATAGTCTTGATAACGAAATACCGATGTTTCAAGCAGTCCTTCATCCATGGTGTACTCTGAAGGGTTCCGTTTAAAAGATCGGGTTGAATTTCTAGCTGAAAGACCTTGTTGTATTTTCACAACTGCTCCCGAATTGGTGTTACAATGGACATATTCTTAGACTCGAAACTTTCCTTAAAAATCCCTATAGAAATATGTGTGTTATGGATTAACTTTTGCATGCAGCTTGTATCTTGCGTTCTATTAATCTGGCCATCAATTAACGCGAGATTGGTTTGTCCATTGCTTGGCCTTATTGAAAAGAAAATCGAACAAAAAGTTATTAAAGCATCATGTAGGATCCAATCAATATATTCTATTATTAATTTGTTTGTTTCCAAATATTTCTTAATTAAGCAAGACCAGCTGCATATGTTTTGTTAAAGTTCATATACAATTATCAAAATTTAAAATTGGTTGAAATATTGTCTATCTTATGATAATTCCATTTCTAATTAAAAATTCTTGATTTCATATATGAATTATTTCGTTTCACATCAGAATGAGCAATGAACGAAGGGAGGAAGGGAGGAAGGAAGGAAGGAAGGAAGGAAGGAAGGAAGGAAGGAAGGAAGGAAGGAAGGAAGGAAGGAAGGAAGGAAGGAAGGAAGGAAGGAACGGATGAAGGAAGGAAGGAAGGAAGGAAGGAAGGAAGGAAGGAAGGAAGGAAGGAAGGAAGGAAGGAAGGAAGGAAGGAAGGAAGGAACGAAGGAAGGAAGGAAGGAAGGAAGGAAGGAAGGAAGGAAGGAAGGAAGGAAGGAAGGAAGGAAGGAAGGAAGGGAAGGAAGGAAGGAAGGAAGGAAGGAACCAACCAACCAACCAACCAACCAACCAACCAACCAACCAACCAACCAACCAACCAACCAACCAACCAACCAACCAACCAACCAACCAACCAACCAACCAACCAACCAACAGAACAAGACACAGTGCTTAAGAGCGGCATGTACCTACTTGGCGTCAGAAACATCGCTTGTTATTGAATATTTTAAAGTTCTATAAAAATCACAATTCACGTTCAGCGTCATATTAAAACTGTATTTGCTGCTGTTACTTAATTGATGATACTAGAGCTTACATGTACAAATATTTTCCATTCATGCTTATAACATCAATACATATGAACAGCAATGTTCGCAGCCAGCAACTGATGAAATGGATTTATAATGTCCAGCAATTTGAGTGTATTACTAAATCCCATTGTCTTGAAATATATTGAAGGGATTCCTGTTTATTCCTGGCAATTGCCACGGTAGTACTTGGTGGTAGTTAAATATTTCCACACCAATCTATATCGGAGAAAAGAGCCTGGTCACTAACTTCAATACTATATTTCCTCAACGCGTTTCTCCTTTTGGAGATTCTCGTGAAATATCGACAAGCGAAACCAATGACGTCATTTGGAAACTCTTGCGAGGCAGCCATACAGAATCCTTCAAGAAGTTCCAAGAATTCTACCGAGATTTCTACCACTGGTTTAGGCGTGTTGTCAGGACCATCACTAGTCTCCAGGCTTACTGCTTTCGCTTCGTCATGTCTCTCGTCCCCAGGCTGCTCTTCTTCTATGACGTAACCTCGGGTAGGTTCGTGGACATCGTTTTCGCCATCACTTTCACAGAAGTCTGCTTCATAACCGTCTTCGATTTCTTCTAATTCAATCTTATCCACCACAGTGTCATTTTCAGTGATGGAATCGTGGCGCACCTCTTTGATGTCCGCTTCTGGTGTCACGTCGGCATCCCCAAGATCGACCAAAACATAATCCTCTACTTCTTTCCCATCATCCAGAGGTAGTTCTTGTTCTCTCGACTCTTTTCTTTCTATAGCAGCCGGTGGTGTCTCCTTTGTAGTTTCATCACGTGGTTTGTCTTCCTTTTTCGTTACCATGGAAACATCAGAGATGGTGGCGTCTTCGGTGTTTTCAAAAACATCTTTTGTCTCTTTCTTTATCACCATGGTAACTTCGGTTGCTGTTGGTTTCTTGGCTGGAAGCTCTGGTGACGTCGAAGACACACGTTCAACTTCGAAAGATTTCTTTCTCAAGAAGTCTGATCCAGTTTCCATGGTATCAGCCACGTCATCTTCTCTTGGAATGATTGCTAAAAAAACGAGGAAAAGTCAAACAATCTGGAGCTACGGTGGTTCAGTCGAAATGTGCAACCATTGATTAAATAAAAACTGCACTTCATAATATAAAAGCCAAGTTAATAATAAGCAACTGTTTCCTACCTTTAATCTCCTCGTCATAAGCTGTATCACCACTTTCAGGAACCATTTCTGTGTCTTTTACGTCATCACTATTATCTTTGTCTGTCCCAACGTCACCACTTTGATCTACTGCTATCCCAATGTCACCACTTTGATCCACTGCTGTCCCAACGTCACCAATTTGATCCAATGCTGTCCCAACTTCACCACTTTGATCCACTGCGGTCCCAACGTCACTTTGATCCACTGCTGTCCCAACATCACCACTTTGATCCACTGTTGTCCCAACATCACCACTTTGATCCACTGCTGTTCCAACATCACCACTTTGATCCACTGCTGTTCCAACATCACCACTTTGATCCACTGCTGTTCCAACATCACCACTTTGATCCACTGCTGTTCCAACATCACCACTTTGATCCACTGCTGTCCCAATGCCACCACTTTGATCCTTAGTTTCCACTTCTGTCCCAACGTCACCACTTTGATCCTTAGTTTCCACTTCTGTCCTAACGTCACCACTTTTATCCTTAGTTTCCACTGCTGTCCCTACATCGCCACTTTGATCCTTAGTTTCCACTTCTGTCCCTACATCACCACTTTGATCCGTAGTTTCCACTTCTGTCCCAACGTCACCACTTTGATCCGCATCTGTTGTTGTTGTAGTTTCATCTTTATCTTTGGAGAGAATTTCTGTAATTTCGCTTCCTGGAGTTTCTTCCTTACTGGTTGGACTTGCTTCTGGTTTTTCAGTGGTTTCATCCTTAACACTGGAAGCTGCTTCTGTCGTCACTGCTTCTGTCATCACAGCTTCTGATGTAACAGCTTCTGTCGCCACTGCTTCCGACGTCACTGCTTCTGACGTTACTCCTTCAGACGTCACTGCTTCTGATGTCACTGACATTTCTTCTCCACTACTTGCAACCACTTCTGCCGTTCCTGTAGCGCCATCATTAGTATCTGAACTGGTTTCTTTGGTTGTACCGCAACCATCAGCTCCCTCCACGGTATCCCCACTCTGTGGTTCAGTTTCAGTTCCCTGGACAGGAATTTCACTCTCACTTTTTCCTTCAGTTTCAACGCTTTTGCCCTCGTCCAGTTTTTCTCCAGAAGTGTCTTCTGTTAATTCATTATTCACACTCTGAGCTTCAGTTGCGTGTGCTACTGGTGCTGGTGGTTCTACAGGAGTATCACCGTCCTTGGGAAATTCAATACTTTTAGATTCCTTATCTTCTTTCTCCTGTCCAGTGTTCTCGTCTTGTACTTCACTAACAACACTGCTACCATCACGATCTTGTTCACTGTTGATATCGCCAGAAGTATCTTCCTTCCCTTCTAATTTCAATTCGTCAGTACCCTTCACTTCTAAGTTCGGTTCAGGTTTACTTTCGGACGTGATCTCAGCAGATTTAGTCGATTCTTCTCCTTGGATTTCAATATTCGTTTTCTGTGATTCACTCTTATTAGTAGCTTCATCAAGGCTTTTCAAAGGCTTGTCATTTGTCGTTTTATCTTGATTGTCCGACTCTAGCTCAACAGTGTCTTTGTTCACTTCATTGGTCTGTTCAGTGTCAGTTTTTGAAGTATCAGTTTCATTTTCTGACTGCTTGCAATCCAATTGACCACGTTCATTCTCAGCTTCTAAAGGTTTCTCCTTTTCACACACAGTTCCTTCTCCTGGAGTTTCACAAGGCTTGGCAGAAACCACATCTTCGTTATTAGGTTTGTCTTGTTCGTCTTTCTTGTTCTCCTTTATCGTTTCTTCTCTTTGATTCACAATCTTGTCAGCCACTGTATCAGTATCGTCTGAACCACTTGTTGTTGTTTCAGTTCCCATATTCACCAAGTCTGTTTTTCCTTCATCATTCGTATTACTAATCTCTTTTTCACCAAGCGCAGTCTCTCTTTCGTTGGGAGTAGTAGTGGCAGGTTCCGCAGTTGCTGTCGTCATTTCAACGTCATCAGCGACAACCCCGGATGCTACTGTAGGCTCTTGGGAAATGGGTTCACTGGAAATATTTTCATCTTTAGTTTCGAGCTTGGATTCAGCAGCGTGTCCACTGGTGAGTGGTTCATCTTTACTGGCACCATCAGGTTTGATCACAGTTTCACGATTAGTGACAACGTTTGGTTCTTCACTGGTAATATCACCATCCTCACCAACACTTCCACCATTGCCAACATTCCCACCATCAGCCACATTCCCACCATCACCAACAATTCCACCATCACCACCACCTCCACTATCACCAACATTACCACCATCACCTCCACCATCACCAACATTTCCACTATCACCAACACCTCCACCATCACCATCACCAACACCTCCACCATCACCAACACATTCACCACCGCCAACTTTTCCACCATCACTAACACATTCACCATCGCCAACCTTTCCACCATCACCATCACCAACATTTCCACCATCACCAACACTATCACCAACATTTCCACCAACACTTTCACCATCGCCAACCTTTCCACCATCACCTGTATCTGTCTTGGGAACACTTGTACCATCAGCTGCCGTTCCTTCCTCTTTGCTGCTACCACTACCCACACCATCAGAAATCTCGTTCTCCTTAACTCCGTTTTCACCACTGTCCATAGCCTCATTAGTCTTAGCTTCAATATTTTCATCTTTAGCGGAAACGTTGGCATTCTCCGAAGCTTTTGTACCATCATCTCCTTCTGTGGCATTTTGAAGATCTGGTACGTCTTTAACATCATTAGAAGCATCACTAGTGTTCAACTTCACATTATCAACTGTGTTGGCATCTTTAGTTTCATGAAACACTTCTTTATCTGTAGTAGAAACATCCGCCTCAGGCTGACTTCCACCAGCTTTCTCAAGACCATCACTGCTTAGAGTTTGATCACCATCAACCACATTCAGTGTTTCACTCGGACCATTATCTGAACTATCAACGACAGAATTTTCTTCTTTTCCCGTCAATTTTTCTCTTTCTTTATTATCAATATCCATTTCTACATTCTTATTCTGCGTTTCAACTTCATCAATCCCATCTTTATCATCCTTTATCGCTTGGTTTTCCTCTACGAGGTTTTCCCTTTCACAATTTTCTGCTGCTGTCGTCATACTTGTAACGGTTTCCGAAGCTTCTTTACTTGTCTCTTCAGAAACATTTTCCGAGATTGTTTCCGATTTCAAATCGACGTCATCTTTACCAGTTACTAGGGGAAGGCTAGTCTCTTGGTCACCAACATCAGCGCCAACCATGTTTTCGGATTCTCCGTCGTTAACATTCTCCGATTTTTGTTCAACGGCATTTTTGGATTTCGCATCGACCACGTTCTCAGAATTCGCATCGATTAATTTCTCAAATTTCAGATCACCCACAGTCTCGGTTTTTGGTTCAGCTACATTCTCAGATTTTGTATCAGCTACGTTCTCGGATTTTGCGTCAACCGTGTTCTCAGATACCGTGTTCTCAGACTTCGCGTCAACCGTGTTCTCAGATACCGTGTTCTCAGATTCCGTGTTCTCATCCGTGTTCTCAGATACCGTGTTCTCAGATTTTGTGTTCTCAGATTTCGTGTTCTCAGACTTCGCTTCAACCGTGTTCTCAGATACCGTGTTCTCAGATACCGTGTTCTCAGATACCGTGTTCTCAGATACCGTGTTCTCAGATACCGTGTTCTCATCCGTGTTCTCAGATACCGTGTTCTCAGATTTTGTGTTCTCAGGTACCGTGTTCTCAGACTTTGCTTCAACCGTGTTCTCAGATTTTGAGTCAACCAAATCCTCACGCTTTCCATCAACTACATTCCCAGAATTCTCAACTCCACTATTCTCTGATTTACTAGAACCATTCGTAGCAGACTCCCCGACTGGAATACTTGGTTCAACATGAATATCTTTAGAGCTCGTATCTTCTCCAGGTTCACTGGTCTCTTCTGTTACATCAGTAGTAGTAGTAGTAGTAGCAGCAACAGTAGAGATGGCTGTATTCTCGAAATTCTTCAAAGTATTATTAAGATCATCTTTCTTTTCGGAAGTATCGTTTTTGATATTTTTTGTGATTTCGTTTTGATCTGCAGTATTTTCTACTTTCATGTTCTCATCATTAGTGCTGTTAGTTGTAGGATTATCAGGTGTATTTTCAAGAATATTTTGAACGGGTTTTCCGGAGTCGTCCTGGGCAGCATTAGTGGCAGTTACTGTGTCCTTTGAACCTTGGGAAATATAGAAAAATATGCGTCAATTCCTTCTAAGTGGGATACGAAACAAGTCAAAAAGGTCAACCAAAGGTCAAGAAACAAGTCAAAAATCTATCCTTAAAGTGCCTATGAAGCGAAAATTATTATTGTCTTAAAATGAAAGAACTCTTAAAACTACAACGTAACATCTTTTGCAGATCTTCGTTTCCGTGCTTCGTTGTTGAGATATTTCAGTTTCTTTGATATGCAAATAATCAAAAAATCACACGGGTATAATGAGTTATCGGAGAAAGTTCTATATCTTTGCTATTATCAAACGAAATCACTTCGAAGCCGATCCTGTGCGTCTATTTCGCATACAGCATTAGATATACAGATTTTAATTGATTTCGTTTGATAATAACAAAGATACCGAACCTTCTCTGATAACTCATTATACACGTGACGTCAGTGTTTAATTTGCATATCAAAAAAATTGAAATATCTCAACGAAGAACGGAAACGAAGATCTGCAAAAGATGTTACTTTGTCGTTTTGAGAGTTTTTTCATTTAAGACAATAATAATTTTCGCTTCATAGGCACTTTAATTAAGGACATTAGAAACAAATTGAAGACGCAGTGTCACCAGTCCCAAGTTTTTTCAAATTTGCGTCCTAAACTCAAGTCAACGTAAAATTATATTTTTAATAATTTTAAAATTTTTAATAATTTCAACGTAAAATTATTATTGCACTAAATACTTTAGAAGAAAATGCATTTCCTTCAGACGATTCTTCCTTTTCCCAGCGCATATCATTTTTTGTCTCGCGCAAAACTTACCCGACGCTGGGCCTTACTCTATCAAGGTATCACCCCCTGAATATTTGACTGACTATTCTTTTTGGCATTAATAAGTTCGGTTTTACTTAATTCCATCACATTTTACTCTGATGAAGACATCAGTATTTCGTTACTAATAAATCTCTTAAAGTGTATATGAAACGAAAATTAAGTTTGTCTTATTTGAAGGAACTCTTAAAATAATGGGGAATATCAATTTACAGCTTTTTCATATTTTACTTAGTTCTTGAGATATTTAGACTTATGTGATATTCAAATGAGATAACTTATGGTTCGTTTTTTTCTAATTAACATATGCGAAAATCGTGAATATTTTTAAGATTATTGATCAAAATCACTTGTAACATGTCTTTCATGTTTAGTTGCATAACTGTAGCAATATGCAAAGTTTCAAGTGATTTTGTTCAATAATCTTAAAAATATTTGCGATTTTCGAATATGTTTAGGAAAAAACGAACCATAAGTTATCTCATTTGAATATCACATAAGTCCAAATATCTCAAGAACTAAGTAAAATATGAAAAACCTGTAAATTGATATTCCCCATTATTTTAAGAGTTCTTTCAAATAAGACAAACTTAATTTTATGTTCTAAGGATTTTGGGTGAAGGAAAATTCGAGTGTAGAATATATACATTTTGAGACCAAACCGGGACCAGTTGCGAAAAATGCAACTACACGGGCCTTCCGGCAGGAATTGAACCCACGACCTTGCGATTCTAGTGCAATGCTCTGACCACTGAGCCACGGAGGCCTTTGCCGAGAGCTTGATCGTGAGTTCTGTATATATCATAAGGTGAGGTGGTAATGCCTTTAGTTTCATATACACTTTAAAGCAAATGCGAGTAAAAGTATTGTATAATATATATTAACGTGAAAAAGCAAGGTGACTAATAGCAGGCAGAAGAAACTAGTTACCAAATTACGTCAAGTTTACAACTCTATAAAGATTATAAACTTACCGTTAGAACTTGCTCCTTCCTCATTAACTTCACCAGTTTTTACAACGTCACCAGATTTCTCTTGGCCATTTCCAACTTGGGAATTTCCTTCTGGAACTAACGCAGTACTAACAATTTGGTTCTCAACGCTGTTTTCAGCCGTTTGTTGTTCAACCGTGGACGCCATTCTAAGGATACTCTACTATCGTTCTTTAGCCATTATAGCGCACAACTTCGAGACGGTAAACGGATAATTGCTGTTAAATGAATTGATCGAATCATGACGTCAATAATATACGCAAACCGCGCGCCAAGGAGACGAAGGCGAGATCAAAATATTTCAAAGCGTGCGCAATCGCGTCAGTTTCCTTATGACGTATACGCAGATGTACGCGTACGCAAAGAGAACTTCGCGAAACGTACGCAAAGAGAAATTCGCAAAACGTACGCAAAGAGAAATTCGCAAAACGTACGCAAAGAGAAATTCACAAAACGAACGCAAAGAGAAATTCACAAAACGTACGCAAAGAGAAATTCGCAAAACGTACGCAAAGAGAAATTCGCAAAACGTACGCAAAGAGAAATTCACAAAACGTACGCAAAGAGAAATTCACAAAACGTACGCAAAGAGAAATTCACAAAACGTACGCAAAGAGAAATTCACAAAACGTACGCAAAGAGAAATTCACAAAACGTACGCAAAGAGAAAACGTACGCAAAGAGAAATTCACAAAACGTACGCAAAGAGAAATTCACAAAACGTACGCAAAGAGAAATTCACAAAACGTACGCAATGAGAAAACGTACGCAAAGAGAAATTCGCAAAACGTACGCAAAGAGAAATTCACAAAACGTACACAAAGAGAAATTCGCAAAACGTACGCAAAGAGAAATTCGCAAAACGTACGCAAAGAGAAATTCACAAAACGTACACAAAGAGAAATTCGCAAAACGTACGCAAAGAGAAATTCACAAAACGTACGCAAAGAGAAATTCACAAAACGTACGCAAAGAGAAATTCACAAAACGTACGCAAAGAGAAATTCACAAAACGTACGCAAAGAGAGATTCACAAAACGTACGCAAGAGAAATTCGCAAAACGTACGCAAAGAGAAATGCACAAAACGTACGCAAAGAGAAATTCGCAAAACGTACGCAAAGAGAAATTCACAAAACGTACGCAAAGAGAAATTCACAAAACGTACGCAAAGAGAAATTCACAAAACGTACGCAAAGAGAAATTCACAAAACGTACGCAAAGAGAAATTCGCTAAACGTACGCAAAGAGAAATTCGCAAAACGTACGCAAAGAGAAATTCGCAAAACGTAACGCAAAGAGAAATTCACAAAACGTACGCAAAGAGAAATTCGCAAAACGTACGCAAAGAGAAATTCACAAAACGTACGCAAAGAGAAATTCACAAAACGTACGCAAAGATAAATTCGCAAAACGTACGCAAAGAGAAATTCACAAAACGTATGCAAAGAGAAATTCACAAAACGTACGCAAAGAGAAATTCGCAAAACGTACGCAAAGAGAAATTCACAAAACGTACGCAAGAGAAATTCGCAAAACGTACGCAAAGAGAAATGCACAAAACGTACGCAAAGAGAAATTCGCAAAACGTACGCAAAGAGAAATTCGCAAAACGTACGCAAAGAGAGATTCACAAAACGTACGCAAGAGAAATTCGCAAAACGTACGCAAAGAGAAATGCACAAAACGTACGCAAAGAGAAATTCGCAAAACGTACGCAAAGAGAAATTCACAAAACGTACGCAAAGAGAAATTCACAAAACGTACGCAAAGAGAAATTCACAAAACGTACGCAAAGAGAAATTCACAAAACGTACGCAAAGAGAAATTCGCGAAACGTACGCAAAGAGAAATTCGCAAAACGTACGCAAAGAGAAATTCGCAAAACGTAACGCAAAGAGAAATTCACAAAACGTACGCAAAGAGAAATTCGCAAAACGTACGCAAAAAGAAATTCGCAAAACGTACGCAAAGAGAAATTCACAAAACGTACGCAAAGAGAAATTCACAAAACGTACGCAAAGAGAAATTCACAAAACGTACGCAAAGAGAAATTCACAAAACGTACGCAAAGAGAAATTCACAAAACGTACGCAAAGAGAAATTCGCGAAACGTACGCAAAGAGAAATTCCCAAAACGTACGCAAAGAGAAATTCGCAAAACGTACGCAAAGAGAAATTCACAAAACGTACGCAAAGAGAAAACGTACGCAAAGAGAAATTCACAAAACGTACGCAAAGAGAAATTCACAAAACGTACGCAAAGAGAAATTCACAAAACGTACGCAATGAGAAAACGTACGCAAAGAGAAATTCACAAAACGTACGCAAAGAGAAATTCACAAAACGTACGCAAAGAGAAATTCACAAAACGTACGCAAAGAGAAATTCACAAAACGTACGCAAAGAGAAATTCACAAAACGTACGCAAAGAGAAATTCGCGAAACGTACGCAAAGAGAAATTCCCAAAACGTACGCAAAGAGAAATTCGCAAAACGTACGCAAAGAGAAATTCACAAAACGTACGCAAAGAGAAAACGTACGCAAAGAGAAATTCACAAAACGTACGCAAAGAGAAATTCACAAAACGTACGCAAAGAGAAATTCACAAAACGTACGCAATGAGAAAACGTACGCAAAGAGAAATTCGCAAAACGTACGCAAAGAGAAATTCACAAAACGTACGCAAAGAGAAATTCGCAAAACGTACGCAAAGAGAAATTCGCAAAACGTACGCAAAGAGAAATTCACAAAACGTACGCAAAGAGAAATTCGCAAAACGTACGCAAAGAGAAATTCGCAAAACGTACGCAAAGAGAAATTCACAAAACGTACGCAAAGAGAAATTCACAAAACGTACGCAAAGATAAATTCGCAAAACGTACGCAAAGAGAAATTCACAAAACGTATGCAAAGAGAAATTCACAAAACGTACGCAAAGAGAAATTCGCAAAACGTACGCAAAGAGAAATTCACAAAACGTACGCAAGAGAAATTCGCAAAACGTACGCAAAGAGAAATGCACAAAACGTACGCAAAGAGAAATTCGCAAAACGTACGCAAAGAGAAATTCGCAAAACGTACGCAAAGAGAGATTCACAAAACGTACGCAAAGAGAAATTCGCAAAACGTACACAAAGAGAAATTCACAAAACGTACGTAAAGAGAAATTCGCAAAACGTACGTAAAGAGAAATTCGTAAAACGTACGTAAAGAGAAATTCGCAAAACGTACACAAAGAGAAATTCGCAAAACGTACGCAAAGAAAAATTCGCAAAACGTACGCAAAGAGAAATTCGCAAAACGTACGCAAAGAGAAATTCGCAAAACGTACGCAAAGAGAAATTCGCGCTAGCGAAAGTGCGACAACAAGAAGCGAGTCATCGTCTTTCGTGACAGCACGCAGTGGATTATATTCGATGCGAATTGAATGAAATGCTGTTAGTTGTTCATTCAGCTGTTGGCAGCGCAGTGGTTAACGCGAAGGGCTTTGTTTTAAGTTTTAACCCTTTCATTTGCATTTTTGTTGTGGAACAACTTTATCTTTTTACTCTGTCTTACCATAAAGTGCTTATATCACTTGTGGGGGTTTTTACGTATTTGAATAGAGCAAAAAAGTTAGTTAATAAGTTATTTTGCCGTTTTTGATTTACTTTAATACTTTCTGAGATATAAGCCTTTAAACATGCCAATTTCGGCTTTTCGCCTAAAATTTCCGTCGTTCATTTTTAAGCACGAGGGCCTGGCACTCAGGAACCTAAGCCGACCGTCTTCTTAGTTGAAACTCTCGTGCGTACTGGAAAACGGGTGTGTTTAGGATTGACTCGTTCCTGAGTCCTAGGCCCCGAAGTTGTTAAAATGAACGACGAAAATTTTTGAGAATTGGCATGTTCAGAAGCCAATATGTCAGGAACTATTTAACTAAATCAGAAACGGCAAAATAACTTATTAACTGATTTTTTCTGTAGCAGCTTATAAAATTTCCACACGAACAATAAGCAGCAACAAAAACAAAGCCTTAAGAGCATTATTTATTTAACTGCTTCTCGTTACACCCAACATTCTCATTATTTTTTGCCTTATTTTTTGCCAGCAGTCTTTCTTTTCTTCTCTACAAGCTCCTCTCGGTTGGCCTTGCTTCTCTCCTTCGCCAAAATGGCTTGCCTCTTGGTTGTCTTCGCATGAGGGTTCAGCTTCAACATCACGCCAAGATTCTTCAGAGGATTTTTCTTTAGTTGAGCTCTTCGTCCTGGAGCCCTGATTAATGGAAAGTAGTTATAACTGATTGGTCTCTTAGCTTGGTAATAATAAAAAAATGTTTGGGCTATAGACTTCAGTACCATTGCTACCACCACCACGTCCTCTGACTACCATGGTCACCATCACCATGACTACCAACTTCATCACCACCACCATCAATACCTCCACCTTCAACACCACTGCCACCACCACAACTACCATCTTCATCACAACCACCACTATAACTACCACAATCACAACCACTGCCACTACCACAACTACCATCTTCATCACAACCACCACTATAACTACCACAATCCCAATCATAACTAATACCCTCATCACCACCTCTACCATCACCACAACCATCATTATCACCAGTATAAACACCACCATCCCAACCATAACTAATACCCTCATCATCACCTCTACCATCACCACAACAACCATCATTATCACCAGTATAAACACCACCATCCCAACCATAACTAATACCCTCATCATCACCTCTACCATCACCACAACAACCATCATTATCACCAGTATAAACACCACCATCCCAACCATAACTAATACCCTCACCACCTCTACCATCACCACAACAACCATCATTATCACCATTATAAACACCACCATCCCAACCATAACTAATACCCTCATCACCACCTCTACCATCACCACAACCACCACCATTATCACCAGTATAAGCACCACAATCCCAACCATAACTAATACCCTCATCATCACCTCTACCATCACCACAACAACCATCATTATCACCAGTATAAACACCACCATCCCAACCATAACTAATACCCTCACCACCTCTACCATCACCACAACAACCATCATTATCACCATTATAAACACCACCATCCCAACCATAACTAATACCCTCATCACCACCTCTACCATCACCACAACCACCACCATTATCACCAGTATAAACACCACCATCCCAACCATAACTAATACCCTCATCATCACCTCTACCATCACCACAACAACCACCATCATTATCACCAGTATAAACACCACTACCCCAACCATAACTAATACCATCATCACCACCTCTACCATCACCACAACCACCATCATTATCACCAGTATAAACACCACCATCCCAACCATAACTAATACCTTCATCACCACCTCTACCATCACCACAACCACCATCATTATCACCAGTATAAACACCACCATCCCAACCATAACTAATACCTTCATCACCACCTCTACCATCACCACAACCACCATCATTATCACCAGTATAAACACCACAATCCCAGCCATAACTAATACCATCATCACCACTTCTACCATCACCACAACAACCACCACCACCATCATTATCACCAGTATAAGCACCACAATCCCAACCATAACAACTACCATCGTCACCACCTCTACCATCACCATTACTAAACACCAAACTGATTCCTTACTTAGCTGGACGAACAACTTGCTGTACTTCCTCAGAATTGATAATACGAGCCAGGTCACTATTCTTCATAATCGGCTTAGGAAGACTGCAAGATATTTAAAAAAAATACATTGGATACAATCTTAATGTGAACATGACTAAACAATATTCTTTTCTTTTAAAGCGCACATGAAATGAAAATTAAGTTTGTCTTATTTAAAAGAACACTTAAAATGACATACTAACCTCTTTTGCAGTTTTTCATTTCCTTGCTTCGTTCTTGAGATATTTCAGTTTGTTTGAAATGTAAATTAAATTTGACGTCACATGTGCATAATGAGTTATCAAAGAAGGTTATATATCTTTGCTATTATCAAACCAAACTTAATTCGAAGGAAGTATGTGTGTGTGTTTCTCTCACAACGCCAAAAATGTAGAATTTTCAAGTGATTATGTTTGATAATAGCAAAGATATATAACCTTCTCTGATAAGTCATTATGCACATGTGACACAAGTTGTTTAATTTACATTTCAAACAAACTGAAATATCTCAAGAACGAAACAAGGAAACGAAAAACTGCAAAAGATGTTACTCTATCATTTTAAGTGTTCTTTCAAATAAGACAAACTTAATTTTCGTTTCATGTGCACTTTAAACTACTGGACAAGAGAATCACAGAAAACAATGGAAGTTAGGGATTAAATTCTCATGGCTAACCATTTCTAAGCATTACAATTTAATATACAGTAAATATAATACGACTAATACTTACTTATATGAAGTCTTCTCAGACGATGCTTTACGCCAAGTGCCGTAAATTGAATCTAATTTTTCAAAAGCACCCTGAGTCCAGATACAGAACCTTAAAAAAAATCATCATTTAATACAAAATTTAATCAAATAAAAATAAATACATTCCTCCACTGTCCCTTTGAAGACTAAAATCATCTGGTGTTAGACAGAGTAAAACAATAAAGGGACCATTTTTGACCAGCTCAGGAAGGAATGGGTTAATCACTCGTTAACTCATTGCTGCCTAGGATGTCTGAGGGTTCTCTCTTTGATGAGTAAAATCATCTGGTGTTAGACAGAGTAAAACAATAAAGGAACCATTTTTGACCAGCTCAGGAAGGAATGGGTTAATCACTTGTTAACTCATTGCTGCCTAGGATGTCTGAGGGTTCTCTCTTTGATGAGTAAAATCATCTGGTGTTAGACAGAGTAAAACAATAAAGGGACCATTTTTGACCAGCTCAGGCAGGAATGGCTTAATCACTTGTTAACTCATTGCTGCCTAGGATGTCTGAGGGTTCTCTCTTTGATGAGTAAAATCATCTGGCGTTAGACAGAGTAAAACAATAAAGGAGCCAGTTTTGGCTGGTCTAAGAGTGAATGCGTTCTATACCTTCCCAGATGACCACCAGGGCAAAGACGAAGCAGGTTCATACGGTCAACACTCAGTAGTTCCACACCAGGTAAGTTACGGAATGCTTGACGAATTCCATGGTCTTCATTGTAGATAATGAGTGGCCCTTTCCTTTGAACATAACGCCTGTTTCGCATCTTACCCTAGAGAAGAAAAATTCAAGGTAAATAAAATGACAAAAATTACTTAATCTTGTTTAAAATTTTTGTGCCTAGTTCCACCTCTACAACTAGAATGAGCTTGACAAAAAAATCATCATCTTCTGATTTTATTTAGATCTGTTGGTATTGCCGAATGCTGACTTTATTTCCAAGGGTTGTATCCAGTGATAAAAGATGCCTTTTCAGTGGTTTCAATGAATAAAATACACCAGCGCGATGGATCGCGCTCGCCAGAGCAGATTTTACAACTGGGCAGCGCGATGTTGATGACTTCCTGTTACATTTCCTGGGTCAATTTTAACCGTCTATTATCATAAAAATAAACTTCAAACCAATGTTTTAAGTGTCATTTGTGGTTTTCATCTGCACAACTAGCATAAAGTTTGAGATTTTGTAGTGTTTATCCCGACATTGCCGTGCCGGAACATGCAGGGGACGTCCCGGTGGGCAAACGAATGCTATTTTGCATTTTCACCGTAGGATGTGGCTAGTCTTTTAATAATACGAATATCAATTAAACAATATGCATCAAGACAATACAGTACGTCACTGCAGAGTGCAGTTAGCCTGCCACTAGAAACAAACTAAAAATATTTAATATCTAAACCCGTTAATTTAATAAAACCAAGAACAATTTATCTCCCTGTGATGCCATAATTCGTAAATACATGTACTCCTAAATATCATGTCAGATCGCGCGCATGGAAGTTTTTAGTTTTATTCTTAGGTATATGCCTGCACAGAGTAAACAAGAGATATTCCATTATTTTCATATTATATACAACTGAGCATTTATTTACTCCATTTCTAGGCAGTGGAAGATAATCTGCGAGCGCATTTTATGACAAATTACTTATCTGCCAGTGTGATCAATATGTTCTACAACAAGAAATAACTTACTTTGCCAGCACGAATCTTTTTGGAATTTTTACATCTTTCCACGTCATCAAAGGCATTCAATTCCTTCAACACTTTCACAGCATTTGATGTTTTCTGAATAGACTCTATGCCATTCGCCACAACCAATGGAACTTCTGGGATCTTTTCAATTTTATGCCCTCGGGCCATGACTAGGGCAGGTAAAGCTGATCCAGCCAATGCTGAGCACATGGCATAACGTTTTTGATTGGTGTTAATTTTTCTATGCCACTTTCGCCAAGTTTTAGTTGGTGCAAACATACGCCCTCCGCGACACATCTTGAAGCAGTGTTAAGAAAAATCCAAACCCACAAACTCATCACTTCACAAAATAAGAAAGGAGTCATTTTTGGCCAGCTCAGGGAGAAAGGAGTTGCTTACCTCTGCTGAAAAAAGCTCATAGTGTATGTAAATTATATAATCAACAAGTTTTAGTATTTCATCAGGGGATCCAAACATGAGAAAACATGATGAAAGCACGAGGCCGAAGGTCAAGTGGTTTTATTGTTTTCAAGTGTTTGGATTCCCCTGATGAAACATGATAAACAAGTTGTTGCTATGGCATTTTGATTGAGTGATTTCAATTGAAAAATGCAATTAAAATAAACCCCATGATTTTATTCAGGAGTGTGTAAAATTTATTCATACAGCAACTTGTTTATTTTGCATAGATAATTGAGATCTTAAGAATGGGTCAGTCCAGAAAAGATCCATACCTCTCCCACAGAGGAAATTTGTGCCATCCGGGGAGGCGAGAGGGGTAAATCTACTTGATAATAGTAGAATGTACTAGGACGTCTGAATGGGGGAGGAGGTCAACTTCACATTTCCTCCGTGGGGGAGGTGTGGATGTTTTCTGGAATGACCCAATTAGATGAACACTGGTTTTCATCTAATATCTTGGGCTTTACTGGAGTATCCAACTTCAATTAGGTGATTGAATGAACTATTGTAATTGGCTGATTATCTATGAATTATTAATGATATATATTTTTTTGATATATATTTTGATATAAATGATATATATAAATAGTTTTTTTTTCCAAAGGATACATTACCATAAGCACCCTGGCCAGATCGATGCGTACCACCACCTCGAACACGAGGGATCCTAGCAACAGCACGTCCAGTACCCCACGACTCTGCAGAGGTCTGGTGACCAGCTTTACTGCTCACACTGTAAGGCTGACGTTTATTTTTTGCCATATTGGTGTGGACAAAGTTCACCAAATCTGGACGTATTGGTGCCTTGAAAACTGCTGGTAAGGTCACAGTATTACCTGTGGTCTCTCCATGTTCATTATAAACAGTTATCAATGGTCGAGCAGCCTAAAACATAAAAGCCAGGCATATGGAAATATATCTCTAATGATGCACAATAACTTGTATTGTATCATTCAATAACCCTAACTTTTGTTTTAAACAAAGCCTGACTTATGTTCATGTAATATATCATACTAGGGATGAGCCGATCAAGAAAAATCAAATTTACCGATCTGATAAATTCCGATCCAATTTATGATCTGATCGGCCGATTTATCGGCGGTTACCAATATTTGTCAACAGGAATTCCTGACACTTGATTTGCAGCAAAACAATAGCAAAACATAACATATATTGTTTGGCAAATATAATGTGATCATTAACCATCAGTCATCAGCAAGGAAGTTTAAGTTGAAATATGAAAAATGAAATACGATTGATGAAAGTCGAAAACAAAAAATGTTTCACCAAACAAGAAATATGACGTGTTAAACATGATGCACCTTATCAAATTAATTAAATTTTATAGTTTCTTTGTGGAATCACTATAACTTCTTAAGCGTTTTTCTTAAAAAAGAAAATGAAATCCACAAGTATAAAATCCAGAATAGTATTTATTGGACCGCCGATATATATGTCGATGTAATCGGCCGATAACCGATCAGCCTGAAAGTTGCCGATTATCGGCTTCTACCGATTAATTTCCGATTATCAGCTCATCCCTATATCATACACGAGGAGGAGTGTTTCATCAGAATATCCAAACACTGAGACCTTTGTTGAAAACAGAGGTGAAGCTGAGGTTTTTGAACAAACTTCAAAGTGCTTGGATATCCTAACGAAACACTCCTCCAAGTGTATGATATAGCATCTCAAACAAATCAGTATTTTAAGAGAAAATCAAGGTAAAAGTTTGCTTAATTTATGTAATTTCTTCCTCCGATATCCAAACCACCAACACGGTATTTCCTTTGTGTTTTCCTCATGAATTATTAATGAGTTTGAGATGGTTGTATCTAAACTGTTCTTCCTGGAGGTCCAGTAAGGACCATCCTTCATTGATCCAGTATTACTACAGGAGGAAACTGGAGTAAACTAAACTAACTTTATTTATACTGGATAACTCTATCAGTCATATCTAAACTGTTCTCTCTAGAGGTCCAGTAAGAACCATCCTTCATTGATCCAGTGTTACTACAGGAGGAAACTGGAGTAAACTAAACTAACTTTATTTATCCAAATAGTGAAATAAAAGTATTGTGCTGTGTAAGCAGTGTTGAAACAACAGAAAATATAGTAAGGTTTGATATACTGTTGAAACAGAGAACGTAGGAGTCTAACATTTCGAGCGAAGGCCCTTCATCAGAGAGAAGCTACATTCTCTGTTTCTGCAATATACCTAACCTTACAATAACTTTATTTATACTGGATAACCCTATCAGCCATATCTAAACTGTTCTCTCTAGAGGTCCAGTAAGAACCATCCTTCATTGATCCAGTGTTACTACAGGAGGAAACCACAGTAAACTAAACTATTACTTTATTTATACTGGATAACTCTATCAGTCATATCTAAACTGTTCTCTCTAGAGGTCCAATAAGGACCATCCCTCATTGATCCAGTGTCATTACAGAAGGAAACGAGAGAATCTGATAATCAAATCCAATTTTTATAGGTGATTATCAGTTGATCGTCAAGTGATCATAACCCATCAATACTAATTGACCCGTATCAATTAATATTGCATGGTTTGAGATTTTCAATTTATAATATTTACAAGTAAGGGGTCATTGACAAATAGATTTCGTCCCCAATTGTGGACTTGTTCCGCAATTGGGGGGGGGGGGGGGCAAGCCTTGAATCCGTGATAACAAGAAAAATTAAGACGAAATCTGAATTAGTGTTTGTGAAAAAGATCTTGCACAGTATCAGGGCATTTAATAATATTATCCAGCTGTAGACATTAATAAAATTTGTTGCTTTAACATATTCCGGGTGATTCTGATTCCAATACGATTGAGAAACGAGATTTAATGCTGCCACTGGTGTAGTTGATCACGGTCACAATTTCATGCAGTGTTTGCAAGATTTACGTTTCAGTTTCGCCGTTTTTTTCAGGTCTTTAATTTTTTAACAGTTTTTACGATACCACAACACACTAGGGGGGGGGGGGGTTATATATTGAATTTGATGAACATTTTATATAAAACTTCACTTTTTCATGGCTGAACTCTAGCTGTTTAATAGCATTTGCCTTCTGGTGTGTTGACAATAAGTATATTTATATTAAAATATTCTTTCTTAATATTCATACTATGCTATGTGTCTATACTCACGGTCAAAATCGCAGTCCACTGGACTGATGGTCCGTGATATGATGATAGGGGACGGGGGAGGGGGAACAAGTCCGCGATTGGACTTCAAAATATCAAAATAAATGCTAATAAATTAAACTCTATTATACTTCATAACATTGATAAAATACTCTGAAAGTTCTACCCCACATAACAGGAAAATCTTACATAAATTAACAGAGTTAAACAGATACGTTATTCAGTAGTTTATAATCTTTATTTTAGCCTTCAATAAGGGAAATATTATTGTAAAAATATACCACAAAAATTACGTTTTAAATCGTGAAAATTGTATGACAAGAAAGCCTAATATATACTTTAAATTTATGATATAAAAATTGGTTGAGTTGTTCTGTAATAAGCTTACCATTGAGTGAATTCTTTGGCTTGTCCTTTCAAGTTTTCCAAGATGGCTTCTTCAACCAAAAGGAAGACTACACGTGAGCTACCAGAACAATGCACCGCGGTCGCACACGATGAACAATCACCCGACCGGAACTATTCATGTTCCATTTCATTTTGGATTACACCAATTCTTTCCAGAAAAATATGCAATACTCATGCCCAGCAGGGTTACAGCTTTTTGAGTAGGAATTGGTGTAATCATGAATAACGAAACATACAGTCACCCGAGCACACTCTATGATAATATCACAGATAATATCAAGAAACCTGGACTTTCTCAAAGTCCTTTTCAAACATTTTTGACCTTTCGGTTCCTCGTTGAAAAGGACTTTTCCCACCTGCAGCGCGCCAAAATTCACCAGTGAATTTTTCGACCGGTGACGTAATTCGGGAAGTAATTATATTCAGGCTAAATTGCTATTCAAGTGCTATTTTTGGAAGTTGGAGTCAAACAGACTCTTGAAAACGTTTTAGTAGGGGTAGAACCATTTTCCATTGCATGTACGACAACCCGAAACACGTCAAAACAGGGCGATGTACATTTCAGCGATTTCCCGCCAGAATATTTAATTAGATTCAAAAACCTGCAAGCGAAACAAGTCCGCCTCTTTCCTCCCGCTTTTCCGCTCTCTCGCTTTTCCGCTCTCCCGTCTTTCCACCCGCCCACAAAAACTAGCGCTAAGAGGCGGACTTGGAGCAAGTCTACAAGAAACCTAACGCTCCTGTAAATCGGACCGTATTTTTGCTATTTCGTATTTTCACCCGCGTACGGTGGGGACGTGCTACAAGAGTAATTGGTCTGTTTGTTTGTTTGTTTGTTTGTTTGTTTGTTTGTTTGTTTGTTTGTTTGTTTGTTTGTTTGTTTGTCCGTCCGTCCGTCCGTCCGTCCGTCCGTCCGCCCGCCGGTACGTCCGTCCGTCCGTCTGTCTGTTTGTTTGTTTGTTTGTTTGTTTGTTTGTTTGTTTGTTTGTTTGTTTGTTTGTTTGTTTGTTTGTTTGTTTGTTTGTTTGTCCGTCCGTCCGTCCGTCCGTCCGTCCGTCCGTCCGTCCGTCCGTCCGTCCGTCCGTCCGTCCGCCCGTCCGTCCGTCCGTCCGTCCGTCCGCCTGTCCGTCGGTCGGTCGGTCCGTCTGTCTGTCTGTCTGTCACTTTACCCTCACCCACCTGTAAATTATTACATTCAAAACAGCTCCTGTCAGCGTTGATCTCCTAATTTGCGTCTTTCCACCGATTAATCTTCAGACAAAGAGCACAGACTTAAAAAAAGAAGCACTTAAAAAACACTGAAAAAAACAAGAAATTCTCAAATAATATCTTCTTTTTTTGACTAAAAAATTCCTACAAACACACAAATATTTTTCAAAATATTTTACAAATTGTCATTGCCAAATAAATATGGCTGTTGTGAATTGAAAATGTTTATGTATATATAATTAATTTCTACATTATCGAGCACACAGCGCTCTTCATTGATGCACGTCGAATGGATGAATTCAAGTCAGACTTTTGATTGTTCAAAATTTGACGCTAGAAGAAATAAAATACAAGAAACAAGACGATGAGAGAAGAGAAGCTGGAACGAAGATAAAATAAAAAACAAAACAAAAAAACCCTCATCGGACAAATAGCAACAGACAAGTAAAACCAAAAAAAAAGCCGAAGTAAGAAGAGGTGAAGTGAAGTGAGATGAGGTACAGGTAAAGTAAGGTGAAATAGGATTAAGTAGAGTTAAGTAGGGTGAAGTAGGGTAAATTAGGATTAAGTAGGATTAAGTAGGGTGAAGTAGGATTAAGTAGGGTGAAGTACGGTAAAGTACGATTATGTAGGGTGAAGTAGGGTGAAGTAGAATCAAGTAGGGTAAAGTAGCGTAAATTAGGGTAAAGTAGGATTAAGTAGGGTGAAGTAGGATTAAGTAGGGTGAAGTAGGACATAGTAGGGTGATGTAGGGTGAAGTAGGGTGAAGTAGGGTAAAGTATGGTAAAGTAGGATCAAGTAGGGTGAAGTAGGGTAAAGTAGGGTAAAATAAGGTGAAGTAGGGTGAAGTAAGGTGAAGTAGGGTGAAGTAGGATAAAGTAAGGTGAAGTAGGATAAAGTAAGGTGAAGTAGGATATAGTAGGGTGATGTAGGGTGAAGTAGGGTGAAGTAGGGTAAAGTATGGTAAAGTAGGATCAAGTAGGGTGAAGTAGGGTAAAGTAGGGTAAAATAAGGTGAAGTAGGGTGAAGTAAGGTGAAGTAGGGTGAAGTAAGGTGAAGTAGGGTGAAGTAAGGTGAAGTAGGGTGAAGTAGGATAAAGTAAGGTGAAGTAGGTGTTGTAGGGTGAAGTAGGGTGAAGTAGGGTGAAGTAGGATGAAGTAAGGTGAAGTAGGATAAAGTAGGGTGAAGTAGAGTGGAGTAAGGAGAAATGATGATGAAATGAGGTAAATTAGGGTAAAAAGAGAAGAGAGAAACAAAAATTGATGAGCCGGCAGTGAAATGAAATTACCTTTTCTTTAGCCTGCTGTTTTAATTGTTCCTAAAAAAAAGTCAAAGAAACAAGACAATACTTACAGAGAGAAATAAAAACAACGACAATAATAGCAGCAATATTTACAACAAGGATTGTATTAACTGGTAGTAAAACTGTGCCACTGCCACTGTCATTGACACTGCCACTGTCCACTGCTGGGACATTGGTTCTGGTTCGTGGACAATAACAATGACACAGAGACTGAACACTTACACGAAGCGGTCGGACACTGTAGCTGGCAATGACATTGACAATGGCACTGGTAGTGATGGTGATGATGATGGCACTGACATAAACACTGGCGGCAGTGAGCTGGACTGTAGTGACACTGACACTTACAATGACACAGGAAATGGCACTGAAAATGAACAATGACAATGACAATAGACTATTTGCACATTGACGTATGATGGCGTTTGCATAACTACAACTTAGATGGCGAAACAAGATGGCACATACAATCACAGAATAGTAAGACAACCAGAAGTCCGACTCGAGTGAAAACTTGTCCGCATTTCTTCAATGGGCATGCGCGATATTTCACGCCATCCGACACCATCCTACGCGATCCTACGCAATGTCCTACGCCATCCTGGCAGGTTCCCCGGCAGTTTTAACCTTCTTTTGAAGGTCCAAACTGCCGGGGGAACTTGCCAGGATGGCGTAGGATGGCGAGGAATCAGGATGCACGAGGCGACATGCGCGAGGACATAAACTTCAAAGGTTCCGACGCGAGTCGGGCTTCTGGCTGTTTTACTATTCTGTGATACAATGACGAATCTCGTAGTCGTTGCCAAATTTATCTAAATCTCTCTAATACTTTGCCAGTACCGTCTATTATTATTATTATTAGGACTAGTAGACTGGCAAAGCATTCTGGTAGTTGTAGTCACGTAACTCTATCGAAAGTCGTCGTTCAATGGTCTATTACGGACCTTTAAGTTTTTCCTTGACAAGTTTTATTTGTTCGTGTGTACGACACAAATTGAGAAGTTTTCCCT
>OZ036015.1:1165000-1232500 GCA_964035015.1 Corallium rubrum
ACATAGATATAATATAACGGTGTTTCTGATTGGCTACCATACATGCTGCGTAACTCGATGTCAAAGGTAATGAGAAACTCATTTTTAATCAGCAAAATAAATATTGTTTTCCATTGTTTTGTGTCTGATTAATCCCCACATATTATAAATGAGTGACCACTGACGAAATATCTAATAATAGATAGCGCGCGCAAAACCAGTCAAGCTCAGACCACGCTGACAAGACTTTGATGAGCGCTGAGATAATCCCCGCATATTATAAATGAGTGACCACTGACCAAATATGTAATAGATAGCGCGCGCAAAACCCAGACCACGCTGACAAGATTTCGATGTGCGCAAGTCAAGCTCAGACCACGCCAGGGCGGACCACGCTGACAAGACTTTGGCGCGCGCAAGTCAAGCTCGGACCACGCTGACAAGACTTTGATGAGCGCTGAGATAATCCCCACTATTGACTAGCATTGTCTCCTTTTTTACCTTGCCTAAATTACATTTAGCCACATTTATATAAAAGAAATGGTTCATGGTTTGGCGTGCTCCATTGAGCTATGGATGTACTTGGGAAGTTGTGAGAGCATTCAAAAATTCTCGGCTATCACCTCGACCAACTCTTACGCTTTTTTCGTGCTCTCCGAGCTTTCCGCGTGCATCCATAAGTCGATGGAGCACGCCAAACCATGAACCATTTCTTAAATTGTACTTAGACGTGTAAGGAGTAGTGGCATATGTACTAATACAGTAATAATCTAAAAAGAAAGACAAGCAATCTTGTAGACTTGCAGCCATTTATGTGTCTGGTCCAGTATACGTGTGTCTGGTCCACACTAGATTCGACTGAAATTCGACGTCTAATATTAAAATCGACGTCGCATTTACGTCGCATTACCGACGAAGTTAATTCGAATTAAATTCGTCTATTGTGCGACGTTTAGCGCAAGGCCTAAGTCGATCCAAAAACTCACTTATTCCTCACAACAATATGCGCACACATGAATAATTATAAACACACAATGTATTGACTATAATGTATTGTTAGTCTATCCAAAACTCACTTATTCCTCACAACAATATGCGCACACATGAATAATTATAAACGCACAATGTATTGACTATAATGTATCGTTAGTCGATCCAAAACTCACTTATTCCTCACAACAATATGCGCACACATGAATAATTATAAACACACAATGTATTGACTATAATGTATTGTTAGTCTATCCAAAACTCACTTATTCCTCACAACAATATGCGCACACATGAATAATTATAAACGCACAATGTATTGACTATAATGTATTGTTAGTCTATCCAAAAACTCACTTATTCCTCACAACAATATGCGCACCCATGAATAATTATAAACACACAATGTATTGACTATAATGTATCGTTAGTCGATCCAAAACTCACTTATTCCTCACAACAATATGCGCACACATGAATAGTTATAAACACACAATGTATTGACTATAATGTATTGTTAGTCTATCCAAAAACTCACTTATTCCTCACAACAATATGCGCACCCATGAATAATTATAAACACACAATGTATTGACTATAATGTATCGTTAGTCGATCCAAAACTCACTTATTCCTCACAACAATATGCGCACACATCAATAATTATAAACACACAATGTATTAACTATAATGTATGGTTAGTCTATCCAAAACTCACTTATTCCTCACAACAATATGCGCACATATTAATAACTATAAACGCACAATGTATTGACTATAATGTATTGTAAGTCTATCCAAAACTCACTTATTCCTCACAACAATATGCGCACACATGAATAATTATAAACGCACAATGTATTGACTATAATGTATGGTTAGTCTATCCCAAACTCACTTATTCCTCACAACAATATGCGCACATATTAATAACTATAAACGCACAATGTATTGACTATAATGTATTGTAAGTCTATCCAAAACTCACTTATTCCTCACAACAATATGCGCGCACATGAATCATTATAAACGCACAATGAATTGACTATAATGTATTGTTAGTCTATCCAAAACTCACTTATTCCTCACAACAATATGCGCACACATGAATAATTATAAACACACAATGTATTGACTATAATGTATTGTAAGTCTATCCAAAACTCACTCATTCATCACAGCAATATGAATCACGCACATATGAAGAAATGTTACTACACAATACACAATACACAATACACACCTCTTCTGGTCCCAGTTGTTCCAATGGTGTCATCTCCACACCGCTTTCTGAGGTCACACTAGGTGTGCGTGGTTTGTCGGTGTGATGAGGAATACGTAAGTTATTCGTCGCACCATTCGTGCGAGCACCAGGTTGATAGAAGACTTGAGAATTCAGCTTGACTTTGGTTCTTTTTCGACGAGGTTGACGCGGCTGCTGGCCAACATCCGTTGGCACTTGACCTGGCAGTACAGCCATCTAAAGCAAAACAACGAAATGAGCAAATAAATCACTGTCAGTCAGGATTAATAATGTAAACTTTATTTATTTTTGAAAAATGATACGCGTGCAACACTCACGTAAGCAGATCATATGGTCAAGCTAATAAGTTTCAAGTGAAATAATGAGTTGTACGTATATTGGTGTAATGGAACAGACGTTTGGTAGACGTTCATCAAGCTCAATTACTCCCCCAGACAGGGATCGAACCTTCAACCTTCTAATGACCAGTTAGACGCTCTAATCATTGAACTACTGAGGCTCAGATGGAGAGCTAAGGTTGTAAATTTATAGTCATACGTGCTTCCTAAGTGGTAGCGTTTGCATACGAGATGTAGTTAAAATGATGAGTTGTATGTATACATGTAGTGCACGTGGTACGTTTGTGAGCTTGGATTGAATTGAATTGAATTGAATTGAATTGAATTGAATTGAATTGAATTGAATAATAATAATAATAATAATAATAATAATAATTAATAATAATAATAATAATAATAATAATAATAATAATAATAATAATAATAATAGAAGCTGTTTTTTAATAGAAGCTTGAGCAATACAGTACTACAATAATAACAACAGATCACGATACATTACAAACAGTAAAAGATGAGTTTGATAAGGGGAACGAACAGATCACAATAACAACAGATCACAATACATTACAAACAGTAAAAGATGAGTAAAAGAAGGGGCTAGCCAACGGACACGAGGTCCCAACTAGGCAAACCCCGTACATAAATTAATAAATTCAAGACAATACACATAAAGGACTCGCCAAACGCTTTCAACATTTCAATGTTGAAAGCGTTTGGCCACCCCTGTTGAATGATGTTAAACGTTGTTGAATGGTGTTGAATGATGTTGAACGAAATTTGAACATGTTCAAATTTTCGTTCAACACGCGTTCAACAATGTTGAACGATGTTGAATGAAATGTTGAAAGCGTTTGGCCAGGACTTAATGGTCCATTATTTACTACTATACAGAATGCGCCATTACCCCCGAAATCAATGTTAATACGATTTAGTTCAAAATAGACTGGTAATTGAAAGTATTCAAAGGGCTGATCCCGACGTCAAGCACTGAAAACAGAGATAATCTAATTGGCGCGCCTCGCGAGTCGCGAGTAAATGGCGCGGGTCGCGAGTAAATGGCGCGAGTCGCCAGTAAATGGCGCGAGTAGCGACTAAATGGCGCGAGTAAACTTGTCGCGAGCTTTTGTTCCAGCTTTTATTTTGCGTGGGTCTTTTTCTCCGGTTTTGCTACCGGGACAAAGAACCTAAAAAAATATAATAGATTATCTCAAATTTCCTCAGCGTGTGTTCAGTTGTTTACGCACAGAGAATGTTATGGACAGCGATGTATCTTCTAATTCTAAACGCCGTATAAATCGTCTGTCGTTTCTTTATATCGCGCTCCGTCCAACTTACCAATATACTTAGCCGACTTCTATTGATTTTCATGTCGACAATTATTGTGTAGTTGCATTTTTCGCAACTGGTCCCGGTTTGGTCTTAAAATGTTGTATCCTGCACTCGAATTTTCCTTCACCTAAAATTCCTAGAACATCTGTAATCGAGTGAAATGCCCAATATTACTTCTAATATACCCAATTCTCTCCTGGCATTACCACCTTAATATATACAGAACTCGCGATCAAGCTCTCGGCAACGCCCTCCGTGGCTCAGTGGTCAGAGTATTGCACTAGAATCGCAAGGTCGTGGGTTCAATTCCTGCCGGAAGGCCTGTGTAGTTGCATTTTTCGCAGCTGGTCCCGGTTTGGTCTTAAAATGTATATATTCTACACTCGAAGTTTCCTTCACCCAAAATCCTTAGAATATGCTATGTAATCGAGTGAAATGCCCAATATTACTTATAATATACCCAATTCTCTCCTGGCATTACTACCTTAATATATACAGAACTCACGATCAAGCTCTCGGCAACGGCCTCCGTGGCTCAGTGGTCAGAGCATTGCACTAGAATCGCAAGGTCGTGGGTTCAATTCCTGCCGGAAGGCCTGTGTAGTTGCATTTTTCGCAACTGGTCCCGGTTTGGTCTTAAAATGTATGTATCCTGCACTCGAATTTTCCTTCACCTAAAATCCCTAGAACATCTGTAATCGAGTGAAATGCCCAATATTACTTCTAATATACTTAGTCTAAAATAGACTGGTAATTGAAAGTATTCAAAGGGCTGATCCTGACGTCAATCACTGAAAACAACGCATCCTGCATCTTGCCTAAATATCTCAGCAGCAAAAAGGTCTGTCAATAGTCCTACAATTAGGACATCCTGTCTTCCATGTGCTTACTCTGTCTGTGCATGTAATGTTAATTACATAATGTGAATTAATAATATTCCAATAAGCAAATTTCAGGGTATTGTGCGCGCAACTGGCGGGTTCCCAACAAAGTTTTTATTAGATCAGCCGAACTATGGAACAGTCTGCCTTCTTATCTTAAAGTCAACCACTCGCTTCCCGAATTCAAGTCTACTCTAACTAAGTTGTACTTTAAAAAGTTATCAACATACAGCCCTCCTGGCTCTACCTAAGTTATAATATCTGAACTCTATTATTAATGCTATTATTATGGTTAATTATAGATTAGTTTTATATTTTTCGTCATGTTAGTCATTCCCATATATGTGTATGTGTGTGTATTACGTATATGTATATATGTGTATGTATGACTATTGAGTATGCTGTTTAAGTTTATATTATGTTGAGTATATTGTTTGAGGGGTCAGGTCTCAATAGGGACGCAAGTCCTGTTCCTTTCTCCTGTCACATCTATTTTATCTGTTGTTTTGTAAGCGTTTTTATTGTTCTTTGATTGTTGTATTTGCTTAGGTACTAGCAACCTTTGTATCCAATTTAATGTGATTATTTACTGTGACAAATTCAATAAAATAAAATAAAAATAAATAAAATTAAATTAAAAAAAAATAAAGTAAGCAATGGCAAACAGACTTCCTAGCGTCGTAGCGAGCCAACAACAGCAGAATAACAGTGTCAACACTTTGAAGCCTGACGACGAGTCTTTCGTCTTTATTCTGGCTAACACCAGACAATTTTATTCAACGCAGGGAGAGGTCCTATCTCTTTAACACTTTAAGGCCTGAAGACGAGTCTTTAGTATTTTATTCTGGCTAACGCCAGACGATTTTATTCAGCACAGGGAAAGATCCAGGCCTCAAAGTGTTAAAACCTATCTCTTTAACACTTCGAAGCCTGAAGACGAGTCTTTAGTATTTTATTCTGGCTAACGCCAGATGATTTTATTCAGCACAGAGAGAGGTCCAGGCCTCAAAGTGTTAAACATCCAGAAACTGTATCTATAATTTGTTGATTTTAAACAGTATGTTTACTTTGCGGGAAGCTTGCCAGTTGTTTTTTTTTGAAAATTGATACGCGTACAACACTCACGTAAGCAGATCATTAAGCAGATCATATTGTTTAGCTAATCAGTTTTGTTTTGTTTTTTTGAAAAATGATACGCCTGCAACACTCACTTAAGCAAGATCATACTTCCTTATACTTCCATTATCCGTCTATTTCAAACTAAATCGTTTTGATTTCGGGGGTAGGGGGCTGAGTTCAGCGTCAGGTGCGGATCATGGCGCATTCTGTATAGTAGTAAATAGTGGACCATTATGTAATAATAGAAGCTTTAATCAAACTCACTAAGTAATACAGTACTACAATAATAACAACAGATCACAATACATTACAAACAATACAAGATGAGTTTGATAAGGGGCTAGCGAACGGACACGAGGTCCCAACTAGGCAAACCCCGTACATAAATCAATAAATTCATGACAATACATATGGTCAAGCTAATCAGGTTTTTTTTTGAAAAATGATACGCGTGCAACACTCACGTAAGCAGATCATATGGTTAAGGTGGGGGTCTACCTAAGCATAGATGGAAAAATGAAATTTTTTCTTTTTTGCTAAAACAAAGGTTGGGACCTTTGTTTAGCCATTGCAGGCTGTTTTCGGTGTATTTGGTATGTTTTTGAAATTTTAGACGGTTTTTTCGTTAATTTTAAATGAACCGCGTGGGAAAAGTACTGGGGACGAGGTTGTTGTTTTGTTACTAGAGCATAACGGTTCTCGCGGCAGGACGTATTTTCTACGTTTCTGTTGTGTGAAAACCTGAAAAGGGCTTAACTATGTTACCAGTTGGGTAAAGACATCATAAAGTCTGGTGATCCCGATCCTTTTCACACGAAGAACTGTGTGATAGAAGTACTTTGCGATTCGTGTCCTCGTATTTTTCCAGTTCGCTGGAGACACTGTCGTGACAGTATGGGAGGCTGGTTTTAAGTCCGTCTCGAAGCAAGTAAAAATGTTAAAATTTAACTTCGTATATGTGAAATAGATGTATTGAAGTATGGCTCTAGTATTTCGAAATGTTTGAATTGCCACTTGCTTGGAGACATATAAAATTTCTTTTGTGGCGAAGGACTATGTTGGGTGCTGTCCTATTTTCAAAATATATCCCATAATACACTACGGTCGTCGTGGCAATTGAACAGTAGGTTGCGCCCCCATGGCAATCTAAAAAAATGCTTGGATTGGTATGATCTGGAACAGGCTACCAAAAGGAGTTTTTGTAGGAGCGTCCGTCTTGAAATTTGGTGTGTATGATGCTGTTGCTCATTTCAATATTGGTGCCAAGTATACAGGACGAAAAAGGAGCTTTAAGATAGATTTAAGGAGACGTCAATTTGCTTAAATATCTGTTGAGCAGATTGCAGATGCTTGCCTCCAGTTTTTTTAGAAGTCTTAAAGCCTGTATTTATGACTTTGAGTGACAGTAAACTGTTTAGAAGGTGTGTACTTGGAACAACACAACAAACACAAGCATCTCTAAGTATCTCCAGTAAGACTTTGGTCTTGAATTTAGATATCTAGGCGTTAAATTTAGGCACTGTAAATAATGCTAAACTTTAAAGCCGTTTTCTCAAAACCGCACATTTTACACTTTGAGAAAGGATATCTCTGGAACGATTTAACCAATTGACATGAAATTTTCAGAATTTATGTATCTCACCATTTTCTTGGGGATGAACAGAGGATTTTGTAATATATATTTTCTAACATGAATTATTGCATAGACATGCCAAGCAAATTTGTATGCTATTTTTAAAACCTCGTAATCCGCTTAGTTTTCAAAATTTCCAAAAATCCTCTGTTCATCTCCAAGAAATTGGTAAGGTACATATATCCTGAAAATTTCATGTCAATTGGTTAAATCATTCCAGAGATATCTTTTCTCAAGCTCAGTCTATCGCGAAACAGCATGTTGCCACTTTAACTGCCAGGTTGCCAATAGCAACGCAGTTTTGGTGTCCAAAAATATTTTTTTTAGAATCTTGAGTTCATTAGCTATCTGCTGATATATAATTTGTCCGAGGTTTATTGTAAAGTGTCCAGTGTGCAGCCTTAGTTCTGTGAGCCTTAGTTTTGGGTTGACCCTCCCCTTAAGCTAATAAGTTTCAAGTGAAATAATGAGTTGTACGTATATGGTGTAATGGAACAGGCGTTTGGTAGACGTTCATCAAGCTCAATTACTCAGAAAAGATTTCTGAGCCCCAGACAGGGATTGAACCTGCAACCTTCTAATGACCAGTTAGACGCTCTAACCATTGAGCTACTGAGACTGAGATGGAGAGCTAAGGTTGTAAATTCATAGTCATATGTGCTTCCTAAGTGCTAGCGTTTGCATATGAGATGTAGTTCAAATGATAAGTTGTATGTTGTAGTGTATGTGGTACGTTTGTGAGCTTGGTGTAATGGAACAGACGTTTGGTAGACGTTCATCAAGCTCAATTACTCAGAAAAGATTTCTGAGCCCCAGACAGGGATTGAACCTTCAACCTTCTAATGACCAGTTAGATGGAGAGCTAAGGTTGTAAATTCATAGTCGTATGTGCTTTCTAAGTGGTAGCGTTTGCATATGAGATGTAGTTAAAATGATGAGTTGTACGTATACATGTAGTGCATGTGGTACGTCTGTGAGCTTGAATTGTAATAATAATAATAATAATAATAATAATAATAATAATAATAATAATAATAATAAAAATAATAATAATAATAATAATTGCTTATTATTTTGTAAGTTGTAGAGCTCTGTGTAATGTAACAGATGTTTGGTAGACGTTCATCAAGCTCAATTACTCAGTAAATGATTATACGCAATTTTTGTGGCAAAATTTTGAGTGACGCCGGGAAAGTGCAGTAAAGTAAACTTACATTAGCGTCCATAGCAGATTCATATGATCCGTTACTCGAGTTCGCTCTGACATCACCAGTAGCAGTAGCCATAGCAACCCCACCAACAATCTTCGTCTCCGTGGCAACCGCTCCCTTCGCTTTCGCTCTGTACTTGGCATACGTCGTCTTGTCTGGCGTCGCTACCGGCTTTTTAATCTGGGGGACATCCTTCCTGGGTTTAATAAACACTTCCTCGTCTGATTCCTGATCAGTCATAGCCCCGGCACTTTCATCCACGGAAGAACGGCCGTCACCAACATCCTCGGATAACTTGCTTGGTTCCTTATCAAGATTGATGCCGCCCTTGAGCTCATCCCTGAGCCATGTCGGGGTCTGGTAACGAGACATTTCAATCAATCTCCTGTACTACCAGTAATTACTTAATAACCTTTACCTTAAACTTAGTGGTAAATTTAAAAACTTACGTCACCGATGGTGTCCATTTCTGAAGAGCTAGACTGGTCAGCTGCTGTGGAGGAATCTGTGCGACGTCGAAGACTAAAAAATTAAACCAAATATACGTGAGCTGAGGTACATGTAGTAGATCTAAGTAGGTTTAAGTAGTGAAAAGAAGGGATGGGTAGGGGTAAGTAGGGATAAGTAGGGATAAGTAGGGATAAATAAGGATAAATATCACTAAGTACGAGTAAGTAGAGATAAGTAGAAGTAGGTAGATATAAGTAGGAGTAAGTAGGGATAAGTACGATTAAGTAGAGATAAGTAGGAGTAAGCAGGGATAAGTAGGGATAAGTAGGAATAAGTACAAGTAAGTAGAGATAAGTAGGAGTAAGTAGAGATAAGTAGGAGTTAGGGGCAAGTAGGAGTAAGTAGGGATAAGTAGGAATAGGTACGAGTAAGTAGAGATAAGTAGGAGTAAGTAGGGGGATAAGTAGGAGTAAGTAGGGATAAGTAGGAGTAGGTAGGGATGAATAGGAGTAAGTAGGGATGAATAGGAGTAAGTAAGGATAAGTAGGAGTAAGTAAGGATAAGTAGGAATAAGTACGAGTAAGTAGGAGTAAGTAGGGGCAAGTATGAGTAAGTAGGGATAAGTAGGAGTAAGTAAGGGTAAGTAGGAGTAACAAGTGATAAGTAAGAGCAAGTAGGTATGAGTAGGGATAAGTACAGATAAGTAGGACTAAGTAGGGATATAGTAGGAGTAGGTAGGGATGTGCACAGATAAGCAGGTATAAGTAGGGATAAGTAGGACTAAGAGTAAGTAGGTTTAACCTTCTTAGGAGATCTCAGTTATGTAGAACGAGTTGAGTAGATCTAAGTACGTTGTAATGTATCGCTAGTAATCCGTGTAATTTGTTACCATGTCCACAACAATGTTAGATCAATAGTTCCATTCCATTCTTACCTGGTTCCAGAGTCATCCAAGCTGCGCTTTGCTTCAACCGTCTTGCCATGCTCTGCAGAAGTTGGTCTGCCATTTTCTCTCAACCTTGCTAAAGCCTCGTCTCGTTTCATTGATTTACGTTTCGACTTCTTCCTCGGCGCAGGCGCAGTCGTATCTATCTGAACAAACATATTAGCAGCATAGCCTGAAATACACCTGAGAAAAACAGGGTAGTCGCCGTCTTTTTCGTTAGGCCCATTAATAGCGTCCCATTGGAAGAGTAGTGTTGGTTCTGAGATAGGATCGTTGTCTTGGATACGTAAACAGCCATCGATCTTGAAGCGATAAAGATTGCTTCTTGATGCGCATTCTTTGAGGTAGTTCTTGCCAGTATCCGACCTCCAGTAGCCACTACGAGGACGATCACTGCTCGCAGAGCTGAAGAACATATATCATAAATAGAAGTTACTACCGCAAGTGAAGTGCTGCCTCGAAAGGGACAAAAACCTTTAGCCTACTCCACAGGCAAATATCTGCAGTCTGTGACCAATGTGACAGCCCTCTTGCCCACTCCACCCAAGATTACCCACACCCCCAAGATTGCTCACACCACTCAAGACTGCCCCCTCTACCCAAGATTACCAACACCACCCAAGATTGCCCACTCCACCCAAGATTGCTCACACCACTCAAGACTGCCCCCTCTACCCAAGATTACCAACACCACCCAAGATTGCCCACTCCACCCAAGATTGCTCACACCACTCAAGATTGCCCACTCTACCCAAGATTGCTCACACCACTCAAGATTGCCCACTCTACCCAAGATTGCTCACACCACTCAAGATTGCCCACTCTACCCAAGATTGCTCACACCACTCAAGATTGCCCACTCTACCCAAGATTGCTCACACCACTCAAGATTGCCCACTCTACCCAAGATTGCTCACACCACTCAAGATTGCCCCCTCCACCCAAGATTGCTCACACCACTCAAGATTGCCCACTCCACCCAAGATTGCTCACACCACTCAAGATTGCCCCCTCTACCCAAGATTACCAACACCAACCAAGATTGCCAACTCCACCCAAAATTGCTCACACCACTCAAGATTGCCCACTCCACCCAAGATTGCTCACACCACTCAAGATTGCCCACTCCACCCAAGATTGCTCACACCACTCAAGACTGCCCCCTCTACCCAAGATTACCAACACCACCCAAGATTGCCCACTCCACCCAAGATTGCTCACACCACTCAAGATTGCCCACTCTACCCAAGATTACCAACACCACCCAAGATTGCCCACTCCACCCAAGATTGCTCACACCACTCAAGATTGCCCACTCTACCCAAGATTACCAACACCACCCAAGATTGCCCACTCCACCCAAGATTGCTCACACCACTCAAGATTGCCCTCTCTACCCAAGATTACCAACTCCACCCAAGATTGCCCACTCCACCCAAGATTGCTCACACCACTCAAGATTGCCCACTCTACCCAAGATTAAGATTGCTCACACCACTCAAGATTGCCCCCTCTACCCAAGATTACCAACACCACCCAAGATTGCCCACTCCACCCAAGATTGCTCACACCACTCAAGACTGCCCTTCTACCCAAGATTACCAACACCACCCAAGATTTCCCACTCCACCTGAGATTACCCACTGAACATATATTATAAATATAGAGGTAATACGGTCAGGTAGTGAATAATATTGCTCAGATAAAGGTGTGTTGTTGTTACGACAATGTCACTATCGCTGTCACCATCACAACAATGAGCTGAGCTGGCCTCTCTTTTCTAAACGCCGTGAGTGCCTCCGCCTAAGCTTCTTTCATAAAGCCACTCTTGGCCTGTTGACCCAACTCAGTTCGCCACCTTATCTACCAGGGTTACCCGACGGAAACACTCCCAAACATACAAACACTTCTCTGTACGTACTGATGTCTTTAAGTACTCCTTTTTCCCTCGCACTATCCCTGCCTGGAATAACCTTCCAGAGCAAATAGTTAATAAGTCAAGTGCTCCGAAAGCTTCAGCAAGCACGTCCTTTCTTTTCTGAATTAGCTTTAAGTTTATTAATTATTACTTTTATTTTTTTTAATATTGTAGTTACCTTCAGCTGTCATATAATTTGTTAGTTGTATTTAGTTAAATAAGGATCTTATTACTGTAATTTACTTATTAATTTTACATCAGTTGTATGCAATCCACCGATTAAAGATACAGATACAGATATAGATACAACAATCATGCGCTTTACTATCATCACCATTATCAACATCATCATTACAATCACCATCGCTATTACCACCACCACCACCATCATCACCACCATCACTATTACGACCACAAACATCATCACCACCACCACCACAAACATCACCATCACCATCACCACCAGAACCACATCCATCACCACAACCACCGCTATCACCACAACTACCATCACCACCACCACCACCACTGCCATCACGACTACCCACCATCACCACAACCACCATCACTACCACCACCATTATTCTCATCAGCACCACCATCACCAGCACCACCACTATCATCACCATTATCACCATCCTTACCTTGGCTTGGAATCCACGGCCAGATGTCCATTGGCACTCTCTGATAATGTTTCTTTTCTCCGTGATAAAGTACCTTGGTCATGATCTGTACCTGAACTTGGTCGAACACGACTTTCAAAGCGACCAGAGGAAGGCCTGGAGGACAATTAAAAACATTCTTAGTACCAGCAAAGACATTTATTTTGTCAGCGTAACATCAAGTATAAGAAATCAGCTATCGTTCAATAATCAAGTCAGTGCAATACTAAGAATGTCACTACAAATTGGAAGGAAGGAAGGAAGGAAGGAAGGAAGGAAGGAAGGAAGGAAGGAAGGAAGGAAGGAAGGAAGGAAGGAAGGAAGGAAGGAAGGAAGGAAGGAAGGAAGGAAGGAAGGAAAGGGAGGAAGGAAGGAGGGAGAGAGGGAGGGAGGGAGGGAGGGAGGGAGGGAAGGAGGGAGGGAGGGAGGGAAGTAGGGAGGTAAGGGAGGAAGGAAGGAAGGAAGGAAGGAAGGAAGGAAGGAAGGAAGGAAGGAAGGAAGGAAGGAAGGAAGGAAGGAAGGAAAAAAGGAAGGAAGGAAGGGAGGAAAAGGAAAGAAGGAAGAAACGAACAAACGAACGAACAAACAAACAAACAAACAAACAAACGAACGAACGAACGAACGAACGAACGAACGAACGAACGAACGAACGAACGAACGAACGAACGAACGAACGAACGAACGAACGAACGAACGAACGAACGAACGAACGAACGAACGAACGAACGAACGAACGAACGAACGAACGAACGAACGAATAAACACACTACCATGCCCCGGGAACATACCTCTGTGATGACGTCAAACCATCTGAACTCAAACTAGAACTTGCAGTTCTTTTGTGTTTACGTTCATAGCTTTCCTCTGGCTTGGGCCCATTCTCCTCGCATTCTAGACCTCTTGTTTGAGCGAAAGGCATACTGCCCCAGAAATATATGGTGTCCTCGTCTGTACCAGCCACAGTAAAACACTCACCACACTTGATCATCTGCAAAGACCATTAAGTACCATTCTGACTAAAAGAACTCGAAGAACATTTACACTTAATTCTGGTATTGTTTAGTATGGTGTGGTATGGTGCGGTGTGGTATGGTGCAGTGTGGTACGGTGTGGTGAGGTATAGTATGGTATGGTGTGGTATGGTATGGTGTGGTATGGTGTGGTATAGTAGGTATAGTATGGTATGGTGTGGTATAGTATGGTATGGTGTGGTATAGTATGGTATGGTGTGGTATAGTATGGTATAGTGTGGTATAGTATGGTATGGTGTGGTATAGTATAGTGTGGTATAGTGTGGTATAGTATGGAGTGGTATAGTGTGGTATAGTATGGTGTGGTATGGTGTGGTATGGTATGGTGTATAGTGTGGTGTGGTATAGTATGGTGTGGTATAGTGTGGTATGGTGTGGTATGGTATGGTGTGGTATAGTATGGTGTGGTATAGTATGGTGTGGTATAGTGTGGTGTGGTGTGGTATAGTATGGTGTGGTATAGTGTGGTGTGGTGTGGTGTGGTGTGGTATAGTATGGTGTGGTATAGTATGGTGTGGTATAGTATGGTATAGTGTGGTATGGTATGGTATGGTATGGTATGGTATGGTATGGTATGGTGAGGTATAGTGTGGTATGGTATGGTGTGGTAAGGTATGGTATGGTATAGTGAGGTATAGTGTGGTATGGTGTGGTATGGTGTGGTGTGGTGTGGTGTGGTGTGGTGTGATATGGTTTGATATATGATATATGGCTTATCTCGCTTACCGTAATGTGTTTATCGACCAGGGATCTCACAGACGTCGGCGACTCCAGGGACTTTGTGCTGCCATGACCCAACTGACCAAAGCTATTATCCCCAAATGTATACACTTGTCCCGCCTCCATAAGCACAGAGCTATGCACAGGCCCCAGACACATGTCAGAGACTCTGTTCTTAGCCAACACTTTGATTGGTGTCGGCGTATTTCGACCTTCGACCTGAACCTAAGAAATAAGATGGCGAGAAACAGATATTAAGAAAGTCAGTAAATTTTAACTCATTCCGGCCTGAGCTGGTCAAAAATGGTCCCTTTATTGTTTTAATCTGTCTAACACCAGATGATTTTACTCATCAAAGAGAGAACCCTCAGCCATCCTAGGTAGCAATGAGTTCACAAGTGATTAATCCATTCCTGCCTGAGCTGGTCAAAAATGGTTCCTTTATTGTTTTACTCCGTCTAACACCACATGATTTTACTCATCAAAGAGAGAACCTTCAGACATCCTAGGCAGCAATGAGTTAACAAGTGATTAATCCGTTCCTGCCTGAGCTGGCCAAAAATGGTTCCTTTATTGTTTTACTCTGTCTAACACCAGATGATTTTACTCATCAAAGAGAGAACCCTCAGACATCCTAGGCAGCAATGGGTTAGCCTAACAAGAGGGGATTACTTACTTTGGTCAAAAGGTTTTTCATTTGAACGAGAAAGCCTTGTCGGTTGTTCAAACCAAGTTTATTGTTAGTGTTTCTAAGATAAAGAATAAAAAATAATAATTCCTTGAAAACCACCGTATTCCTTTGTAAGAGCTTAGATCATTATTTGATATTAAGTACTACTCCGTGTGATGAACTATACTGGGTAAGTAGAGAAAGACTCTACTCGACCACGGTTGGGATTCGAACCCACGACCTTTGGTTTACTAGTCCAACGCTCTACCGACTGAGCTACTACACTACACTACACACTACGCACTACGCACTACACCACACCACACCACACCACACCACACCACACCACACCACACCACACCACACCACACCACACCACACCACACCACACCACACCACACCACACCACACCACACCACACCACACCACACCACACCACACCACACCACACCACACTACACTACACTACACTACACTACACTACACTACACTACACTACACTACACTACACCTCACGTCGTCACCCCCTACACCGATATTCACCTCGCCCTCGGCGAATAATTGTTAAATAATATTCTTCACCTCAGTTCAGTGTCCCACAATAATTATTGCAACTTTTCTAGATCATTATTTGACTTACTTTCCACAAGCAAACAGTGTTCCTGTGTCAGTAAGAAACATTGTACCATCATTTCCACACTTCGCTTTCCTAATAACAACTTTATCACTGAATTCAACTTTCTGAGGAGTTTTTCTACACAAATAAAAGAAAATAATTAAAAAACACAACCAACTAACCAATCAACCAACCAACCAACCAACCATCCCACCAACCAACCAACCATCCAACCCACCAACCAACCAACCAACCAACCAACCAACCAACCAACCAACCCACCCACCCACCAACCAACCAACCAACCAACCATACCACCAACCAACCAACCAACCAACCAACCCACCAACCAACCAACCAACCCACCAACCCACCAACCAACCCACCAACCAACCAACCAACCATCCAAACCACCCACCCACCCACCAACCAACCAACCAACCAACCAACCAACCAACCAACCAACCAACCCACCCACCGACCAACCAACCAACCAACCAACCAACCATCCATCCAACCAACCCACCCACCCACCCACCAACCAACTCACCCACCCACCAACTAACTAACCATCCATCCATCCAACCAACCAACCAACCAACCAACCAACCAACCAACCAACCAACCAACCAACCAACCAACAAACCAACTAACCATCCAACCAAGCAACCAAACAAACAAACAAACAAACAAACAAACAAACAAACAAACAAACAAACAAACAAACAAACAAACAAACAAACAAACAAACAAACAAACAAACAAACAAACAAACAAACAAACAAACAAAACAATCAATCAAATCAAATCAATCAACCAACCAACCAACCAACCAACCAACCAACCAACCAACCAACCAACCAACCAACCAAACAAACAAACAAACAAACAAACAAACAAACAAACAAACAAACAAACAAACAAACAACTAACGCATGCGCAAATAAACTTATTTGTCATCTTACCTATTTTCCTCAATGCCTAGTCCCAGTCTTCCATCAGCTCCACAGCCCCACGTGTACACACTGCCATCATCACAAACAGCGCACACGTGACGAGGACCGCAGCTCAGGCTCCCTGTGTCGACAGCTAGAAGGCCCTCAACTAACTTTGGGCGGGAAACACTCGACCAATCACCGTGCCCCATACAGCCGTAATCACCATCACCAAATGACATCACAATGCCATTGTCAGTGAGAAGGACAGTGAAACGATCACCACAGCACGCCCTAATGAATAGAAGATAAATGAATCACCATTACCACGACGTATGCAAGCTACTGACGCCATCTTGCGTCATTACGTGTGATGTGCGTGAAATGCTGACGCCGGAGCTCCGGCCTATTTTGCCGGAGCCGGAGTTTGTTCAGCTCCGGCAAAACTCTGGCAGCACTTACAGAGGATTTCACATAACTTTTGTCGATTGTGTTCCGAAGTTCGTTCGTTATTTCCGAAGTTGGCGACGAACTTCGCAAGTTAGTTGCGAACTTCGAAACGAACTTCCAAAGTTCGTAACTTCGGAAGTTCGTTGTTCACGGCATCATTTCAAAGTTCGCTGTTGAAGGCATAGAGTAAATATTCGAAAGACCCTGGGTACGAGGTTACGAAGTATTAAAATCAAAAACAAAGATAGTGCTTGTGCTTCCACTTTGAAATGTGAAATTGCCGTAAAATTTCCATTAAATTTCGAATTTTCCTCGGATGCCGGAGCTGGAAATTTTCTGCCGGAGCGGGAGTTGTTTTTTTCCGGAGCCGGAGCCGGAGCCGGAGGTGAAAAAACCGGAGTCTGACTGTGATGATACAACCAATTCCCACGCTCTATTCTATTAATTTACTTCCGGAACGATTTCGAAATCCGTTCACACTGGAGCTGGAACGGCACAAAAAGCTATCCAATACAAGATGTACCTCTTTCGAGGTCGGAGCGGCGCAGCGGCGTGCCGGCACAGAAATTGTGGCGGAGCAGGCGTTTGGTGTGTGAACAGAAAGCCTACCGATATGGTTTTCGTACCGGCACAAAAGCTATCCGGTATAGTGTGAACGGGGCGTAAAAGAAACCCAGCGTATTTCGGTATTTTATCCGGTGACCTATGCTTAAATTTTGTACGATGTTTTCTATCGCTAAAATCTTCCTTTAGAACAAAAATAAAAAAAAATCTGTAATGCCAAAAAAATGTTATTAAAGTAAACGTTATCTTCTGCTTTTGAAAAATAATGGCATCACAGATTTTCTTTTTATAATCTTTCAATAGACGTTTTCACCAATAGCGGTGCCATCTTGAATTCGCAATGCATTATGGTCTATCCAAGGTAGCAAGCTCCATTAAAAGCAACCTCGTCCCCAGGGCATTTTGCCTCCACGTTAGGAGTCGGCGAAAATGGCCCTGGCATCGGCTGGTCACGTGACACCCAGAATTTTGGGGTGTTTTGGCAAGAAAATTTATGCGGTCTTTGTGTTTCGTTTTTGTATGATACGTATACATGAATAATAAATAATAAATATTTAACGCTCTGCCGAATCACTCATGTGAACCTTTATCATAAATGCAACTGGCTAGCATTATTCATCATGATACTCCCCACGATTATCCAGGATACATTTAAATGTCGGGAAGAAACATATATCTAATATTGTTCTTGACTTTAACCAAAGCTATCGTTACAATTCTTTGGATGAACTTCGCAGAGTGGATTTATTGCAATTCATATTTTGATGAATAAATTACACTGTATCTGAATTAATCAAGTTTTTAAATCGGCCAATCCGATTATAGAATCGACCAGCCGATGCCAGGGCCATTTTCGCCGACCTCCCAACGTGGAGGCAAAATGCCCTGGGGACGAGGTTGCATTAAAAGGGCGATTGCTTAGTGTTGAGACACAATGTGGTATTTTTTTCTTGATAAACACGTTCATGGCAACAATGTCTGGATATGATCGTTGTCACATTGGTGAAAAGGTCTATACATTGTTTATACTTGAAGGAAAAGTCTGCAAGAAAAATAATTGGGGGTCACCGTGCTTATTTTTCAGATACACGAGGTAATAGGCCATTTTGAAGGGGATTTGTTACGTCTGTGTTGATATCATCTAATTCAGTGACGTCATAGTACTCACGTGACTACATTCTTTCCTTTGACTCCTTCAATCTGCGTTGGTTCATCTCTCGACACCAGGTCCCCATGACCGAGCTGTCCTTTGCTGTTGTCCCCCCAAGAGAAGACTAAACTCTCAGCACTGACTACACAAACGTGATTCCTGCCAACACTCACCTACAAACGAAGAAAAAACAAACAAACTTTTTTATAAACACACAATAAAAGTCTTCCCTTACAATTAATAGATTAACGTCAGTGTTTCGTTCTCTAAAATCTCAGCAGTTTACCATCTTTTCACTTTGCTCTATCTAAAACACTGCCTACACAACACTCTAGTTTTTACTCTGATGAAGGGCTCTGCTTGAAACGTCAGTATTTCGTTATCAAAACTATTCTCAGCAGTTTACCATCTTTTCACTTTGCTCTATCTAAAACACTGCCTACACAGCACTCTAGTTTTTACTCTGATGAAGAGCTCTGCTTGAAACGGCAGTATTTCGTTATCAAAACTATTCTCAGCAGTTTACCATCTTTTCACTTTGCTCTATCTAAAACACTGCCTACACAACACTCTACTTTTTACTCTGATGAAGAAGTCGGCTTGAAACGTCAGTATTTCGTTATTAAAACTATTCTCAGCAGTTTACCATCTTTTCACTTTGCTCTATCTAAAACACTGCCTACACAACACTCTAGTTTTTGCTCTGATGAAGAGCTCTGCTTGAAACGTAAGTATTTCGTTATCAAAACTATATTCTCAGCAGTTTACCATCTTTTCACTTGGCTCTATCTAAAACACCGCCTACACAACACTCTAGTTTTTACTCTGATGAAGGGCTCTGCTTGAAACGTCAGTATTTCGTTATCAAAACTATTCTCAGCAGTTTACCATCTTTTCACTTTGCTCTATCTAAAACACTGCCTACACAGCACTCTAGTTTTTACTCTGATGAAGAGCTCTGCTTGAAACGTCAGTATTTCGTTATCAAAACTATTCTCAGCAGTTTACCATCTTTTCACTTTGCTCTATCTAAAACACTGCCTACACAACACTCTACTTTTTACTCTGATGAAGAAGTCTGCTTGAAACGTCAGTATTTCGTTATTAAAACTATTCTCAGCAGTTTACCATCTTTTCACTTTGCTCTATCTAAAACACTGCCTACACAACACTCTAGTTTTTGCTCTGATGAAGAGCTCTGCTTGAAACGTAAGTATTTCGTTATCAAAACTATATTCTCAGCAGTTTACCATCTTTTCACTTGGCTCTATCTAAAACACCGCCTACACAACACTATAGTTTTCTATATTCTCAAATACTTACATTTTTAATTTGTATTTTCACAGGCAGGTCAATTGGAATCACGCCAGACATCGTGCCCAGATCAACGTAATAAAGAATTGATCTAAATTATCATGAATATAATCACATGTGAGATTATCGATTTTGTTAGAGGCAAAAATATCAATAAAATACTTTAGTTTATATAATACAATTCAGTATCCTACCTTCGTTTCTCTTTCCGCTTCGGGTTAAGAGCGTTTTCCAATGACTCCTTATCACAGAGCACTTTATCCATATGACAAAGTAACTGAAAAGAGAGTTTTATTATCAAAAGTTGAGGAGAAATCTTGTCCTATATGCACAATAACAGACGTTTGGTAGACGTTCATTAAACTCAAATACTCAGAAAATATTTCTGAGCCTCAGGTAAGTTTAAGTTGGTGTCCTTTTACAGAAAATGGCTTACCTTCTGAACTCTATTGACCAAATCAGATGCATTAGGTCTGTATTGTGGTTCAATCTGCAAGCAATCTCGCACCTTGAAAATATAAGATTTCACGCTTTAGTGTAACTGTTCTGTTCTGTTCTGTTCGGTTCTGTTCTGTTCTGTTCTGTTCTGTTCTGTTCTGTTCTGTTCTGTCCTGTCCTGCTCTGCTCTGCTCTGCGCTGTCCTGTCCTGTCCTGTCCTGTCCTGTCCTGTTCTGCTCTGCTCTGCTCTGCTCTACTCTACTCTGATCTGCCCTGCTATACTCTGTTCTACTCTGCTTTGCTCTGCTTTGCTCTGCTTTGCTCTGCTCTGCTCTGCTCTGCTTTGCTCTGCTTTGCTCTGCTTTGCTCTGCTTTGCCCTGCTCTGCTTTGCTTTACTCTGCTTTACTCTGCTTTGCTCTGCTTTGCTCTGCTTTGCTCTGCTTTGCTCTGCTTTGCTCTGCCTTGCTCTGCCTTGCTCTGCCTTGCTCTGCCTTGCTCTGCCTTGCTCTGCCTTGCTCTGCCTTGCTCTGCCTTGCTGCCTTGCTCTGCCTTGCTTTGCTCTGCTCAGCTCTACTCTGCCTTGCTCAGCTCTCCTCTGCTCTGCCTTGCTCTGCCTTGCTCTGCCTTGCTCTGCTCTACTCTGCTCTGCCCTGCCCTGCCCTGCCCTGCCCTGCTCTGCCCTGCCCTGCCCTGACTTGCTTTGCTCTGTTCTGTTCTCCTCTTCTCTGTTCTGTTCTCCTCTTCTCTGCTCTGTTCTCCTTCTATGCTGTGTTGCTCAATGCTGACCTAAGCTATACTGCGTTATACATATACTATGTTTAGCTGTGCCATGTTATGCTGTACAGTGTACTGTCTCATTAAGTGATTTCAACGTCCTAACTTACCAAACCTTTAAACTCCATGCTATAATTTCCACGTATAGGAGCAAACTGACCCTAAAAGAAAGACCCACAAGAAAATAATTGCTATAACGACCTCCACGACGTAATGCCTCGGAACGCATAATGGAGAAAATCCAAGCTAGCATTCGAAAAATAAGCTTGACCTACCTTAACAATTTTATTTACAAGTGCGGGTAAGTTTGTACTCTCAAAAGTTTTTTGTTTATTTGCCATTTCGTATAGGACACAACCAAGGGACCAAATATCACTTTTCTCATTATAATCTTTCCCTTCACACTAAGAAGAAGAATGAAGAAAATAATGAGAAAACGAGGAAGAAGAAAAATGAAGGGAAAAAAAGAACAACAACAAGAGCAACAACAACAACAACAACAACAACAACAACAACAACAACAACAACAACAACAACAACAACAACAACAAGAGCAACACCACCACCATCACCGCCAACACCACCACCATCACCGCCAACAGCAGCAACGACAACACAACCATCATGACCATCATCACTACCAACACCACCATCACCACCACCACCACCACCACCACCAACAACAACAACAACAACAACAACAACAACAACAACAGCAGCAGCAGCAACAACAACACCACCATCATGACCATCATCACTACCAACACCACCAACACCAACAACAGCAGCAGCAACAACAACACCACCATCATCATGATCATCATCACTACCAACACCACCATCACCACCACCACCAACACCACCACCACCAACAGCAGCAGCAACAACAACAACACCACCATCATGACCATCATCACTACCAACACCACCATCACCACCACCAACAACAACAGCAGCAACAACAACACCACCATCATCATGATCATCATCACTACCAACACCACCATCACCATCACCACCACCAACAACAACAGCAGCAACAATAACAACACCATCATGACCATCATCACTACCAACACCACCATCACCATCACTAACACCACCAACAATAACAACAACAACAACAGCAACAACACCACCACCATCATGATCATCATCACTACCAACACCACCATCACCACCACCACCAACAACAACAACACCAACAACAGCAGCAATAACAACACCACCATCATGACCATCATCACTACCAACACCACCATCACTAACACCACCAACACCACCAACAGCAGCAACAACAATACCACCATCATCACCATCATCACTACCAACACCATCACTAACACCAGCACCACCATTACAACCACCACCAACAACCACATCACCAACAATAACCACATCACCACCACTACCAAACCACCACCAATAACGACAACACCACCACCATCACCACCACCACCAGCAGCAGCAACAACACCACCATCATGACCATCATGACTACCAACACCAACACTAACACCACCCCACCAATAACAGCAGCAGCACCACCACCACCACTAATACCACCACCATCACTACCACCAACACCATCACCATCAATAACACCACCACCACCACCACCACCAAGACCACCACCAACATCAACATCAACACAACACACAAAAAAACAGCACACAAAGTTACTACAAAACCCCCTTACTATTTCTGGAGAGATATAATACGGCGTCCCAAGAACAGTATTAGCGTTACTCTTTGTGTTTCCCAGTTGCTTACTGATACCAAAATCTCCCAACTTCACTTCACCATCCAATGTTAAAAATATATTCTGTGTTTTTATATCCCTAGATAAATACAATGTCGGATTTCATTCAATACATCACAAACTATTTTGAGAAGGACGTACAAACATACATAACAGAGTTCTTCCTCTAAAAAAAACCACTTCAAATCTTATAGAAATATAGGTTTACTAGAAGTAATATTGGGCATTTCACGGCCTCCGTGGCTCATTGGTCAGAGCATTGCACTAGAATCGCAAGGTCGTTGGTCTTAAAATGTATATATTCTACAATGGGGAGCACGGGTGGCGTGTGCTGTTAGCGCGCTGCCTCTCACCAAATAGTTAAGCCCGGTTAGACGGGGTTAGTACTTGGATAGGTGACCGTCTGGGAATGACCCCGTTGTCCAGCTTGGACTCATGTGAGTAGAGTTGTAGTTGATCTCTCCTGTGCTTCGAGGGTTTTTCGCCGGGTTCTCCGGTTTTCCTCCCTCCATAAAATCAACACCTAACATCTCAGCTGTGATCCGTGGTCTGAACTGTGTCGTTGGCGGCTGCTTCGAGCGCCTTTGATATGCCTCGACACGGCCACGTTGATCAGCGTCCTTCGCAATTCAGCCGCTGGCTACAAGTAAGGATGATTAGCCACCCAGTCCTTTAAATCCTTTACATCCTTTACACTCGAATTTTCTTTCACCCAAAATCCTTATCCTTTATCGAGTGAAATGCCCAATATTACTTCTAATAAACCCAATTCTCTCCTGGCAATTCTCAACTGTTTCTTGCTACAGTAGACGACTTGACTCATCAGAGGGAGAAATCTATCAGAAAAAGAGTTATTAAGTATTACTTTAAAACGATCTGACTTGCCTGTGTAGTATTTTGTGTTGATGTATGCACTGTAAAGCCAGCACCATTTCATAAAACATTTTTAAAATGTCTTGTTCTTCCATTTCGTGATCTAACTTGGTTAAATATTGTGCCAGCGTGCTGGAAAAAGAAATAGTGGAGATTGTGAATGGATGGAAGAAAGGAAGGAAGGAGGGAAGGAAGGAAGGAATGAAAGAAGCAAGAGCAAGGAAGAAAGGTGGAAGGAAAGAAGGAAGGGAGGGAGGGAGGGAGGGAGGGAGGGAGGGAGGGAGGGAGGGAGGGAGGGAGGGAAGAAAGAAAGAAAGAAAGAAAGAAAGAAAGAAAGAAAGAAAGAAAGAAAGAAAGAAAGAAAGAAAGAAAGAAAGAAAGAAAGAAAGAAAGAAAGAAAGAAAGAAAGAAAGAAAGAAAGAAAGGAAGGAAGAAAGAAAGAAAGAAAGAAAGAAAGAAAGGTAGGTAAGTAGGTAGGTAGGTAGGTAGGTAGGTAGGTAGGTAGGTACTAGGTAGGTAGGGAGGGAAGGAAGGAAGGAAGGTAGGGAGGGAAGGAAGGAAGGAAGGAAGGAAGGAAGGAAGGAAGGAAGGAAGGAAGGAAGGAAGGAAGGAAGGAAGGAAGGAAGGAAGGAAGGAAGGAAGGAAGGAAGGAAGGAAGGAAGGAAGGAAGGAAGGAAGGAAGGAAGGAAGGAAGGAAGGAGGGAAGGAAGGAAGGAAGGAAGGAAGGAAGGAAGGAAGGAAGGAAGGAAGGAAGGAAGGAAGGAAGGAAGGAAGGAAGGAAGGAAGGAAGGAAGGAAGGAAGGAAGGAAGGAAGGAAGGAAGGAAGGAAGGAAGGAAGGAAGGAAGGAAGGAAGGAAGGAAGGAAGGAAGGAAGGAAGGAAGGAAGGAAGGAAGGAAGGAAGGAAGGAAGGAAGGAAGGAAGGAAGGAAGGAAGGAAGGAAGGAAGGAAGGAAGGAAGAAAGAAAGAAAGAAAGAAAGAAAGAAAGAAAGAAAGAAAGAAAGAAAGAAAGAAAGAAAGAAAGAAAGAAAGAAAGAAAGAAAGAAAGAAAGAAAGAAAGAAAGAAAGAAAGAAAGAAAGAAAGAAAGAAAGAAAGAAAGAAAGAAAGAAAGAAAGAAAGAAAGAAAGAAAGAAAGAAAGGAAAGGAAGGAAGGAAGTAATGAAAGAAGCAAGAGCAAGGAAGAAAGGTGGAAAGAAGGAAGGAAGGAAGGAAGGAAGGAAGGAAGGAAGGAAGGAAGGAAGGAAGGAAGGAAGGAAGGAAGGAAGGAAGGAAGGGATTATAGAGCTGTAGTTTCTTCTATGCATGCCTACCCTCCATCGGCATACTCCATTTCAATCCAAATCGTTCCATCTTCCTCAAAGCTATCGTAGCAGTTAATAATGTTCGGATGATTTAACTTGGACATAATCTTTGCCTGAGAAAGAACAAAAGACAAGACATTAGAATTGTGAATAAACATCTTAATTGTTCGCGTTCACAATGACGAAATTATTGTTCCTTAAGACTCACTTCATTCGTTGCTAGAAGTCTCTCTTGTGCTGTGAGATCGTGCATATTGACTTCTTTCAATATAACCAACGATTCATCGTCCTTTTTACGATATAAGACAGCTGCCCCGTAAGAACCTGAAAGAATCCCAAAAACACTCAGACATTCACCAAGATAGAACACTCCATAGAGGTAGGTTAGCTCAACTTGTGTTGTTTCTTAAGTCTTCTCACACTACAGTACCATTCAGTCTTCTCACACTACAGTAACACTCAGTCTTCACACACTACAGTAACACTCAGTCTTCTCACACTACAGTAACACTCAGTCTTCTCACACTACAGTAACACTCAGTCTTCTCACACTACAGTAACACTCAGTCTTCTCACACTACAGTAACACTCAGTCTTCTCACACTACAGTAACACTCAGTCTTCTCACACTACAGTAACACTCAGTCTTCTCACACTACAGTAACACTCAGTCTTCTCACACTACAGTAACACTCAGTCTTCTCACACTACAGTAACACTCAGTCTTCTCACACTACAGTAACACTCAGTCTTCTCACACTACAGTAACACTCAGTCTTCTCACACTACAGTAACACTCAGTCTTCTCACACTACAGTACCACTCAGTCTTCTCCCACTACAGTACCACTCAGTCTTCTCACACTACAGTACCACTCAGTCTTCTCACACTACAGTAACACTCAGTCTTCTCACACTACAGTACCACTCAGTCTTCTCACACTACAGTACCACTCAGTCTTCTCACACTACAGTAACACTCAGTCTCCTCACACTACATTAACACTCAGTCTTCTCACACTACAGTAACACTCAGTCTTCTTTCACTACAGTAACACTCAGTCTTCTCACACTACAGTAACACTCAGTCTTCTCACACTACAGTAACACTAAGTCTTCTCATACTACAGTAACACTAAGTCTTCTCACACTACAGTAACACTCAGTCTTCTCACACTACAGTAACACTCAGTCTTCTCATACTACAGTAACACTAAGTCTTCTCACACTACAGTAACACTCAGTCTTCTCACACTACAGTAACACTCAGTCTTCTCACACTACAGTAACACTCAGTCTTCTCACACTACAGTAACACTCAGTCTTCTCACACTACAGTAACACTCAGTCTTCTCACACTACAGTAACACTCAGTCTTCTCACACTACAGTAACACTCAGTCTTTCACCTAGAGGTTGGTCACCTCAGTATTCGCATTTTAACCAAAATAAAAGCGTCCTGAAGCTAGAGTGTAGCTTACCTTTCCCAACAACCTTTATCTTTTCAAATAAACTAATACTCCTTGGAGTAGCGCCGGACCATTTACGAAGCTTTTCAGATTGAAAGTACAAATCCCCAGGTTCACAACTACAAAGAAACATAAAAACATAAAATATGTAACATCACGTTGACAGATCGCCATTTTTCTTCAAACAATCTTCTCATGGGGAACACAGAAGCGTGTGGTGTTAGCGCGCTGCCTCTCACCAAAAATTTAAGCCCAGTTAGACGGGGTTAGTACTTGGATGGGTGACCGCTTGGGGATAACCCCGTTGTCGAGCTTGGAACTCATGTGAGTAGAGTTGTAGTTGATCTCTCCTGTGCTTCGTGGGTTTTTCACCGGGTTCTCCAGTTTTCCTCACTCCATAAAATCAACACCTAACATCTTAGCTGTGATCCATGGTCTGAACTGTGTCATATGGCGGCTGCCTGGAGCACCTTTGATATGCCTCGACACGGCCACGTTGATCTGCATCCTTCACAATTCAGCCGCTGGCTGCAAGTAAGGATGATTAACCAGCCAGTCATTTATCCTTTATTAATAATTCATGAATTATCATAGCCAATCCATGAAGGTATACCACATCACATGCATGAGTTTTTTTCATACCCAATGAAAACCTGTAAGAAACTTCCTAGTGAACTGGATCACATTTCTTAATCTGCATATTTAAATCAATGAAGAAAACACCGCAAATCGCGATGCGAATACTTGTTTGAGAAGCAAGATCAAACACTCGTGTATCGTGTTTCATCTGGGGACTCCAAACACTTGAAAACAATAAAAAGCTTGGGGCTACCCACTCTGTTTTCATTTGTTTTCTCGTGTTTGAAACCCCTGATGAAACACTCAAACTCGTGTTCAAACTCCAAATCACCTTGTTTCATCTTCCAGAGTACATTTCTGGCCAGATATTTCAGGACCCATAATATCTTTTGTCATTCCAACAGTTAATTCCTAAAAGACAGAAGAAATTGACGTTTCAAAATGCCTATGTGTGTACTGTATATGTTGTGCGTTTCATGTGCCGTTATACAAGTCATACATGTACAGCTCCTTCCTTCCTTCCTTCCTTCCTTCCTTCCTTCCTTCCTTCCTTCCTTCCTTCCTTCCTTCCTTCCTTCCTTCCTTCCTTCCGTCCATCCGTCCGTCCATCCATCCATCCATCCGTCCGTCCGTTCCTTCGTTTGTTCATTCATTCATTCGTTCGTTCGTTCGTTCGTTCGTTCGTTCGTTCGTTCGTTCGTTCGTTCGTTCGTTCGTTCGTTCGTTCGTTCGTTCGTTCGTTCGTTCGTTCGTTCGTTCGTTCGTTCGTTCGTTCGTTCCTTCCTTCCTTCCTATGTGCTTGTCATATGTGCTTTTCAATTCAAAATTTAAAATACCTTAACCAATGGTTTCAAAAGTTCAATTACTTCAGGCCAGTCAAGTGATAATGTAACAGGACAAGACAAAAGATCAAGTCTTGCTGAAGGATTTGTGCGATCAATGCATGTTTCAATCTCTTCAAAGAAATTCTTAATAACCTCATTTTCAGTCAAAGATGGAATAGACAGCACCTGAAAAATAATGTTTCATGAATTAACTGAAAATCTCTTGACTATCTCAGACCAGACTACCCCAGACTATCCCGGACTACCCCAGGCTATCCCAGACTACTCAGACTACCCTGAACTATCCCAAGCTATCCCAAACTACCCCAGACTATCCCGAACTATCCCAGACTACCCTGAACCATCCCAGACTACCCTGAACTATCCCAGACTATCCTAGACTATCTCACACTATCCCAGGCTATCCTAGGCTATCCCAGAGTATCTTAGACTATCCTAGACTATCCCAGACTATCTCAGACTATCCCAGGCTATCCTAGATTACCCCAGACTATCCCAGACTATCTTAGACCATCCCAGACTATCCCACACCATCCCAGACCATTCCAGACTACCCCAGATTATCCCAGACCATCCCAGACTATCCCAGTCTACCCCAGTCTACCCCAGACTGCCCTGAACTATCCCAGACTACCCCAGATTATCCTGAACTATCCTGGACTATCTCTGACTACCCCAGACTATCCCACTCTACCCCAGACTATCACAGACTACCCTGAACTATCCCAGGCTATCCCAAACTACCCCAGACTATCCTGAACTATCCCAGACTACCCTGAACTATCCCAGACTATCCTAGACTACCTCAGACTATCCCAGGCTATCCTAAACTATCCCAGACTATCTTAGACCATCCCAGATTATCCCACATCATCCCAGACCATTCCAGACTATCCCAGACTATCCTGGACTATCCCAAAACATCCCAGACTATCCCAGACTATTCCAGACTATCCTGGACTATTCCAGACTATCCCAGACTATCCCAAAATATCCCAGGCTATCCTGGACTAGCTCAGACTAGTTTACATACAACTGGGTTATCTCAGGTGGTAGGGTTAACTCGGGGACTATATTGACCTTGTTTCACATGAGAAAAAACAACTACCAAGATCTCCTTGGTCCCTGAGATAACCCCTAGCTTCATGTGAATACTTCACCCAAGTTAACCCCCTGAGATAACCCCTAGCTTCATGTGAATACTTCACCCAAGTTAACCCCCTGAGATAACCCCTAGCTTCATGTGAATACTTCACCCAAGTTAACCCTCAGATAACTCCTAGCTTCATGTGAATGCTTCACCCAAGTTAGCCCCTGAGATAACCCCTAGCTTCATGTGAATACTTCACCCAAGTTAGCCCCTGAGATAACCCCTAGCTTCATGTGAATACTTCACCCAAGTTACCCCCTGAGATAACCCCTAGCTTCATGTGAATGCTTCACCCAAGTTACCCCCTGAGATAACTCCTAGCTTCATGTGAATGCTTCACCCAAGTTAACCCCCTGAGATAACTCCTAGCTTCATGTGAATGCTTCACCCAAGTTACCCCCTGAGATAACCCCTAGCTTCATGTGAATACTTCACCCAAGTTACCCCCTGAGATAACTCCTAGCTTCATGTGAATGCTTCACCCAAGTTAACCCCCTGAGATAACTCCTAGCTTCATGTGAATGCTTCACCCAAGTTACCCCCTGAGATAACCCCTAGCTTCATGTGAATACTTCACCCAAGTTACCCCCTGAGATAACTCCTAGCTTCATGTGAATGCTTCACCCAAGTTAACCCCCTGAGATAACTCCTAGCTTCATGTGAATGCTTCACCCAAGTTAGCCCCTGAGATAACCCCTAGCTTCATGTGAATACTTCACCCAAGTTAGCCCCTGAGATAACCCCTAGCTTCATGTGAATACTTCACCCAAGTTACCCCCTGAGATAACCCCTAGCTTCATGTGAATGCTTCACCCAAGTTACCCCCTGAGATAACCCCTAGCTTCATGTGAATACTGCACCCAAGTTACCCTCTGAGATAACCCCCAGCTTCATGTGAATGCTTCATCCAAGTTACCCCCTGAGATAACCCCTAGCTTCATGTGAATGCTTCATCCAAGTTACGCTCTGAGATAACCCCTAGCTTCATGTGAATGCTTCACCCAAGTTACCCCCTGAGAAGTGTTCACATGTTCACAAAGTGTTCACATGGAGGTAAAGTTAACTCCAGCCAAAGGGTTACCCATTCACTCAAACTGAGTTATCCATACCCTCGAATTATCTTGGTCTCATGTGAACGGTTTACTTTTCTCACACACAGCTCCCAGCTGTGTGTGAGAAGTGTAATTTTTCTAGCTGGCTGAAGAATGAAAAAAGCAGAGAATGTTTTCTCTCACACTGCTGGGGTCATGATGGGTAATCAGGTGTATAGGGGGGGGTGGGGGGTGCAGGTTATGTCAGCATGTTTTTGTTGTGCTTCGCCATGCTTGACCTCTAATCCCACCCACCCTTCCCCTTGTAATGCATTCATGGGTTGAAGTTTTAATTGGTAGGTTATGTGGAAAATATGATTCAACTGCTATTAATCATCCTGTATTTAGTTTATTTCTAGTTGAGCTGTAATAGGTAACAGTAATGCGATGTAAAGCTGTGATAGCTACCTGTGGTTAAATAAAGGTTAAGCTTGCGGCGGATGCTGCAGCAGCTCCTTTCACATGGAAATAAACTAACATCAAGATATCTCAAGGGATAGGGATAACCCTACACCCCACCACCACCACCATCACCCCCCCCCCCCCCCCCCCCCGAGATAACTCAACCACCCACCCACCCACCCCTAAATGCAGCAATGACCCCGCTTCTGTAATACATTATTACAATTGTACAATTGTTTTTAAAAATAGTTGTAACTTTATAAAAACGCTTTTAAAACTATCTAACACCTTATTTGACTGTTTAACAAATAGATTCCATTTTGCCGTTGTCTGTTCAGTTATAGATGCACAGATGACGTCACAACGTGGTACGAACAAAAAAGTGGCCCACGAGACGCAGTCGAGTGATGTTCTTACCGCGTTGTGACGTCTTCTGTGCATCTATAACTGAACAGACAACAAAAAAATGGAATCTATTTGTTTTATACAATATAAAAACTACACAATACTTCTTGCCGGATTTTGGGGCATGAAGAAAGAAAACAGCAAGTGACCTGATGTGATCCATGTGTCTGTCCTCTAATAGATCATGGCCAACAACCAATGAAAACGCGCATAGCAACCAGAGTATTGTATAAATAAATATTATAGTTATTATATGCATGACAAAATTACTGCAATCTGATTGGCTAAGAGGAGTGCAATTATATCGTTAATTGCACTCTCCGGAATGCAAATTAATGTTACCATGGTAACAGTGGTAAAAAATCAAATCAAAATGGCGGTGTATTTTCAAATTGAAAAATTTTGACTTTTCCAACGACTTGTGGAACACTTTCAACTGAAAATTTCATGTAAATATTTGAAGATCAATACAGGTAACATCTGCTCACCATAAGTGAAACTGTTTGTTGTCCAGTTGTAACGAAACAAGATGTTTTCAAACGCGCGAATTACTATGAAGCGTACGACAAGGATTGACACTTCAGGTAATTGTAAATTGGTTTTGAAGTTTGTGATTACTTATAGTTAGTTGCCAGAAAGAAAAATTAATTCACTGCTTTGAATAACGTTTTAAGATTGTCTGTGGTTGTATGGCCAATAAACATTCAAATTAAGACAAAATTTTTTGACTGTAATTAAGATAGATATCGTAATTTTGTCATGCATATAATAAACAAGTAATCATATGATTTTGCTCATGCAATTAATGATTTTACACTACTCGTGATATTTGAAAATTGAGCCAAATTGCACTCACCTTTGGCTCGTGCAATTTTGGATCAATTTTCAAATATCACTCGTAGTGTAAAATCATTAATTGCACTTGCTATCATATGATTACCTATACTTATCAGATGTTATAGATTAAGATATGGATCTGTATAATTATATTTACATTTATATAACAGTAGATACTCATCTGCAATTCATAATACAATTAATTTGATCTAAACATGATTTTTTGAAGTGACAACACTTTCTGATAAACTACAAGGTCTATTTATTTGCCATATTGAAAGAGAAAATGCCTTAATCGGATTTATTCAGTGAGCAAGCAAAGTCGGACTTCAAACCAGAAATTATTCAGAAAGACAGCTGCTAGTTTGAGAGGGAAATGCATTAACATTGCTAATAATTATTTATTAAATGTTAGGACGTTAAAACAGGTCAGATCTGCACCAAATGTTTGTCAATATACATTCAATATTCACTAGAACAACTCAATATTTTTTAAAAGACAGAATATCGTTTAAACTATGTCGATCGGGCGAAAGAATTTGTGTGTTGAAATTTCCTGGTGCTTGCTATGACCTTACGTTGCCCCTTTAATAAACTAACTTGAAACGAATTTCACATCAAAAACTCACCTCTTCTCCTCTCCCTGAACACAAGACCATACTCCCTGGATGTCCATGCGCAAGGAAAGCAATACTAACAGGTTTTTTTGGTGAAGAAGCTGTCTTGATTCTTGTTAATAAAGTGTCCAAGTTTACCCCGTCATGCTCATAAATTAAAATACTTACTCCTTTTAAAGCAGCTGATTCAAGAGCCGCTGGTTGCCTGATTTTAGAAGAAACAACAACCAAACGAAAGAGAGAAGTATGAGGTATCGGTGGAGAGACAGAGAGAAGGTTCGTTGAAGATAGATTCCTGGATATCGGTCGTGCTTCCTCGCTCTCGACAGCGTCATCGTTCTTGCTTGTAGCTTCATCATTTTTTCGTGGCTTTTCTGTAGCTGCCATAGACCAAACAGCCACTAAAAGATCCTTAAGGCTCTCTCCTACATTCTTCTCTATTCCTTTTACAAGTCCTCATCAGTGATTACTTGTTTGATGTCCAGTTCACATGATAAAAACTGCGTAGACTACTTGCCATACTCTTCTTCCCTCTCGGAAGACTCAAATTACACGACGATTATGCTCAAAAAAACTCGAAATTTCTTATCCGATCTCCGTTTTGAGTGGCTATATTCCTTCAGTTTATACTCTAGTCCACTCCAATGGTATTTTCCAGCAATGCCAGGACAGGAAAATGACAATAAAATGCAATAAAAGGTTGTGTGTTTTTCGTTGGTAAACAACAACCGCAGAGACCATCAAGTACTCAGGAAGTAAATCCCGTTAGAGACGCACGGGAGCTAAACTCCGGTAGGGTTTCCTATCCCGAGAGCTCCGGGGTCTTAATCCAAGATGGCGGAAAATTGCGTTGCGCTTTCTTCTAATTATTTGTATATATTTTTTAGTTTTTTTGTGTTTTAAAAGCACAGAAATTCCAGGATAGGGTACTTATAGGTAATTCCCAGTTTGTTCTACGCATGTACAAAACTGTTGTTTATGTATACTTCAGGAGGACGAAGCCACGAAGGGAGACACAAGGATACAGGATTTTTGCAAGGGGAGTGACTATAAGGTGCTCAGTTGCTTCTTTCAGAATATTTTAACAAGGGCGCGGGCGGGGGGGGGGGGGGGGGGGACAGGCAATACTTACTACGTGGGGGCAGGGTGGCGCCGAAGATGCGACAAAGTAGCATTTTGAGGGGGATTTGAAAGAGTCCTGAAGGATATAAATTACCAAACAAAATACCCGAATATATGAATACGTCGTCATTGTCGTGGACTCATGGGGATATGTTTTATACGTTTATGCTTCCAAAATTACTATGTATATTCAGATTTCAAATTGAGATTGTATACAAAACGTCTATATAATCATGACTCTTACTGTTCTAAAATTGGGGTTTCAGATTTGCAAGATATTAGCGTATCATGATGTCCAATCTTATTGCCGCAAAGGAGAGGCCATAGCTACGGCCTGTATCAATAAGCATTGTTACACAATATAATTTATGCACGTTTTACCACGAGTAACTGTTGTGATTTGTATAAACAGCTGCTAGTGTATCGCTGTATAATCCTGTATTGGTTGGGGCAGGGAAGGGGGGTGACTAGTCACCCCCCCCCCTCCCCTGTATCCGCCCCTGGGTAGAAGAAAGGAGTAAGAAGCGAGGTGGGCCAGGAGGGACATTGAAAGCGACGTAATATAGCTGACTTCGTTTTCTGCCTCAGAGTTAGCGCCTCCAGTAATAAAAATTTAGTCCACTGGTCTAGAGCCAAAAATTTGGAATGTGACGTCGCAGTTTGTGCGCGCGTCTTGTTCTTTTTGCGCGTTGGGCATTTTGCGCATCGACGCAGTTTTGTAGAGTTAAACTGGAAGCACTCTTCTCATATGCGGCCAAGGGAAAATAGAGACCTAATGATGCTAGGACGACGACGGCGGTTACTTCAAAAGCAACATACCTGATATGCTGGTCTTTTACAAGATTAATCACGGTATAATCACCCTCGACAAAAACGCTATTGCAACGCCACAAGCTAATAGAAATACACGATCATCGGACTCAAACTGCTACCTCTACCAAACCAAGAAATGCAAAACCTCTACCTACTAAAAATTTTATATCTGTCGGACAACAAGACCCTGGAACTCTCTACCAAAAACTCTCATTTTCAAATCTCTATCACTCACAACGTTTAAGTCACAACTCTATAACTACTACCTTACAGCTTTAAAGGACACGTACTCCTCTAACGATCCACGCACCTGGAAAGGCGTGTGTGTTAAATGTAACTGTAGTCGTAATCTCGTTACTGTACCTTCGTGTTGTTGTTAGTGTGTTAGTCGTACCGTTTCGTCTGATTGATTGTCCAGTATCTCACACGTTTGTTAAGGGTCCACAGTAATTGGCTTTAGCTGTTGCGGTTACCCAGCCTCATATAGTATAACTTTGTAGTTTCATATCTTATTTGTGTCTTGTATTGAGGCAAAGTTAATAAATAAATAAATAAAATAAACATAAATTTTATAATTAAAAAACGTCACAGCTAACTGACTATTGTATTTGATATTTGAAGTAATGTATTATACACGAGAAGCCGTTTATTATCTGATTTGAAAACACCGAGAAGTGGGTTGAATTCACTTCGAAGTGTTTTTAAATCAGATAATAAACGGCTTTCGAGTGTACATTTATGGTATACCTTCTCAAAAAAATCAGTATTCAATTATAAAGAGAAATTTGAGGTGAAGCTTGTCTTAATTTATGGGCGTTTATTACCACATTTCACGTCTCCGTAACTGATTGCCATTGTTTTACATGAATTATTAATGAGTTTGAGAAGTTAAGTTTATTGACTTCCAAAATGCCCCAGTAATGCTAAAATAATTGTAGTTCCCATGTTTTGGCCGTTGACGTCGTCCTGAAGACGTGGAAATGCTCTAAGTGGCGGTGCATAAAGAACAAGAGTGTTGAAAATTATTCGTTCTCTTTGTTTGGAAACTAGAATTCTTTTGTTTAAGAGGTCGTCGTTGAAGTTTCCGTCGTACTTCGTGAAGTCCCTAATAATTTTAATTCGATAACTGCGTCGAGCAGGAATTGAACCTGGATTGCATCTAGAGATGAAAGACACAAGAGCTAAGCACTTCCCAGGTGCGCTAACCACTGCACAGCGTGCGCTAACCCTGCACAGCGTGCGCCAACCGCTGCACAGCGTCTACAATAATCTACAATATTTATTTATTGTCGATGGACGTGGGGAGTAGTTGCCCATTCTCCCGAGCCAGAGGTTCGTGTTACAAACGCTCGACCATTAAAATAAATATAAATAAATAGATTACAAGTAATAAATAGGTATAACAATAACAGTTATAAACTAGGTTTAAAAATATAAGTTAGCGTGCGTATCTTGTTGACCAAGATACACTTATTTTGATATATAACGCTATTGTTCGTCCGTACTTTGACTACTGCTGTGAAGTATGGGATGTATTTGGCGAAACTCAATCAAAACGACTCCAAAAAATGCAAAATAGAGCAGCTAGAATTATTCTGAATATAAGCAATGACGTAGATCATACGATTGCTTTGCGTGCTTTGGGCTGGGAGCCACTCCAAACAGAAAGGAAAAAAGCTAAAGCAAAAACGATGTATAAGTTATTAAACAAAATGGGTCCCAAATCACTCACAAATCTATTTTCGTATAAGAGTGAGAAAACTAATTATCACCTTCGGGACATTTCAAGTGGTCTTTGTTTACCAAAACCACGTATAAATAACATGAAAAATAGTTTTATGTACGACGGAGCACACCTTTGGAATTCTATTCCAAAATAAATTAGGGAAAGCAAGTCACTTTCTTCCTTTCGAAATAAAATCGCTGCTCACAGTGGGTAAAAACTATTGTAAACAATTTACCTGTAAATAGTCTAAAACTTTCATTAATTTGTTACTATTTAAATACTCCATATCTCTTAAAACTTATATATTTTGTAAATAGCTTATATTCTACATGTAAAATTATTTTCTGGCACACGCCCCCCGTGGAAATCAGCTGCGGTTGAGGGGGTCAGCGTGTATAAATAAAGTTATACTATTACTACTACTGCTAACCGCTGCAGTGTGCGCTAACCGCTGCACAGCGTGCGCTTTAAATCACTGTGTTACCGACAACCGCTAACCGCAAAATATTATTGAGAATATAGAAGAACAATATTTAGATATTTAATTAATAAATTTACACATTCAATTTGAGGTTAACTGGTTAACACTCCAAAAAAACAGATTTAGTATAAAAGTCATCGTACCCTTCACACTGTTATATACACATCTAATCTATTTCTTCTATGTAATCAAATAATATTGTTTAATAAATGTTATATTACATGCAAATAATTTAAGTTTGATACGACATAGTAATAATACAATACAATTGCCACAATTTTTACAGTAGTGCAAGTAAGCAATGTTTCACACGGTTGTTTTGCGCGTTGTTCCTACACGTATTAGGTTTGATAACGAAATACTGATGAAGGGCTCTGCTCCTAACGTCAGTATTTCGTTATCAAAACTATTCTCAGCAGTTTACCATCTTTTCACTTTGCTCTATCTAAAACACTGCCTACACAACACTCTACTTTTTACTCTGATGAAGGGCTCCGCTTGAAACGTCAGTATTTCGTTATCAAAACTATTCTCAGTAGTTTACCATCTTTTCACTTTGCTCTATCTAAAACACTGCCTACACAACACTCTACTTTTTACTCTGATGAAGGGCTCTGCTTGAAACGTCAGTATTTCGTTATCAAAACTATTCTCAGCAGTTTACCATCTTTTCACTTTGCTCTATCTAAAACACTGCCTCCACAGCACTCTAGTTTTTACTCTTATGAAGGGCTCTGCTTGAAACGTCAGTATTTCATTATCAAAACTATTCTCAGCAGTTTACCATTTTTTCACTTTGCTCTATCTAAAACACTGCCTACACAACACTCTAGTTTTTACTCTGATGAAGGGCTCTGCTTGAAACGTCAGTATTTGTTATTAAAGTTTGTCATCTTTTCATCTAAAACACAAAGGGCGCAACCAGGATTTTTGAAAGGGGGGTCGTTTTACCACAGGGGCATCCCCCCCCTCCCCCCCCCCCTGCGAAAATGTTTGAACTTTGGGTTCTGAGGAAACTTTTGAGCAAAGTATAAAGGTTTTAAATCACATGTTTTAACCGTGCATCCCACTATTTTCAAGAAATATCTCGGTGATTTCGGTCCAAATGAGATTAGACTTTCATTTTGCGTTTCATTTTAATATTGTTTGAGAAACTTTTTGATAATTTGTAAGTATCAAGTAGCCAAAATAACATATTGATCATGGGCACAGTTTTCTTTCAGGTTTTAATTCCGCTCATGTTACAGCAATAGAGTGTTGACTTGGTATTGTCTTGCTTCGAAGTATTATACAATCTCAATTGCAACATTCAATAGCGACCATGCACTGTACACTACCCAATTAAAGTGTATATGAAACGAAAATTAAGTTTGTCTTATTTGAAAGAACTCTTAAAATAATGGGGAATATCAATTTACAGCTTTTTCATATTTTACTTAGTTCTTGAGATATTTAGACATGTGTTATTCAAATGAGATAACTTATGGTTCGTTTTTTTCTAATTAACATATTCGAAAATCGTGAATATTTTTAAGATTATTGATCAAAATCACTTGAAACTTTGCATATTGCTACAATTCATGCAACTAAACATGAAAGACAAGTTACAAGTGATTTTGATCAATAATCTTAACAATATTCGCGATTTTCGAATATGTTAATTCATGAAAAAACGAACCATAAGTTATCTCATTTGAATATCACATAAGTCTAAATATCTCAAGAACTAAGTAAAATATGAAAAAGCTGTAAATTGATATTCCCCATTATTTTAAGAGTTCTTTCAAATAAGACAAACTTAATTTTCGCGTCATATACACTTTAAAGATAACACCAGACCTCAAAATGGCGATCAGTATCCCCAGGAGTCACGACATTTGCATAAAACGTAATAAGAAAACAAGATCATGAACCTAGAATTATATATTGTCTGGAGACGCGGCGAACATCAAAGCGGTTAATAATGAGCCACAATTTAGGTTGAGGGTGGCAAATAAGGTGCACAATCTTTTGTTTTACGTTTATTAATATTTATAAAGCAACGCTGCTATTGGTTGATTGCTTCATTATACCAAAAATACAATGTGTTCAGCAAGCGTTAAGGTGAAATAAGGCGCACAAACGTGAACAAAAACCTAGAACAAAGACTTTGGTCGCGTTTAAAGACAATTTATTTCTAGGGACTATGTTCAAATCTTCAAAGTTCAGTATAAAAACGAAAAAACTCAAAGACCCCCCAAAAAGAGTAAAAGTAACTTTTGACTTCCAAAATTTCCATCGCACTCCAAAAAAAGGGGGAGGGGGGCAACCGCCCCTCACACCCCCCCCCCCCCCCCTCGTTGCGCGCTTGCAAAACACTGCCTACACAGCACTCTATGCTTTTTAACCAGATAATCATTATATACACCATTATAAACACCCGTTACATTGTCAGACCTCAATTATTTGACCAGCCCGCCAGTCTCGTACCCAGGCGCTTATGACTGCACCGCACATTCCACGCGCGTACCACACGCGGCGGCGTAGTAAACAAAAAGCGCCTGGGTACGAGGATGCCAGCCCGCTCAAACAGAGGGCGGTGTGAGTTTCATATCGACACTAACACCATCTTCCAGTGTCTCTCCTCGAGTGTCAAACTCCTCGGGACCAACCGTGGCTGTTGCTCGGCTTAGACAGAATATTTTACGCACAACATTCTTGTAATCATTACGAAACTGCGTACTGTAAACGCCATAGAGAATAGGGTTGACACAGCTATTCGAAAAGGACAACATAACCAGCCAGAAATGAACCAAACTATTGGCATCACCCACGTTTAACTTACTCAACATGAAGCTCACTCTACTGGGCAACCAACCAATAATAAGAGCGCACGAAGCAGCCAAAGCAAGGATTGTAATACGTTTATTTAAAGCTGAACCACGTCCTTGAAGGAGATGAGGCATTTTCTTGATTTTATAAGACATGTGAGAATAGAGAGCGACCATGGTTGAGAATGGGATTATACATTGCAAGGTCATGTCAATATAAGGAAATGGACCTTCGCCAATACTGAGCCTCACCCACTTACAAGTACCTGAAAACAAAGAGTATATCATTATAAATGTTCTTGAAAAGAATCATATACACTCAAAGCAACTATCCCAAATTATCCTAGCATTATCCTATTTACCAATATCCCACTACTATCCACCATTATCCAACTACTATCCCACCATTATCCCATCATCATCCAATCATTATCCCAAACTATCCCAACATTATCCCCCGACTATCCAACATTATCCCACTATTATCTATCATTATCCCACTATTATCCATCATTATCCCATCGCGATCCCACTATTATCCATCACGATCCCACTATTATCCCCTATTATCCATCATTATCATACTATAATCCACTATTGTCCATCATTATCCTACTATTATCCACCATTATCCACCACTGTCCCACTACTATCCCATCATTATCCTCCCTATTATCCCAATATTATCCTAATATAGATTATCCAATTCCTATCTTATTAAATAAATGAGTATTATAAATCTAACCTTTATCATAGTCAGGCTTGGCGCGAAATAAGGTGGTAGCCTGAATCAGCAGGCCCCAAGCCCAGACGCAGATGACGACGACAACAGCGTGCTTGGGTTTGGTTCGTCTGTATGTAAGTGGTTTAACAACAGCTAACCACCGTTCAACTGTCAATACAAGACATGTATAGATGGACACATAACCCAACCCGAAGAGAATACATGCATTCCAAATCGTACTACAGAACAAGCTTGCAGCGACTTCACCCCCCGGCATTTCAGGGAGGTACAGATAACGACTGAAGATCAGTAAGACTGACGTCACGATGTCAGTTAGTGCTAAACTACAGATGAAGATATTGTAAGGTTTCTTGAGTGCATCACGTTTGGTTACCATGACAGTGAGAACCAGCATGTTGCCAAAGAATGAGAGGATGACAATCATAGAGAAAGCAAAATACGTGCCTGAATTGTTGCCTTGGAAACCCATGTTACACTACGAGAAAGAAAAACAGTTTAGTTTAATTATAATATTAAATCCACTCCACACACGTACTTTCCATGTCCTTCCCTTCTTATCTTTTCCCATCCATTCGATTCCCTTCCTCCTCCGCCTCATCCTCATCCTCCTCCCTTCCCTTCCCTTCCCTTCCTCCTCCCTTCCCTTCCTCCTTCCCCTTCCCCTTCCCCTCCCCCTCCCGCTCCAGCGCTCCCTCTCCGCGAAACAAGTCCGCCTCTTTCCTCCCGCTCGCCCGCAAAAAATAGAGAGCTTAAGCAACAGACGTTTTAGAGCCACCGACGGCGATTGAATTCAATAGCATTTTTCATTCAAAACAATGATAATGAGCAATTTAAAATCCCAAGAGCAAAGAGAACGCCGTCGTCGTTCTACACAAGACGTCATTGAGAGCATTTTCACGTTCTTGAGACTACGGGAACTTCTAGAACGTTGAGGCCTGTCATCGTTGTTTTACTACAATGAGACATACTTTTAAAATAGAAAACTTGTATTTTAGGGGGATAATTTCATTACATTACAATATAGAATAAAGGATCTGTATTTTTATATAAGGATGAAATTTAAGCTCATTAGCTAACAGTTTATATATGTGATTATTCATAGCCTTTGTTTTGGGAAAAAAGTCTTTTCAAAGAATACGCGATTCAGTAGTTCTGTGTTGTATTTCTGTTCTTCCGGTCACCGTCCGTGTCTCAAAAACGCCGAATGTGCTTAAGTTCTCTATTAGCGCTAAGAGGCGGACTTAAGTCTAGGTGAAGCCGAGTGTTTTTATATCTGATAAAACACGAACTGCGAGTTTATTGAACGGCTTCAGAAACGAACCACTTGGTAAGTTCATTAATGGCGTAGTAAGTTTGAAAAATAACCTTGTCTAAGCCGAGAAAATCAAGGCTAAAGTTTACGTAAATCAGGAGGTATCTTTATCACATATAAAGGCACTGATTAAACTTTAATTTCTTTTGAATTTTCCTCATGAGTTATTAATGAGTTTTTGAAAGACCCTTTTAACCCCTTGGTACCCGAATATTCTCCTCCACCTGACAAGTAAAATAGTCTGGCGTTAGGCAGAGTAAAATACTAAAGACTGCATCGTTCCAAAAGAAGCCATAAAGGTACCAAAGGGTTAATAATAAGTGCGTCATTTTCCACACTTGACGTCGTTTTCAGCGTTTTGAATTCTATTGAAAATATACTAAGAACCCGCGTTTACACGATGCCGGTACGATTTGAAAACGGAACAAAATCATGCCGGTGTGTAAATACAAGCCAAAAAGTCTTGCGTTTACACGGTGCCGGTATAATATAATGACGGATTAGCATGGGACTATTCTCTTCCAATGAGAATTGAGAAGACTTTGTGAATACTGCTGACCGGACTACTGTGATCGTATATATCGTGATTACCGTCATCAAACTGTTACGGCACGGGCGTTTACACGATAACGGTTAGTGTTCCGTTTTCATTTCATGCCGTCAAGGAACCCGTCTTCATTTTGTGCAAACGCAAGGCCTAAACGGCATGATTTTGTTCCGTTTTCAAATTCTTTATAGAAAACTGTGCACCACAGCACAAGCTTTTGCCAACTAAACATCATTCTCAAACTCATTAATAATTCATGAGGAAAATTCAAAAGAAATCAATATTTAATCAGTATTTAGAAATCGGAGGAAGATTACAGTCAAATTTACCAAACTTTGAGGTCGATTTTCTCTTAAAATATTGATTCGTTTGAGAAGCTATATCCAACAGTCGTCAGCGTTCATCCTCCGATGTCTAAATACAGCCTAGCTGGTTAAAAAAACTCGGCTTCGCATCGTATTTTCAACCTGCTTGGCTGTATTAAGACCCCGTTCACAAGAGTCTGGAGCGAGTTGAAAACGGCGCTAAAAAGTCACAAAACGCCGTTGCGTTCACACGGCAACGGATCGAAATTGTGTGAAAACGGCGCTCTAACCGGAGCGTTTTGAAAACGATTTCTAGACGGAGCGAAATGAAAACGGAACCCTTGAACACAAGATCCGGCACTTTTTCGCTCCGCTTTAGTACTCAGTTCCTAAATTTTCGGCTCCTAACCAAACGGCAGCTGGCGTATTTTTCAACGATGGAAAACTTTATTTGTCTTCTCGACTTCGGAAAGCTTCTGCTAAGAACTTGTGCTGCTGTTTGAACAATTATAACATTATTACAACAATGACTAGGCAGTGTAAATAGGAAAAGATGAAGTCAATAAGGCGAGTTCGTAAAGGAAAGACTAAAATTGTAAACCTAGAATGCACTATACACCCTGGGGGATAATATTCTTTGAATTGCTCCATTTACTTTTGACGAGATATGACTATTTAAACAGTGCACAGCATTGAAATACTGGATATACACCAGAAGATTCCGGTGTCGTGTGAACGCCTTCAAAGCCTCGTTAAACTATGACGGATTCGTGTGAACGTAACCATATTTTACGGTTTATCTTCTACGCCGGACTCGTGTGAACGCAGTCTAAATCGAAGAAACAACACTGATTCATGTTGGATATATTACGTAAAATATTAAATATAAGAGTACAATAAAATTCTCTGTCGGGTGGCGCGTTTATTTTATAACAAAATAAAAAAATAAGTCCAAACTCAAAAGGCAATCAGACGGTGATAAGAATCAAGGATTTCTTTTATGTGATCTAATTAAACATTTTTTCCCAATTTCCTCTCAAACAATATATAGTTTTGTTCGAGTTATGGCAGCTGATTTCGTTCAAAGCCCAGCTAAACAAACCAATTTGATCCGTTCGTGAAAATGTATTTTGTGCTGGGAATCCAATGAAATGTAGTTTCTAGAAAATTTGGATTTCCAAGGAGAAAAATACAGGGGGTGAACAAAAAAAAAGTGGTCATCATTGAAGGTATGATGAATGTGCATTGTATAACTTTTATTAGAGTACAGAAAAATATGTAAAGTTTATATTTCTAGAATGCATACGTCAAGATCTGCTCAAAAATGATATCAAATTCTATACTTTTATTCATTGATTTAAAAAATATGTTAATTTTTAATGATTTTCAATCTTGTAACAAATGAAGTGAATCTTAGTTCGACTTATTCCAGTTGGTGCAGTGGCGGATCAAGCATCTGCCTCCCCCCGTATAGTCCTAAAGAGACTAGAAAAATCGGGGGGAATTAATAAAAAAATGCGACTAGCAACAAGCTGGTAGCTGCGAATAGCTAGTTTGTAAATATCTTGTAAAAAAGTTTGTGTTTATCAATAGCACTCAATCTACATTTCTGGAACTCTGGTTCTCTAAGATATTTACAAACAATGATTTAAAGTTTAGATTGAAAATTATAAATATATTTACAAGTTTCTTATAGCAAAAGCTTTTGGAATAATTCTGAAATGTTTTTGGTCTTCTACTCTTCTTATAAGTTGTAATGTATGATAAAGCGATAGTATATATAAGACGTAATAAATTAAAACCAAAAGACCCAAAAAATCTGCGGGGCCCTGCGAAAGCGCGGGGTCCCTGGCACTTGCCCAAAGTGCCCTCCCCTTAATCCGCCACTGAATTGGTCTTCAAAATGATTAATGGAGTTTGTATACTATGAAAATGTTATAACAGCAACATAGTTAGATATTTTGTCGCCATATCACTTGATTTCACTACAGCTTCACAGCGTGGCATGCTTTCAAAGTTAATATATTTTTTGACCCAATAACAAAATTAGCCTAGAACTCACATTTGAGCAGATATTGACCCATGAATTCTAAAATATATCATTATACATGTTTTTCTTTTCTCGAATAAAAGTTATTCCACATCAACCACATTTTTAATGACGGCTAATGATGGCCACTTTTTTTTGTCCACCCCTGTATGTTTTCGGATGACTATTTTTTGGCGAAGTTAGGTTTGTGATAAAAAGTAAATTTTTTTGTAAGATTAATCTCAGCAGTTCACCATCTTTTCACTTTGCTCTATCTAAAACACCGCCTACACAACATGCACTCTACTTTTTACTCTGATAATGGGCTCCGTTTGAAACGTCAGTATTTCGTTACCAATACTATTCTCAGCAGTTTACCATCTTTCCACTTTCCTCTATCTAAAACACTGCCTACACAACAGTCTACTTTTTACTCTGATGAAGGGCTCCGTTTGAAACGTCAGTATTTCGTTACCAATACTATTCTCAACAGTTTACCATCTTTCCACTTTCCTCTATCTAAAACACTGCCTACACAACACTCTACTTTTTACTCTGATGAAGGACTCTGCTTGAAACGTCAGTATTTCGTTATTAAAACTATTCTCAGCAGTTTACCATCTTTTCACTTTGCTCTATCTAAAACACTGCCTACACAACACTCTACTTTTTACTCTGATGAAGGACTCTGCTTGAAACGTCAGTATTTCGTTATTAAAACTATTCTCAGCAGTTTACCATCTTTTCACTTTGCTCTATCTAAAACACTGCCTACACAGCACTCTACTTTTTACTCTGATGAAGAGCTATAGCTCTGCTTGAAACGTCAGTATTTCGTTATGAAAACTAACCTCAGCAGTTTACCATCTTTTCACTTTACTCTATCTAAAACACTGCCTACACAACTCTCTACTTTTTACTCAGATAAAGGGCTCCGCTTGAAACGTCAGTATTTTGCTACCAATACTATTCTCAGCACTTTACCATCTTTCCACTTTGCTCTATCTAAAACACTGCCTACACAACCCTCTACTTTTTACTCTGATAAAGGGATCCGCTTGAAATGTCAGTATTTCGTTATCAAAACTATTCTCAGCAGTTTACCATCGTTTTACTTTGCCGCTTTATTTAAAACAGTCTTTTGTTCTTTATATTCCTAATTATTATATTTCCTATTCCTTGTTGCCCCTATATCTAAAACGCAGCTGCTTCAATATTGATTAAATAATTCCATTTAAATTCTGGTGAGACGCACTTCATTAACAGAGGGCGCTCTACGAGTCTATTATTTAAAATGATAAAAAAAAAAACACAACAAAAAACAGTCTTGTGTTTGGCAAGTTTTTGAATTATTTGCTCCTTGATTAAACATTTACCTACTTCACTTGTAAGTAATAAGATAAATTTTCGTTTTTAGATTAATTTTTTGCAACTTATATATTAAAAACAAATTTTCTACTCCATTAAATACATCAAGCTTACAAGTAATATAAAAGTAGAGTGCTGTGTAGGCAGTGTGTTACGATGTATAGAAAATCTTAAAGATGGTAAACTGCTGAGATTTTAGAGAATGAAATACTGACGTTTTAAGCCAAAGTCCTTCATCAGAGTAAATCATGGAGTAATATATAAAAAGTAAAGTGTTGTGTAGGCAGTGTGTTACGATGCATAGAAAATCTTGAAAATGATGAACTGCTGAGATTTTAGAGAATGAAATACTGACGTTTTAAACCAAAGTCCTTCATCAGAGAAAATCATGGAGTAATATAAGAGTAGGTTAGGGTTAGGGTTGAGTGTTGCGTAGGCAGTGTGTTACGATGTATAGAAAATCTTAAAGATGGTAAACTGCTGAGATTTTAGAGAATGAAATACTGACATTTTAAACCAAAGTTCTTCATCAGAGTAAATCATGGAGTAATATAAAAGTAAAGTGCTGTGTTGGTAGTATGTTACGATGTATAGAAAATCTTGAAAATGGTAAACTGCTGAGATTTTAGAGAATGAAATACTGACATTTTAAACCAAAGTTCTTCATCAGAGTAAATCATGGAGTAATATAAAAGTAAAGTGCTGTGTTGGTAGTATGTTACGATGTATAGAAAATCTTGAAAATGGTAAACTGCTGAGATTTTAGAGAATGAAATACCGACCATTTCAAGCCAAAGTCCTTCATCAGAGTAAATCATGGAGTAATATAAAAGTAGAGTGTTGTGTAGGCAGTGTGTTACGATGTATAGAAAATCTTAAAGATGGTAAACTGCTGAGATTTTAGAGAATGAAATACTGACATTTTAAACCAAAGTTCTTCATCAGAGTAAATCATGGAGTAATATAAAAGTAAAGTGCTGTGTTGGTAGTATGTTACGATGTATAGAAAATCTTGAAAATGGTAAACTGCTGAGATTTTAGAGAATGAAATACCGACCATTTCAAGCCAAAGTCCTTCATCAGAGTAAATCATGGAGTAATATAAAAGTAGAGTGTTGTGTAGGCAGTGTGTTACGATGTATAGAAAATCTTAAAGATGGTAAACTGCTGAGATTTTAGAGAATGAAATACTGACATTTTAAACCAAAGTTCTTCATCAGAGTAAATCATGGAGTAATATAAAAGTAAAGTGCTGTGTTGGTAGTATGTTACGATGTATAGAAAATCTTGAAAATGGTAAACTGCTGGGATTTTAGAGAATGAAATACCGACCATTTCAAGCCAAAGTCCTTCATCAGAGTAAATCATGGAGTAATATAAAAGTAGAGTGTTGTGTAGGCAGTGTGTTACGATGTATAGAAAATCTTAAAGATGGTAAACTGCTGAGATTTTAGAGAATGAAATACTGACATTTTAAACCAAAGTTCTTCATCAGAGTAAATCATGGAGTAATATAAAAGTAAAGTGCTGTGTTGGTAGTATGTTACGATGTATAGAAAATCTTGAAAATGGTAAACTGCTGAGATTTTAGAGAATGAAATACTGACGTTTTAAGCCAAAGTTCTTCATCAGAGTAAATCATGGAGTAATATAAGTGAAAGTGCTGTGTTGGCAGTATGTTACGATGTATAGAAAATCTTAAAGATGGTAAACTGCTGAGATTTTAGAGAATGAAATACTGACGTTTTAAGCCAAAGTCCTTCATCAGAGTAAATCACGGAGTAATGTAAAAGTAAAGTGCTGTGTTGGTAGTATGTTACGATGTATAGGAAATCTTGAAAATGGTGAACTGCTGAGATTTTAGAGAATGAAATACTGACGTTTCAAGCCAAAGTCCTTCATCAGAGAAAATCATGGAGTAATATAAAAGTAGAGTGTTGTGTATAGGCAGTGTGTTACGATGTATAGAAAATCTTAAAGATGGTAAACTGCTGAGATTTTAGAGAATGAAATACTGACGTTTTAAGCCAAAGTCCTTCATCAGAGTAAATCACGGAGTAATGTAAAAGTAAAGTGCTGTGTTGGTAGTATGTTACGATGTATAGGAAATCTTGAAAATGGTGAACTGCTGAGATTTTAGAGAATGAAATACTGACGTTTCAAGCCAAAGTTCTTCATCAGAGTAAATCGTGGAGTAATATAAAAGTAGAGTGCTGTGTAGGCAGTGTGTTACGATGTATAGAAAATCTTAAAGATGGTCAACTGCTGAGATTTTAGAGAATGAAATACTGACATTTCAAGCCAAAGTCCTTCATCAGAGTAAATCATGGAGTAATATAAAAGTAGAGTGTTGTGTAGGCAGTATGTTACGATGTATAGAAAATCTTGAAAATGGTAAACTGCTGAGATTTTAGAGAATGAAATACTGACGTTTCAAACCAAAGTCCTTCATCAGAGTAAATCATGGAGTAATATAAAAGTAGAGTGTTGTGTATAGGCAGTTTGTTACGATGTATAGAAAATCTTGAAAATGGTAAACTGCTGAGATTTTAGAGAATGAAATACTGACGTTTCAAGCCAAAGTCCTTCATCAGAGTAAATCATGGAGTAATATAAAAGTACAGTGCTGTGTAAACCGGTCATAAGAAGGTTGAAGGTTATAGTTGTCAACTGTTGAGATTTTAGAGAACGAAATAATGACGTTATATGAACATACTAATTACAAACACATAAATTCAAGACAAAATAAATATAGTTGGTTCTAAACTCTTACCAGATTTTTCTTTGCTGCAAAGTTTCTTGAACTGGCGTTAGCCGTAGTCTGAAGTGAATAATGTTTACTTCACCACAGTAACACGTCGTTGAGCATGCGTCGTATAATAGCAGATGAAATCAGTCGTAAGACCACCCGTTCTGTAATTAAGGAATATTGTATTCAATGCTGTGCTAATTAATAACATACCGGCATCAATTTATCCGAAAGTGTGAAAAACCTAGAGTGTTGTGTAGGCAGTGTTTCGGAAGAGCAAAGTGAAAATATGGTAAACTGCTGAGAATAGTTTTAATAACGAAATACTGACGTTTCAAGCAGAGTCCCTCATTAGAGTAAAAAGTAGAGTGTTGTGTAGGCAGTGTTTTAGATATAGATCAGAGTGAAAAGATGGTAAGCTGCTGAGATTAGTTTTGATAACGAAATACTGACGTTTCAAACAGAATCCTTGATCAGAGAAAAAAGTAATTTAAAAGTGTTGTGTGTCTTGTGTAGGGCAGTGTTTTAGATAAAGAAAAGCGAAAAGATGGTAAACTGCTGAGAATAGTTTTCATAACGAAATACTGACGTTTCAAGGAGAGTCTTTCATCAGAGAAAAAACTAGAGTGCTGTGTAGGCAGTGTTTTAGATAGAGCAAAGTGAAAAGATGGTAAACTGCATAGTTTTAATAACGAAATACTGACGTTTCAAGCAAGACCCTTCAATAGAGTAAAAAGTACAGTGTTGTGTAGGCAGTGTTTTAGATAGAGCAAAATTAAAAGATGGTAAAGTGCTGAGAATAGTTTTAATAACGAAATCCTGATGTTTCAAGCAGAGTCCTTCATCAGAGGAAAAAGTAGAATAGATTTGATAACGAAATACTGACTTTCAAGCAGAGCTCTTCATCAGAGTAAAAACTAGAGTGTTGTGTAGGCAGTGTTTTAGATAGAGCAAAGTGAAAAGATGGTAAACTGCTGAGAATAGTTTTAACTAACGAAATACTGACGTTTCAAGCAGAGCCCTTCGTCAGAGAAAAAGTAGAGTGCTGTTAAGGCAGTGTTTTAGATAGAGCAAAGTGAAAAGATGGCAAACTGCTGAGAATAGTTTTGATAACGAAATACTGACGTTTCAAGCAAAGTCCTTCATCAGAGTGAAAAGTAGAGTGTTGGGTAGGCAGTGTTTTAGATGGAGCAAAGTGAAAAGATGGTATACTGCTGAGATTAGTTTTAATAACGAAATACTGACGTTTCAAGCAAAGTCCTTCATCAGAGTAAAAAGTAAAGTGTTGTGTAGGCAGTGTTTTAGACAGAGCAAAGTGAAAAGATGGTAAACTGCTGAGAATAACGAAATACTGACGTTTCGATCGGAGAACTTCATTGCATTTTGCATCACAGGGCCATTGCAAATTTTCGAATTTTTTTTTTTACGAAACCAATTATCAAACTGATATTCAATATTCACTTGAACTGAATATTTTGGTCTTTTAAACGCTTTTAATTTGCGACATTTGACAATAGTTCAGTGCGAAATGTTGACGAATTGTGAGAGCAGCGACATCTGGAGAATGATTCTACTAAAATTAAAATTCGCAAAGTGTTCTTAAAATGTCGCAAATTGTTCTTAAATGTCGCAAAGTGTTCTTAAAATGTCGCAAAGTGCTCTTAAAATGTCGCAAAGTGTTCTTAAAATGTCGCAAAGTGTTCTAAATGTCGCAAAGTGTCACTAAATGTCGCAAAGTGTTCCTAAATGTCGCAAAATGTTCCTAAATGTCGCAAAATGTTCCTAAATGCCGCAAAGTGTCACTAAATGTCGCAAAGTGTTCCTAAATGTCACAAAGTGTCACTAAATGTTACAAAGTGTTCCCAAACGTCGCAAAGTGTTCCTAAATGTCGCAAAGTGTTCCTAAATGTCGCAAAGTGTCACTAAATGTTACAAAGTGTTCCCAAACGTCGCAAAGTGTTCCTAAATGTCGCAAAGTGTCACTAAATGTTGCAAAGTGTTCCCAAACGTCGCAAAGTGTCACTAAATGTCGCAAAGTGTTCCTAAATGTCGCAAAGTGTCACTAAATGTTGCAAAGTGTTCCCAAACGTCGCAAAGTGTCACTAAATGTCGCAAAGTGTTCCTAAATGTCGCAAAGTGCCACTAAATGTCGTATCAATGATTGGATAATTTTATTCAAGCAAGGTAGCTCTACTCAACTAAACACAGCAGCTGCTTTGCTCAAAAGCCAAGTATCAAACAAAAAAAACCCCAAAAACTGATATCTTTTTAAAAAAGAAAAAGGAAATGGAATCTTACTATACTTTTAATAGGAAACTTGACGCTTGTTCGACGATGGCCAAAATACAACACCCGATTCATTTCCGAGAATAAATTATCGAAAAATTTAAATATTAAACGAGACTTATGACACCGATTTTATGTATTTGAAAGCAACAAATATCCATAACTTTAAAATTGCTTTAAGACTTTTAGTTTTTCTTTAGTCTTAAAGTGTATATGAAACTAAAAATTAAGTTTGTCTTATTTGAAAGAACTCTTAAAATAATGGGGAATATAAATTTACAGCTTTTTCATATTTACTTAGTTCTTGAGATATTTAGACTTATGTGATATTCAAATGAGATAACTTATGGTTCGTTTTTTTCTAATTAACATATTCGAAAATCGTGAATATTTTTAAGATTATTGATCAAAATCACTTGTAACTTGTCTTTCATGTTTAGTTGCATGAACTGTAGCAATATGCAAAGTTTCAAGTGATTTTGTTCAATAATCTTAAAAATATTCGCGATTTTCGAATATGTTAATTAGTGAAAAAACGAACCATAAGTTATCTCATTTGAATATCACATAAGTCTAAATATCTCAAGAACTAAGTAAAATATGAAAAAGCTGTAAATTGATATTCCCCATTATTTTAAGAGTTCTTTCAAATAAGACAAACTTAATTTTCGTTTCATTTACACTTTAAGACTAAAAATTACTCAGTATGTGCACATCAGAATGGGTTTGAAGCAAAACGTGATTTGGAAATTTGTAAAGCATATTGATCCGCAAACACTTACACGAGGTATATACGGATTGATAATAGAGTAATACAAAGCAATCAGTGAGAATAGACAAAGACCATCCACGCGTATACGTTTTCCTAGCATTTTCATATTGTTTCAGGTAATGAGACCACTGTTTTCGGCTTTCCTGAGGACCGAGAACAATATAAAAACGTAATAATTGTCAGTTGTTGTTTGCTGTACAAGCTGTGTTAGTTAGTAAATAAGGTTGAAGAAGGTTGTGGGTTCGAGTCCCGCTTAGAGCTCAGAGTTTTTCTGACTATTACTAACTAACACAGCTTGTACAGCAAACAACTGACAATTATTACTAAGCTGCAATTTCTGAAACTAACTAATATAAAAACGCTATGAAAACGCATACGTGTGGACGTGGCCAAAGAATCTACGGACCACATCTGGCGTCCCACGAGAGACCACAAAGTGTGCGTAGGACATTTATCTCAACGAAGATCACAAGATAAAAACACGAGCTTGGGAGAATTAAAGCAAAGTGAAAAGATGGTAAACTGCTGAGAATAGTTTTAATAACGAAATACTGACGTTTCAAGCAGTCCTTCATCGGAGTAAAAACTAGAGTAATAAAAGTAGCGTGCTGCGTAGGCAGTGTAGAAACAACAATCGAAATATAGTAAGGTTAGATATACTGCCGAAACAGAGAACGTAGGAGTCTAACGTTTCGAGCGAAGGCCCTTCGTCCACGTTCTCTCTGACGAAGGGCCTTCGCTCGAAACGTTAGACTCCTACGTTCTCTGTTTCGGCAGTATATCTAACCTTACTATATTTCGATTGTTAAAAACTAGAGTGTTGTGTAGGCAGTGTTTTAGATAGAACGAAGTGAAAAGATGGTAAACTGCTGAGAATAGTTTTAATAACGAAATACTGACGTTTCAAGGAGAGCCCTTCATCGGAGTAAAAAGTAGAGTGTTGTGCAGGCAGTGTTTTAGATAGAGCAAAGTGAAAAGATGGTAAAGTGCTGAGAATAGTTTTAATAACGAAATACTGACGTTTCAAGCAGAGCCCTTCATCAGAGTGAAAAGTAGAGTGTTGTGTAGGCAGAGCCAACAGAAATCTAGATGTCACATTTGCAATTCCTTTCAATCTCGCTTCAATTTTGTCCATCCGTGCTTTTGTGCAAGTTTCTAGTATCTCTTTTATGGTTTTATATAATATAAAACCGTTATTCTGAGATTCTGAGTGAATCTAAATGATTCAGTGTCTATTGATATGAAAAAATTAAATATAAAAAAAGGGAAAATTCATATCAATAGACATTGAATCATTTAGATTCACGAAACGTGTTTATCCAATTCTTCATCTACTGTATTTTTGAGCCGAAATGGGTTGAAAGAATGTAAACAGATCAATAAGGTACGTACAAACAGTTAAGTCATATATTTCAAAAATTCTCCGCTCGGGTGACAAAACTCCCCACTCCAGCCTCTAGACTACAACTACATATACAATACTGAAATAAAAGTAGCGTGCTGCGTGGGCAGTGTTGAAAGCTCATTGTTTGTCTACACACTTTACGTTTCTCTCTGTCTTTGCTCGCAGTGGCGGATCAAGGGGAGGGCACTTTGGGCAAGTGCCAGGAGCCCCGCGCTTTGGGAGGGCCCCGCAGATTTTTGGGACTTTTAGGTTTTAATTTCTATCTATCTTTTTATTTCGTTTTAAAGTCTTATACTATCGCTTTATCATACATTACAACTTATAAGAAGAGCAAAAATATTTCAGAATCATTCCAAATTAAACCTTGCTATAAGAAACTTGTAAATCTATTTATAATCTTCAATCTAAACTTTCATGGCGAGAAATAATGGTCACGCATGCGCGCAATGCATGCCCACTTACAAAAATTTTGACTAGAAAAGTTCTGCAAGATTAATAGGACTTACACAGAGGATGAGTGAAACAATCGTCGTAGCAGTGTCAATTTTTAAATTATTTCGAATGTTTCCATCTGAATCGTATAGTGCAACACATCTGCGACATAAATATCATGAGCGATATGCCACAGATATTAAATCCGTTGCGGTTTTTGATATACTATTTTGAGCACAAGTCTAACATAAGCCAATATGGCGAATACGCAAATTGTACCAACCTTGCTGCTCAGGTTATCGAAAATCAAACAGGGGTATACTATTTCCGTACAAGTTTCGATCTGATTCGGCTACTATAAAGATCCGTCTTTTCGATGATATTCTTCATTTCTAGCCTGTATTTGTCGTTGTTGCGGTTTTCAATCTCAAAGCTTCAGTATTTTATGATCATCGAATGAAGATTTCATCCAACATTGCATAAATTAGTTGTTCTCTTTTCTTCTGAACCACGGAACTGTGACGACCGCACGACATAGGTACTAGTTTAATAGGACTTTAACTCCGCCTCTCTATGTCCACCATTTCTCGCCATGAAAATCATTGTTTGTAAATATCTTGGAGAACCAGACGTCGACCCAGAAATGTACGTTGAGCACCATCAACAGCTGTTGTTCCCCGCTGCCAGCTGGGGTTGCTCTTCTCATTTTTTTATTAATCTCCCCCGATTTTTCTAGTCTCTTTATGACTTCTGGGAGAGGGGGAGGCAGATGTGTGTCATGTATCCACTAATGTGCCAGGGGCCGCGCTCATGCTTGATCCGCCCTAGTTTGCTCGAAACGTTAGACCTACATGGCCAGAAATTTAGGATGTCAGTCCAGCAAAGTATGCGCACAAACTACCATATTTAGAAATTCAATATGGCAGAATCATTAAGCTTTCAATACAGAAAATTTCAACTTGCTATGTGTAGAAGATAACAAAAACGTACTATCATCTTCCCCACGTCTATAACATCAGACGATATCTCAATGAGTACTCAACTTCAGTTTCAACGCTCAAAAATGTGCCATCATTCCGCCAAATGACTTCTAAAATTACTGTATTTGTCATTTATATCTGCTTATTGAATGTTATTAAAATCCTGATGTTAGTCACCTTTATTTCAGTATAGTACATTTGTAAGCGTCGGCCGACAACTTCCCCACGTCCAGATCTGTTGTACGAGGGTAGATCCCAATTACGGTATTTATTTGAAGGCATTTGAGTCTTTTCCCGTTGTGCCAAATGCGTTATAAATCGGCTTATTTTCAGGGCTTGCGTTATTAAATACCCGGTTTATCTCTTAAACATATTCATAATTGGGTGACAAATGTTTACAGACAAAAGAATTTTTACTTATTATTTGGTCTATTAATCGTCGGAATTTTAATTGGTTCCTCCCTGAGTCCGCGATGTTATGCGGTCTTCAGAGCGCTGGGTGTCCTTCATTTCTGGCCATGATATACTACACTGAGGTCAACTCACACGAAGTTGAGACCCCGTTTACACGATGCCGGTACAATTTGAAAACGGAACAAAATCATGCCGGTATGCAAATACAGGCCAAAAAGTCTTGCGTTTACACGGTGCCGCTATAATGTGATGACAATTAAGAATTGAGAAGACTTTGTGAATACTGCTGACCCGAAAACTGTGGTCGTATATATCCTGATTACCGTCATCAAACTGTTACGGCACGGGCGTAGGAACCCGTCTTGATTTTGTGCCGTTTTCATGTCATTTTTGTGCCGGTATCGTGTAAACGCAAGGCCTAAACGGCATGATTTTGTTCCGTTTTCAAATTGTACCAGCATCGTGTAAACGGGTCTGAGATATAGTCAGTAGGGACTTTAAGATCTACGACGTCAACTACAGCATAGTCAATCGAGATATGGTCTGGAAACTCAGCTAAAGTCTTTGGTCTATCTTTTTGTTCGCCTTTATGCATTTTTGTGCACGGTGCACGGTCACTGAACACATTGTATTTTAGTATAATGAACGAATTGTCCAATAGCAACGTTTCAGTTCAATCACTCAACCGTGCTATTTAAATATTAATAAACCTAAAACAAAGGATGTGCACGGTGTAAGGTACGGTTCAACATAAAATCACAGCTCATTATAGGCGCTTTGAAGTTTGCCGAGTTTCCAGACCATATCTCGATTGACTACCTCAACGACGACGTCCTCAAAGAATTCTTTTTGCAAAACAAAGAAAATGACTGAATAATTTTTAGTCCCAGAGTAATCCCAACACCGTCCTCGTTCTTTATACAACGCCACGAACATTTTCACGTCTTCGGGACGAGGCCAAAAGATGAGAACTGTTGCTTGAGATTGACTTTAATACTGACACTACAATCATTTTAGCAAAACTGGGGCGTTTTGGAAGTGATTACACTTCCTTCTCAAACTGATTAATAATTCATGAGATAATCAATCAATCAGAAGCGCTGAATTGCACCACGTGAAGGGACTTGAAATACCAGGGAAGTACTGGGCAGAGGACTTGAAATATTATTTCCAGTCCAAGGACTTGAAATAATATTTCAACTCCTTGGACTTGAAATATTACTTCACACAATCGGTTATTCATCCATACACTAATTACTAATGCACTAATTCATTTTGGGAATACACTAAGTGATTTTGAGAAGTCATGTAAAGGCCGACAATGAGGACTAGACCGGGTGTTCAAGTACTCGGAATTCGTTCCAGTCCTCGGCTTCGCCTCGTACTTGAAAACCCGGTCTAGTCCTCATTGTCGGCCTTTACATATTACTTCAAACATCAAATATAATAGTTAGTTAAGCCTGGTTCTCATATGTCGTCGATCGTCGCCGACCCATGATTTAGATGCATGTTAAGTAAAAGAATAAAAGCACTGCTTTTCTGCATTGTTCTTTATTACTTAACACGCTGCTGCACTTCCCGTTTTAATATGCATCTAAATCACAAATCGCCGACGATCGGCGACATATGAGAACCAGACTTTAACCGTGACTTCTTTGAATTGTAAAACTTAACTTGCGTTTTAACCGCCGTCGTCGTTCAGATTACTCTTGGGACTATAGAAATTATTCATTATCTTTGTTTTGCAAGAAGAATACTTTTGTTTGAATTAAGGACGTCGTCCTCGAAGTTCCCGTCCTAGATCTTAAGGTCCCTATTTAAAGTCCCTTAACCCCATCACTAACCTTACGTAACAATACGTAACGATACGTAACCTTGTTTAACTTTGGAACCATATCCCAGTAGTATGAGCGACCTTCTTATGTACTTGCAAATTCTCCTAAACCCACGCGAACGATAGTATCAATTTTCACTTGAAAAAGAAAACAAATAATTCGATCATAAATCATATATTTACAAAGCCCTTTATAAACACAGTAATAACTAACCAATCACGTAGTAGGTAAACACAACTCATTTTATAAATAGACATCGAATTTGACTTGTTTTTGTTCTTTTGAAAATCGTGTTGTTTTTCGTTCTATTATCTTATTTTTTATTCACGAATCTATAAAATATCATCCCACAATGACGTTAGCGGAACCAACGCAAAGATAAAAAGCATTGTCTGGCCACATCTGGTGGCAATACAAACAGTTGTTGATTGCGAAGAGGTCAGAAAGACGCCTTTGCCGTTGAACTGTGAAAGTATTAAACGAATCAGGTAAGTACCAAAATTTTCTAGTTTGTTTCTTTTTCACGAAATAAGGGGAAAATCTTATAAGTTGTTATGAAATTGTTGCTTAACCTTTAACGCTTAAAATGTAATTCTTCTGTTAAGGTTACAGGATACCCTAGGAAGCCATTTCAAGAAATTTGTTACCGCTCGCTCAAATTTTTTTCCGATTTGTCTCAAATTTGCACCAAATGTAGTTAAGTATGTGACGGACACTATCGTATTATACAGTAAATAAGAAATAAAATATTGTTGCAGATATACTCATCAGTTTAAAATCACAGTACCTTCGCGCCGCGGTTTAAGGCGGTCTTTGGTTTTACCAAAAAGCTCTCAATTTATCATATTTACACTTCTCAATGTTTGTTCTAAAAAAGAGTGTTCGCATTTTTTTTATTAATGCAGTGATTTAGCAGCTAGGATATTTTATTTCTCGACCTACGTTGTGGCACAAGGAATTGACAAATAAAAGCTTGTAACTCTGGTAATTTTTACATAAATAAAACGCGCGAACACACTTTTTTAGAACAAACATTGAGAAGTATAAATATGATAAATTGAGAGCTTTTTGGTAAAACCAAAGACCGCCTTAAACCGCGGCGCGAAGGTACTGTGATTTTAAACTGATGAGTATATCTGCAACAATATTTTATTTCTTATTTACTGTATAATACGATAGTGTCCGTCACATACTTAACTACATTTGGTGCAAATCTGAGACAAATCGGGGAAAAATTGAGCGAGCGGCAACAAATGTCTTGAAATGGCTTCCTAGGGTATCCTGTAACCTTAACTGAGGGTTAAAGAAGGCTTGAACATATATTGTTATTACGTATGAGTAACATTGTTAGACCCCGTTTACACGATGCCTGTACAATTTGAAAACGGAACAAAATCATGCCGGTATGCAAATACAGCATATAACATTTCATGTTATTTTTGTGCCGGTATCGTGTAAACGCAAGGCCTAAACGGCATGATTTTGTTCCGTTTTCAAATTGTACTGGCATCGTGTAAACGGGGTCTTAGATCATCAATAATACGGTTCGTCATTGTTTTAACAATATTGTTCAGCAATAATAAAGTAACAAGGTTGTCTTCATAGCTGTTAAAAAAAGGAGAATTCATACTGATAAAATAAACAAGTTGACTTGAGTACTTTTAATTTCTTGAAACACCAGACTGAACAACATTGTTGACAACCTTGTTCACGCTGGGCAGCACGTTGTTCATGTTGGTTAGCACGGTGTTCATATGTTCATGTTGGTCGGCATGTTGTTCATGCTATAGTTAACATGCAATTCATGTCAGTAAACACGTTGTTCCTGTTGGTTAGCGCGTTGTTGATGGTGGTTAGCACGTTCATGTTGGTCAGCACGTTCATGTTGGTCGGCACGTTAAATTTTTTCCGATTTGTCTCAAATTTGCAAGTTAAGTATGTGACGGACACTATCGTATTATACAGTAAATAAGAAATAAAATGTTGTCGCAGATATACTCATCAGTTTAAAATCACAGTACCTTCGCGCCGCGGTTTAAGGCGGTCTTTGGTTTTACCAAAAAGCTCTCAATTTATCATATTTATACTTCTCAATGTTTGTTCTAAAAAAGTGTGTTCGCATTTTTTTATTAATGTAGTGGTTTAGCAGCTGGGATATTTTATTTCTCGACCTATGTTGTGGCACAAGCAATTGACAAATAAAAGCTTGTAACTCAGGTAATTTCTACATAAATAAAACGCGCGAACACACTTTTTTAGAACAAACATTGAGAAGTATAAATATGATAAATTGAGAGCTTTTTGGTAAAACCAAAGACCGCCTTAAACCGCGGCGCGAAGGTACTGTGATTTTAAACTGATGAGTATATCTGCAACAATATTTTATTTCTTATTTACTGTATAATACGATAGTGTCCGTCACATACTTAACTACATTTGGTGCAAATCTGAGACAAATCGGGGAAAAATTGAGCGAGCGGCAACAAATTTCTTGAAATGGCTTCCTAGGGTATCCTGTAACCTTAACTGAGGGTTAAAGAAGGCTTGAACATATATTGTTATTACGTATGAGTAACATTGTTAGACCCCGTTTACACGATGCCTGTACAATTTGAAAACGGAACAAAATCATGCCGGTATGCAAATACAGCATATAACATTTCATGTTATTTTTGTGCCGGTATCGTGTAAACGCAAGGCCTAAACGGCATGATTTTGTTCCGTTTTCAAATTGTACTGGCATCGTGTAAACGGGGTCTTAGATCATCAATAATACGGTTCGTCATTGTTTTAACAATATTGTTCAGCAATAATAAAGTAACAAGGTTGTCTTCATAGCTGTTAAAAAAAGGAGAATTCATACTGATAAAATAAACAAGTTGACTTGAGTACTTTTAATTTCTTGAAAAACTAGACTGAACAACATTGTTGACAACCTTGTTCACGCTGGGCAGCACGTTGTTCATGTTGGTTAGCACGGTGTTCATGTTGGTTAGCACGTTGTTCATGTTGGTTAGCACGGTGTTCATATGTTCATGTTGGTCGGCATGTTGTTCATGCTATAGTTAACATGCAATTCATGTCAGTAAACACGTTGTTCCTGTTGGTTAGCGCGTTGTTGATGGTGGTTAGCACGTTCATGTTGGTCGGCACGTTGTTCATGTTGTTCATGTTGGTCAGCATGTTGTTCATGCTAGTTAACATGCAATTCATGTCAGTAAACACGTTGCTCCTGTTGGTTAGGGCGTTGTTCATGGTGATCAGCACGTTGTTCATGTTGGTTAGCACGTTCATGTTGGTCAGCACGTTCATGTTGGTCGGCACGTTGTTCATGTTGTTCATGTTGGTCAGCATGTTGTTCATGCTAGTTAACATGCAATTCATGTCAGTAAACACGTTGTTCCTGTTGGTTAGGGCGTTGTTCATGGTGATCAGCACGTTGTTCATGTTGGTCAGCACGTTCATGTTGGTCGGCACGTTGTTCATGTTGGTCGGCACGTTGTTCATGTTGGTCAGCACGTTGTTCATGTTGGTCAGCACGTTGTTGATGTCGGTCAGCACGTTGTTCATGTTGGTTAGCACGTTGTTCATGTTGGTCAGCACGTTGTTCATGTTGGTCAGCTCGTTGTTCATATGTTGGTCAGCACGGTGTTGATGTCGGTACCCCGGTCAGCACGTTGTTCATGTTGGTTAGCACGTTGTTGATGTTGGTCAGCACGGTGTTCATGTTGGTTAGCGCGTTGTTGAAGCTCTTCACAACGACCACACCTGATGAAGACACTAGATCGGAGTGTCGAAACGTTGGGTCATGAACAGTAACTTTTTAAGCAACAATCAAAAAATTTTTAAGCCAGAGTAGCGTTCAACTATGAGTGTGGAATATATACATTTTAAGACCAAACCGGGACCAGTTGCGAAAAATGCAACTACACAGGCCTTCCGGCAGGAATTGAACCCACGACCTTGCGATTCTAGTGCAATGCTCTGACCACTGAGCCACGGAGGGCGTTGCCGAGAGCTTGATCGCGAGTTCTGTATATATAATAAGGTGGTAATGCCAGGAGAGAATTGGGTATATTATAAGTAATATTGGGCATTTCACTCGATTACATAGCGTGTACTAAGGATTTTGGTGAAAAAAATTACATGGCGTGTACTAAGGATTTTGGGTGAAGGAAAGGCCTGTGTAGTTGCATTTTTCGCAACTGGTCCCGGTTTGGTCTTAAAATGTATATATTCTACACTCGAATTTTCCTTCACCCAAAATCCTTCGTACACGCTATGTAATCGAGTGAAATGCCCAATATTACTTAGCGTTCAACTATGTCGGATTCTTCACATGGGAATTCATTTGTTCACTTTGATATCTTATAAACCATAGTCAATCGAGATATGGTCTGGAAACTCGGCAAACTTCAAAGCGCCTATAATGAGCTGTGATTTTATGTTGAATCATACCTTACACCGTGCACATCCTTTGTTTTAGGTTTATTAATATTTAAATAGCACGGTTGAGTGATTGAACTGAAACATTGCTATTGGACAATTCGTTCATTATACTAAAATACAATGTGTTCAGTCACCGTGCACCGTGCACAAAAATGCATAAAGGCGAACAAAAAGATAGACCAAAGACTTTAGCTGAGTTTCCAGACCATTGACTATGTATAAACATTCATTTTAGGATGTTCTCTCAACGTGGAAACTTCATTAATTTATTACTTACTTGTTTTATCATGACTTTATGCTGCTTCAATTCTGGTGACACTTCCTCGTGTACTCGGAGCTGTGTGCACAGAAATATGGAGTACACTGAAATTGGATTACGATTCTCCATCCCGACATGTTGTAACAGCTGCAGTACTGACGTGACAGATCCGTTGCCATGCTTCGAGTGCTGTAGTCACGTCTACAATTGCCATAGTAAAGATCAGTGTATGGATTTCACAGCGTTCAATGGGTGCATCAACAAATGTGGTTCCGTCCATCAAGTGAGAAGCCAGTAGAAATAACATGGACTGACGATCCTCTGTCTTTATCTTAAATATATTTATTTAATCTCTGAACTCTTTAGCCAAACTACAAAATATCCTTAGTGTACTAAATGTCAGAAATATCTTAAAATATTAACGTCAAGTGCAATAATATTGGGTTATAATAAATAATAAGTCAGAAACTGTATTTAAGTGTGTTATTAAATACAAATATTACATACGAATGGCGTTGAATAAAAAATCATAATAATTATGATATAAATAACCCACTCTTAACTCAGATGATTTTACTCATCAAAGAGGGAACCCTCAGACATCCTAGACAGCAGTGAGTTAACAAGTGATTAACCCATTCCTGACTGAGCTGGCCAAAAATGGTCCCTTTATTGTTTTACTATGTCTAACACCAGATGATTTTACTCATGCATGAAAGAGAGAATCCTCAGACGTCCTAGACAGCAATGAGTTAACAAGTGATTAACCATTCCTGCCTGAGTGGTCAAAAATGGTCCCCTTATTGCTTTACTCCGTCTAACACCAGATGATTTTACTCATCAAAGAGAGAACCCTCAGCCATCCTAGGCAGCAATGAGTTAACAAGTGATTAACTAATTCCTGCATGAGCTGGCCAAAAATGGTCCCTTTATTGTTTTACTCTGTCTAACACCAGATGATTTTACTCATCAAAGAGAGAACCCTCAGCCATCCAGCAGCAATGAGTTAACAAGTGATTAACCCATTCCTGCCTGAGCGGTCAAAAATGGTCCCCTTATTGCTTTACTCCGTCTAACACCAGATGATTTTACTCATCAAAGAGAGAACCCTCAGACATCCTAGACAGCAGTGAGTTAACAAGTGATTAACCCATTCCTGTCTGAGCTGGTCAAAAATGGTCCCTTTATTGTTTTACTCTGTCTAACACCGGATGATTTTACTCATCAGAGAGAACACTCAGACATCCTAGGCAGCAATGAGTTAACAAGTGATTAACCCATTCCTGTCTGAGCTAGCTAAAAATGGTCCCTTTACTGTTTTTACTCTGGTATCTTTAGCAAACCATAGTGCAATTGCCGAAAACGTGGAAGAAAAGTGCAGCTTATAATATCAAAACCAAGTCGCGTCGTCTCGTGCTGGTCCAACGGCGCCGTTCGATTGGCCAAGTTCATTATTATTGAGCTCCAGTTCTGTTGAAATAACAAGAAGAATGCGAATGAGAGTGTAATAAAGTAGAGTGTTGTGCAGGCGGCAGTGTTTTAGTTAGAGCAAAGTGAAAAGATGGTAAACTGCTCAGAATAGTTTAATAACGAAATACTGACGTTTCAAGCAGAGCACTTCATCAGAGTAAAAAGTAGAGTGTTGTGTAGGCAGTGTTTCAGATAGAGCAAAGTGAAAAGATAGTAAACTGCTGAGAATAGTTTTAATAACGAAATACTGACGTTTCAAGCAGAGCTCTTCATCAGAGTAAATGACGGAGTAACATAAAAGTAGAGTGTTGTCTAGGCAATGTGTTATGATGTATAGAAAATCTTAAAGATGGTAAACTGCTGAGATTTTATAGAATGAAATATTGACATTTTATATAAATCACATTTTGCCCCAGTTACTCTGATGAACGGCTCTGCTTGAAACGTCAGTATTTCGTTATCAAAACTAATATCAGCAGTTTACCATCTTTTCACTTTGCTCTATCTAAAACACTGCCTACACAACACTCTAGTTTTTACTCTGATGAAGGGCTCTGCTTGAAATGTCAGTATTTCATTATCAAAACTATTCTCAGCAGTTTACCATCTTTTCACTTTGCTCGAATACGATCACGGCGACTCAGGTGTATCCACAGGTAGCCCAAGTAACAAACACATAAATTCATACCTGGTTGTGGTTCTGTCTTTTTTCTTGTTGTATATTTCCAAAGATCCCAACTGAGGCCGAAAAGAACAAGAACTCCTATGGCCATTAAAACATAGTAAGTCAACTGATTGAGACTTTCCTCATTCAATGTACCGATATATTCATCTGTTTCATCAATTCCAGAAACTTTTCCTTCCAGCTCTGAATTTTGTTTATTAATCTTAAAAAGAAATAACGCAAACACGCTCACCATTACCATAGTAATCATTACCCTAACCACCACTACCACCACTACCACCACCAATCACCACCACCACCACCACCATGTCAGTCAGTCAGTCAGTCAGTCAGTCAGTCAGTCAGTCAGTCAGTCAGTCAGTCAGTCAGCCAGCCAGCCAGCCAGCCAGCCAGCCTGCCTGCCTGCCTGCCTGCCTGCCTGCCTGCCTGCCTGCCTGCCTGCCTGCCTGCCTGCCTGCCTGCCTGCCTGCCTGCCTGCCTGCCTGCCTGCCTGCCTGCCTGCCTGCCTGCCTGCCTGCCTGCCTGCCTGCCTGCCTGTCTGTCTGTCTGTCTGTCTGTCTGTCTGTCTGTCTTTCTTTCTGTCTGTATAGAAAATTATAGTATAGTCAGAAAAGACCGAAATCGAAATGGCGGAGGTGTTTGTGTGTATGTTAGGAATCAAATAAATTATAGAGTACGATGGGATCTAACAAGTGAATCAACGGAGTGGCGTCTGTTGTAGTCGAAATAATGAAACCTAATAGTAAATCGTTTGGAATTATTGCTGCATACAGACCTCCTGATTTTAATAACGAAATTTTCTTTGATGGTATCTTGCATTCCGTTAGGATGCTAGATCATGAATCAAAGGAAATTATCTGTTGGGGGATTTAAACTGTAATATGCTTTCAAACAGACCATATCGCCCAACAGATATATAGAATTCTATCACTGAAATATACCAATTAGAACAACTAATTACTGAACCAACTCGATGCACTTCAAAAGCAGAGACGCTGATTGACTTAATCCTAACAAATCGCTCAGCTAATGTTGCTGCTTCGGGAGTTGTTCATTTAGGCATAAGTGATCATAGTCTGGTTTTCACAATTCGCAAAATATCAATTTCGCATGTTAAGAATACTCATAAAGTTGTTTATGTCCGGACTTTTGCAAATTTCAACGTAGACAACTTTAGAAATGACCTCCAGAGTCTCCCTTGGGATGACATAAATATGTTTGATGATGTTAATGAGACGTGGCTTCTATGGAAACGCATGTTTTTGTCTGTAGTTGACAAACATGCTCCGATTAAAAGGAAGCGTATTAGGAATAAAAGGAACCCATGGCTAACATCAGAATTAAAACAATTATTAATCCAACGAGATTGTTTGAAATGTACAGCGATAAGAACTAAATCGATAGAAGATTGGAATATGTATACAAATGCAAGAAATAATTGTAATAATAAACTAAAAGAAGCAAAAATTATCTATTATCAGCGTACATTCAAGCAAAATGCTTGGAAACTCAAAAGTTATCTAGAGCTCAATAAATGAATTAACCCATAAAAATTTAAATGCAAAAATTGAACATATTAATAATTTAAAATGTAATGGAAGACTAATTTCTGAACCAAAAGAAATAGCAGAACGTTTTAACAAACACTTCTCTGAGATTGGCCTTAAATTGTCCTCGTCAATCCAAGAATCAAGAACTTCGTATCTTGATTATATTTGTGAAACCGATGCTGCTTTTGAGATTGCAACAATAGAGGAGTGCAATCTCTCTAAAATCGATACCAAGAAAGCAACTGGGATGGATCAAATCCCAAGTAATTTGCTTAAAATTGCTGCCCCAGTAATTTCCAAGTCGTTAACCGTGATGTTTAATAAATCAGTAACAACTAGCACTTTCCCTGACGATTGGAAGTTGGCGCGGGTTACTGCAATACACAAAAAAGAAGCAAAGGATGACATGAACAACTATAGGCCTATCTCAGTGTTGAATTGTATATCAAAAGTATTTGAACGCATTATTTACGACCAGTTATACACGTATTTAAATGACAACAACTTAATATCTGCAAATCAATCTGGTTTTAGGCCATTTTATTCTACCTCTACTGCACTTCTCGATGCAACGTTAGATTGGCTAAAAACCATGGACCAAGGAAATCTAAGCGCGGTAATATTTTTGGACCTCGCAAAAGCTTTTGACACAGTTAATCATGATATTTTAATTCATAAATTGCGCACATACGGAATACAGCCAAGATCGTTAAGCTGGTTTCAATCGTATGTGTGTATGCGTAAACAAAAATGTTGTGTCAATGGCTTCTTATCGTCCGAACGATTGCTTGGCTGTGGTGTCCCTCAGGTCAATTCTTGGTCTCTTAATGATTCTATTATTTATAAATGATCTTCCTAAGTGTCTTCGGCATTCAAAAGCCAGAATGTATGCTGATGATACAAATATAACTGTTACTGGAACATCATTAGAAGAGATTGTGAACTTAGCTAATAATGACCTTGCAAATATTTCTGAATGGCTCAAAGCAAATAAATTGAGCCTGAATACTACCAAGACTGAGTTCATGTTTATTGGATCTGACAGTAGTCTTAAAAAAGTAAGAGATGTTCCACTGATCTTTTTAAATGGAAAACAAATTAAAAGAGTAAGAAAAACTGAATCATTAGGTATAATAATTGATGAAAAGCTGTCCTGGGATGAGCATATCGCCCATGTTTCTAAAAAAACAAGCCAGACAATTGGTGGTTTGCGCAGAATTAGGGAATATGTTCCCCAGCAAACAGCTATTATTATCTTTAATTCGCTAATAAAACCTTTGTTTGAATATTGTGACATTGTCCTTGACAATATGTCTATCACTGGTTCAACACGATTACAAAAGCTGCAAAATCGTGCTGCACGAGTGATAACAAAACAAGGTTATGATACAAGATCAGTGGATATCAGAAACCAATTAAATTGGAAAACACTGTCAGATCAACGGAAAGATCACATGTTAATTATGGTATTTAAGTTGTTAAATAATTTGGCTCCTTCCTATTTGCGAGACCATTTTGAGACCTCTGAAAACAACAATTATTCACTTCGAGGGCGAAAAATGATGTGTGTTCTACCTAAGCCTAGAACTGAGTTTTTAAGAAGAAGCTTTGCGTTTTCTGGAGCAAAAATTTGGAATGAATTACCGGAAAGTATTAGGTGCATCGACAATTTGAACACTTTTAAAAGTCATTTCCAATCATTGCTTCCTTAGCTCGCGTAGTTCTTTAAATGTAAATATATATATTCTTTTTTAAATACTTCGGCTTTCTTGTAAAGCAGTGCGTCGCACTGAAGAAATTCCGAGCTTAAATAAATTTTCTGTCTGTCTGTCTGTCTGTCTGTCTGTCTGTCTGTCTGTCTGTCTGTCTGTCTGTCTGTCTGTCTGTCTGTCTGTCTGTCTGTCTGTCTGTCTGTCTGTCTGTCTGTCTGTCTGCCCGCCTGTCCGCCTATCCGCCTGTACGTCGGTCGGTCGGCCTGTCTACCTGCCTGCCTACCTGCTTGCCTGCCTGCCTGTCTGCCTGCGTGTCTGTCTGTCTGTCTGTCTGTCTGTCTGTCTGTCTGTCTGTCTGTCTGTCTGTCTGTCTGTCTGTCTGTCTGTCTGTCTGTCTGTCTGTCTGTCTGTCTGTCTGTCTGTCTGTCTGTCTGTCTGTAGCATAACAATAGGATTACCTGTTTTTCTGTCAGTGAAATTGAAGTTTGAAAACACTTCAAGAAGAGCTCGTCGTCCAGAGTGATGTTACTTGG
>OZ036015.1:1237500-1287500 GCA_964035015.1 Corallium rubrum
AATTTACAAAGCTAAGATGGTAAATCCACTTTAAAAATCGTCTTAAGAGTTTAAAAACCCGTTTTGAATTGTCAGGTTGACGATAACGTTTTGTCAGACAAATTAAAATCCACAAGAATTGAACTAACAACACATATTTATGAGTACAACCATTATTATTACTCAGCAAAGTGGGTTTTTGAAGTAATAAATCATTCAGATGGATAAAAACTGTGTTATTCTTTCAGGTTAGAAATATTGAAAAACAACGCGTAATTTTCGCTATTTATAATTATATTTTTAGCTTCTTTGTCCATTTAAAAAGCCAAAGATTCACAACCACGACAGATTAAGAAATAAACCACCCACCTTTTGACTTTTCAAAGCTGTTTTTATTCTTCATTCAATCTTTTCAACGTATTTTTTGGCTCTGAGAGAAAATTCTGAAGCTGTTTTCAACTCAGCAAGAAACTTGAAAACATAAACTACAATACGCATGACGGAAGCTCATATGTGGCGGATATTCAATTAATATAATTTATTGCAATAAATCAACAATTTTGCATTAATTATCATAACATATTTTGCTATATTATAAAACAATTATACCATTCGCTCTCGTCCTATATGAACTCATAGCCAACTCGGCGAAGCGCCTCGTTGGCTATGAGCTCATATACGACTCGAGCTCATGGTATAATTGTTAAATATATATATATATATATATGTATATAAGTGAGTTTTGGTTCACGAAATGTTAGAGAGTGCTAAATACCATATAGATAGAGCAAAACATAAAGCATGTAGTATAGTTACCTTAAAGTCTTCGCTACCAGAGGTTTCACCCTAAACGGGATCATCAGGCGACTGATGATCCCGTTTAGGGTGAAACCTCTGGTAGCGAAGACTTTAAGGTAACTATACTTCATGCTTTATATATATATATATATATATGTATATGTATATGTATACGTATATATATATATATACGTATATACATATACGTATACGTATACGTATACGTATACGTATACGTATACGTATACGTATACGTATACGTATACGTATACGTATACGTATATGTATATGTATATGTATATGTATATGTATATGTATATGTATATGTATATGTATATGTATATGTATATGTATATGTATATATATATATATATATATATATATATATATATTATTTAAAAAATATGAACGTTGCTACTCCAAGTTTCACGCGTTAAGCGATCATCAGGCAACTGAAAAAGTTTCACTTTTACTTCTGTTTATATTGCGTGTCTATCTTGCTCTACCTTCAAAAGTTTCGAGCACTCTGTCGTCTATCGTTAACGACTATTTGAACTAATTATATATATATATATATATATATATATATATATATATATATATATATATATATATATATATATATATATAACAAAGAGTTGCGATAAAAAATATCGACTATAAAATCGTACGGATAGAGTTCTCAATGCGTAAGCAGAGCATAACATAAGATGAAAAACACACAAGTTACTTCATAAAGAACTTTATTTCACTACAAATTTGTTTCGTATGGCAAGCGTAGTGCTTGCCACACTCGTCAAATTTTTTTCGTATGGCAAGCGTAGTGCTTGCCACGCTCTTTCACCTGACGAGTGTGGCAAGCACTACGCTTGCCATACGAAACAAATTTGTAGTGAAATAAAGTTCTTTATGAAGTAACTTGTGTGTTTTTCATCTTATATATATATATATATATATATATATATATATATATATATATATATATACAACATCTACGCACCGTCATCCAGCCAAGGATTCCAACAGCCCATGATAAACTTAACATTAAAAACAAGATGGGAAGAGACTCTTCAAAAATCTCAAACACGAACACACGTTGTCTTGCTGGAGGAGTTAACATGACAATCGCTTGACCTGGCGAACGCGAAAGCCGCATAAACTTCAACTCAAAATCATAAACAGTCTTCTGTTTGTGTTCAACAAACTCGGGGAAATAAAATGAGAAATCACGAGGTGTTCCTGGGTTTATTCTGGCAGTGTTAGTAAGAGCAACGGTTTCCACGTCGTCTTCGGTTGCATTCTCAAAAATAAACTCAACGCTCGTATCAGGGCAACAGAAAGTAATAGCAGTGTTAATATAAATATAATAAACACCGTCTGTACTGAGTTCTCCTGAGGAATCATTCCTTCCGAGATAAGCATTGTAGTAATCCCGATAGTGAATCACAACTTTGTTGATCTTCTGACAAACTGAATTAGGAAGGACAGCCTCTGAGTTGATGATTAAAATGATAAACACCACAAACGGAAAGGATTTTTCGTTAAGTGAAGAGGTAAACATTATTTCCAGAAGGATTACCAACTTCAACTTGGGCCACAGTAATTACATTGACTTCACATCGACTTCAATCTAGTCCTTTCAACAATCTTAGTAGAGTACTTCGGCAAACACAGCTAGCAGAATTCCTTCTTCTTGGTTGTCAGCGTTGCCTAGCTCTGCTGTACGTTACGAATACAACACAATGTATCCTCGTTATGTTAAGTGAATAATACTGAGTTATATTTCAATATTGTTCAACGTTCACCCCAGGTTATATAAGAAAAGACCGTGTAATAATTTCAGCAACGTCGCTCTTTTCAATTGAATTACTTCTCAAGTAGCTTCACAATTGTAAACAGACTACTTATTTCTTTTGGATACTTAGCAAGTGTCTTATATTATTAATAATTAATGCCATGCACGAATATGTAAGCCGTATTTAAAATATCTTTGGGTTTTACCATATTGGAACTAGATTTGAATACACCAACTGGGCAGTAATAACTGAAATATATCTCTTACTAAATCAAATTAGACCTGTATTGTAATTGACTGAAACAAAATGCCTTCACTGTGAATATTTCCACGGTTAACTCTGCATGAAATCATACATACATAATTAATGAAATCATGCAAAAAGCGGTTATGTGTTAAGTGTTCTAGTTAAGCTAGGTTTTAATTTTGTGCAACTATATTATCAGCAGGACCACAATAATTTAAACAGACTTCTTAAAAATCAATTTAGCCATTTAACAGGAGATTATTTCGTTCAGCCTAACAGTTAATAAATTGTATATACAATTAATGTAACACAATTGGTGTAATAAAAGTAGCGTGCTGCGTAGGCAGTGTAGAAACAACAATCGAAATATAGTAAGGTTAGATATACTGGCGAAACAGAGAACGTAGGAGTCTAACGTTTCGAGCGAAGGTCCTTCAGAGAAAAACGAAGGGCCTTCTGACGAAGGGCCTTCGCTCGAAACGTTAGACTCCTACGTTCAATACAATATGCCATTGCATCAGAGAATATTCTCGAATACAATTTTGTGTAACTATATTATTCGCACGACCACAATAATTTAAACAGACTTCTTAAAAATCAATTTAGATTTCAAGTTGTCATTTAACAAGAGACTATTTCTTTGAGTGTTAGTTAATAAATTGTATACACAATTAGTGTAATACAATATGCTATTGCATCAGAGAATATTCTGGAACACAATTTTGTGTAACTATAGTATTCGCAGGACCACAATAATTTAAACAGACTTCTTAAAAATCAATTTAGACTTTAAGTTGTCATTTAACAAGAGAATATTTCGTTCAGTGTTAGTTAATAAATTGTATACATATTAATTATAAATATCAACCAATATGCGGTTACGTGTTAAGAGTTCTAGTTAAGCTAGGTTTTAATTTTGTGCAACTGTATTATCAGCAGGACCACAATAATTTAAACAGTATAATAAAAGTAGCGTGCTGCGTAGGCAGTGTAGAAACAACAGTCGAAATATAGTAAGGTTAGATATACTGCCGAAACAGAGAACGTATGAGTCTAACGTTTCGAGCGAAGGCCCTTTCTCTCTGACGAAACGTTAGACTCATACGTTCTCTGTTTCGGCAGTATATCTAACCTTACTATATTTCAATAATTTAACAGACTTCTTAAAAACCAATTTAGACCTTCAGTAATTAAACAAGAGACTATATTTCTCAGTGTTACAGTTAATAAATTGTATACATATTAATTAATGGAACCAATATGCGCTTACGTGTTAAGAGTTCTAGTTAAGGATTTTAATTTTGTGCAACTGTGTTATCAGCAGGACCACAATAATAGACTTTAAGCCATTTAACTAAGAGATTATTTGGTTCAGCCTACAGTTAATAAATTGTATATTAATTAATATCAACCAATATGCGGTTACGTGTTAAGAGTTCTAGTTAAGCTAGGTTTTAATTTTGTGCAACTGTATTATCAGCAGGACCACAATAATAGACTTTAAGCCATTTAACAAGAGATTATTTGGTTCAGCCTACAGTTAATAAATTGTATACACAATTAATGTAATATTCCATTGTATCAGTGAATATTCTCGAATACAATTTTGTGTAACTATATTATTCGCAGGACCACAATAATTTGAACAGACTTCTTAAAAATCACTTTAGACCTTCAGTAATTGAACAAGAGAATATATCTCTCAGTGTTACAGTTCAGAATAAATTCTATACATATTAATTAATGTCAACTAATATACGGTTATGTGTTAAGAGTTATAGTTAATTTAGTTAGATTTCAATTTTGTGCAACTGTATTATCAGCAGAACCACAATAATTTAAACAGACTTCTTAAAGTGTATATGAAACGAAAATTAAGTTTGTCTTATTTGAAAGAACTCTTAAAATAATGGGGAATATCAATTTACAGCTTTTTCATATTTTACTTAGTTCTTGAGATATTTAGACTTATGTGATATTCAAATGAGATAACTTATGGTTCGTTTTTTTCTAATTAACATATTCGAAAATCGTGAATATTTTTAAGATTAATGATTAAAATCACTTGAAACTTTGCATATTGCTACAATTCATGCAACTAAACATGAAAGACAAGTTACAAGTGATTTTGATCAATAATCTTAAAAATATTCACGATTTTCGGATATGTTAATTAGAAAAAAACGAACCATAAAAGTTATCTCATTTGAATATCACATAAGTCTAAATATCTCAAGAACTAAGTAAAATATGAAAACGCTGTAAATTGATATCCCCCATTATTTTAAGAGTTCTTTCAAATAAGACAAACTTAATTTTCGTTTCATATACACTTTAACAATTAAATTACAGCTCAAGTAGAGAATATATCTCTCAGTGTTGCAGGTATAGTATATATAATTAATGAAACCAATATGCTGTTATGTTAAAGTGACGAAAATTAAGTTTGTCTTATTTGAAAGTACTTTTGAAATGACAACATCAAATGAGTAACATCTTTTGCTGTTTTTTGTTTCCTTGCTTCGTTTTTGAGATACTTCAGTTTGTTTGATATGTGAAACTACACAGTGACATCACAACGTGCATAATGACTTACTGGGAAAGGTTATATATCTTTGCTAACAATTGAAAATGTATATTTTTGTTGTTGTAAGCGAAAAACACAGTGCACACATAATTGCTTCGAAGTGAGTCCGTCTGATAATAGAAAAGATATATAACCTTCACCGGTTAGTTTCGCTTATAAAATAAACTGTGATCATAGTCAATCGAGATATGGTCTGGAAACTCGGCAAACTTCAAAGCGCCTATAATGAGCTGTGATTTTATGTTGAACCGTACCTTACACCGTGCACATCCTTTGTTTTAGGTTTATTAATATTTAAATAGCACGGTTGAGTGATTGAACTGAAACCTTGCTATTGGACAATTCATTCATTATACTAAAATACAATGTGTTCAGTGACCGTGCACCGTGCACAAAAATGCATAAAGGCGAACAAAAAGATAGACCAAAGACTTTAGCTGAGTTTCCAGACCATATCTCGATTGACTATGCTGTGATATCTTAAAAACATAGCAAGGAAACAAAAAAATTGCAAAAGATGTTACTTTGTCATTTTAAAAGTACTTTCAAATAAGAGAAACTTAATTTTCCTTTCATAAGCACTTTAAGATCTATTGTTAAAATGCATATGTAACGAAATTTGAGTTTGTCTTATTGGAAAGAATACTTAAAGTGATAGAGTAACATATTTTGCAGTTTTTCGTTTCCTTGCTTCGTTCTTGAGATATTTCAGTTTGTTTGATGTAAATGTCGCATGTTGCGACGTCACACGTGCATAATGAGTTATCGAAAAACGTTATATCTTTGCCATTGTCAAATATAATCACTTGACAATCTACCTGTTTAGTGTTCTGGGCGAAACACACGCACATGCTTCCCTGGAACTACTTTGGTTTGATAATAGCAAAGATATATAACTTTTTTCAATAACTCATTATGCACAAATGTTTAACTTGCATATCAAATAAACTGAAATATCTCAACAACGAAGCAAGGAAACGAAAAACTTCAAAAGATGTTACTCTATCACTTTAAGAGTTCTTTCAAATAAGACAAACTTAATTTTCGTTTCATAGACACTTTAAGTTAAGTTTGAATCTGTGGAAACCATAATAGAAAAAGCCTTAAAATTAAGTTTGTCTTATTTGAAAGAACTCTTAAAATAATGGGGAATATCAATTTACAGCTTTTTCATATTTTACTTAGTTCTTGAAATATTTAGACTTATTTGATATTCAACTGAGATAACTTATGGTTCGTTTTTTTCTAATTAACATATTCGAAAATCGTGAATATTTTTAAGATTATTGATCAAAATCACTTGTAACTTGTCTTTCATGTTTAGTTGCATGGACTGTAGCAATATGCAAAGTTTCAAGTGATTTTGTTCAATAATCTTAAATATATTCGCGATTTTCGAATGTGTTAATTAGTGAAAAAACGAACCATAAGTTATCTCATTTGAATATCACATAAGTCTAAATATCTCAAGAACTAAGTAAAATATGAAAAACCTGTAAATTGATATTCCCCATTATTTGAAGAGTTCTTTCAAATAAGACAAACTTAATTTTCGTTTCATATACACTTTAAGTAATTCAACAAGAGATGATTTCGTTCAGTGATGCAGTTAATAAATTGTATACATAACCACTAAAACCAATATGCTGTTATGTTAAAAGTCCTAGTTCAGTTCAGTTCAGTTTAGTTTAGTTTATTTAGTTTAGTTAGTTTCAAAAATTGCAGCTTGATGTTACTAACTAACACGGCTTGTACAGCAAACAACTGACAATTATTATTTAGTTTAGTTTAGTTTAGTTTAGTTTAGTTTAGTTTAGTTTAGTTTAGTTTAGTTTAGTTTAGTTTAGTTTAGTTTAATTTAGTTTAGTTTAGATTGGTTTAGTTTAGTTTAGTTTAGTTATAGGTTTGAATTTGTGTCTGTATTATCAGCAGCGCCACAATAATTTGAACAAACAACTTTACAATCAAATTATAGCTTAAATATAGACTTATTTCAGTGTTAATAAATTGTATACATAATTAATGTAATACAATATGCTGTTGCGTCAGAGAATATTCTTGAATATAATCTTGTATACTATCAGCGAGATCACCGCCACAATAATTTAAACATAATTTTTCCCAATCAAATTATACTTCCCTAGTTATTCAACAAGAGACTGGCGCTTTCGATGCTGCAGTAAGCTATATATAATTAAAGTCACCTAACAAACAAAATACCTATTTTAAATTGAATATTTAAAAACCATAACCAGCCGACAATTTTAAAAAATAAAGAATAAAACATAATTCGAAAATCGTCATCTTGTGACTTGATATTCAAGTTAAAAACAAGATAAGATAATATCTTGATAAGATAATATCTTGTTTTTTATCAAGTTAAAAACAAGATAAGATAATATCTTAACAAGATAATATCTTGTTTTTAACTTGAATATCAAGTCACAAGATGACGATTTTCGGATTATGTTTTATTCTTGAATATTTAAGTTACATTTATATTCAAAGTTATATATCTTACATATAACTAATGCTAACCAATAAATCTTTTATAAACCTTATAACACACTTCGGTTAATTAAAATAAAAGAATATCGTCTTAAATTTGCAGTTTAAGTTAACTATTACTGTACGTTTTACAATAAATACAGGTTTTATTCAAAGAAAAACAGCTTTAAGTAACAACAAAAAGACACCCGCAGTATCCACCGGTTAGGGAAACCACAAATATTAAAGTGCATGCCTATGACTGAAACGAAAATTAAGTTTGTCTTATTTGAAAGAGCACTTAAAATGATAGAGTAACATCTTTTGAAGTTTTTCGTTTCCTTGTTTCGTGATTATAGCAAATTAAACATTTTAACGTCACGTGTGCATAATGAGTTGTTGAAAAAAGTTATATATCTTTGCTATTATCAAACCAAAATAATTCGAGGGAAGCATGTGGGTGTGTTTCGCCCAGAACACTAAACATGTAGATTTTCAAGTGATTATATTTGACAATAGCAAAGATATATAACGTTTTTCGATAACTCATTATGCATATGTGACGTCGCAAAATGTGACATTTACATCAAACAAACTGAAATATCTCAAGAACGAAGTAAGCAAACGAAAAACTGCAAAATATGTTGCTCTATATCATTTCAAGTGTTCTTTGGCACTTTAAAATTGATCAAACTTATTATAGTAGTCGTTGCAAAGCTGAAAATATTTCTCTCTTAACAGCAAAACCAAAAATAAAATTTCTTGCCAACTTCCAATGTTTAAAAATGCTTTTATTACGAATGTTCGTTGTCCAATTGTCAAATAACAACAAATTCAAATAACAACAAATTTAAAAAAAGTTCATTCTTGCTCAAGGAAAAAAAAATATTAATGCCCAAAACATTTCTGCGAGACTAAAATAATTTTCTGACAGTATCCTGCTGTGTTTGTTCTGAAATGTCTGAAAGCCTTATTTAAGAAGTAGGCTAGCCCGGTTAACCGCGGGCTGACTCGTGTCACGACATTCTCTTCTCGGCCGCAAAACGACATTTGAATTACCTTACAGGATTAAAAATCAACTTTGAACTGATTCGTTTTTTATTAGTTCTTAAGCTGGTAGCCTAGCTATTTTTGCTTTATTGTGTTTGTCGTTGAAAGAAGTTCTTTTATATACTTACAGCAAACTATAAACGACTTTTTCTACTATCACCTCCTGTCCATATTAAATCAACAACACGTTAACAGTTCATTATAGCTTGCATGAAAAAAACAAACCTTCCCGTTGGTGAGGAATGAGCTAAAATACCAAGACCTGTCTCACGCCTAACGTCAGACGATTTTATTCAGCACAGGGAGAGGTCCAGGCCTCAAAGTGTTAAAACCTATCTTTTTAACACTTGGAAGCCTGAAGACGAGTCTTTAGTATTTTATTCTGGCTAACGCCAGACGATTTTATTCAGCACAGGGAGAGGTCCAGGCCTCAAAGTGTTAAGCCTTTTTAAAAATACTACACGCATTTAACGAAAGAAAATAGTTTTATGTATAGACCACTTGCACTTATTCCCTTGGTGGAGGACAAATGCTTATAAACTACAGTGTGTATAAAAAAAACCTGAACCCTTAAAAGAACAACCTATTGTAGTAGTTTGAAAGCCCTAAAAGCGCTGCGTTATAAATTAATCAGCACATAAGTTAAACTACTACTCATGCGACCGCAGTCGGAGGTAGTCAGAAGGCCCCTCTTTCTTTGGCTACTACCCTAAGGCAGGGGTGGGCGCCACTCCTATCCCAGATGGTGTTGGTTTTGCGGAGGGAGGAAAACCGGAGAACCCGGCGAAAAACCCTCGGAGCGCAGGAGAGACCAACTAAACTCTACTCATATGGTCCAAGCTCGAGAACGGGGCTGTTCCCAGATAGATGGTCACCCATCCAAGTACTAACCCCATCTAACCAGGCTTAACTATTGGTGAGAGGCAGCGCGCTAACAGCACACGCCACCCGTGCTCCCCTGTAAGTTAAACAGGAAGAGAAAAAGCTTTTGAATACTTTCACCATGCAATTTCCCAGGTGTATAAGACCGTGTGTTTTAAGCATCTGTGGGTTCAGCGAAGTGCTTAGGGCTTTCAAACTACTACAATAGGTTGTTTTCTAAGGGTTCAGGGTTTTTTGATACACAATGTATAGAATTTTCATTCATTATTTGCTCTGTTGAACGTCGGATCTTTGAAGTTGTCCTCCAGTCGCACCGTTTTGACACCATCTGCAAGAGGTCTATATATTCTACACTCGAAATTTTCCTTCACTAAAATTACCTAGAACATCTACAATCGTGGCATAATTACATTGGGACACAGCGTATGTCAAGAGACTTCTGTGCGCACGCGATTTATCTTTAAAATGTGCCCTCCCCTTCCCCCTCCGATCAAGGTTGTGACCCAATTTTTGTTTGTTAGGACTCAGAAGTGTCACCTGGAAATCAACATTGATTGGTGGGGGAGGGGGGAAGGGTAAAGCAACGTTATTTATCCCACGATAGTGCAATAAGCAAGAAGGAAGTTAATTGATGCTTTAGTGTCCCAATGAATTATTCTCGGATTGTAGTTTAATCGGGTGAAATGCCAAATGTCGCTTGTGATATACCTTAGTTCAATGACTGATTCAAGTCAGTTTTTAAGATATAAATTTAATAAACGATTTTTACATATTATCATTTTATCTTTAAATAACAATCAAGGAAAGGGGTGGGGCATTCTCAAGAAGAAAATCTTAGAAAATCTTCCCTCCCTAAGGGCGAAATTGATTCCATGAGCCAAGGCCGAAAATTTCCTGGAGGAACGAACTTTCTGTAGGGGCACCAAGTTCGTGATCTAGCTGAATCTTGTTTTTGACCGTGTGTTAAGCTGGATTTCCATTCAGTGCATTTTGTCGCGCGATCGACTTTTCTCGATCGCTTTCTTTTGAAATGTGTGTATTCAACCAAAGCTAATGAAATGCGTTCCGCTTGACAACCCACAATTCAAAAGAAAGCGATCGCAAAAAGTCGATCGCGCGATAAAATGCACTGAATGGAAATCCAGCTTTAAGGCGGATTTCCATTCAGCTTTATTTGTCTAGCGAGCGACTTTTTTCGATCGCTTTCTTTGTCTCATGAGCCCTCGGGTGGAATGGATCCAGTCGAGAGCCCACAAGACAAAAGAAAGCGATCACAAAATGTCGATCGCGCGATAAAAAGCATTGAATGGAAACCAGGCTTAAGCTGGATTTCCATTCAGTGCATTTTGTCGCGCGATCGACTTTTCTCGATCGCTTTCTTTTGAAATGTGTGCATTCAACCAAAGCTAATGTCTTATGGGCTCTGGACCGGCTCCGTTCCACCCGAGAAGGCATGAAACAAAGAAAGCGATCGCAAAAAGTCGCTCGCTCGACAAAAAAAGTTGAATGGATATCCGCCTTAACAGTCAAACCGGATTTTCTTTACCGCACGACCTTGTAATATTGACAGCAACGTTGCAATGTTGGCTTGCAAACGGTACACACGACGACTCCTTAGCAAGTTGCTAAAAATTCGCAATTTATTAAACATCGAACTTCACATAATATGAAGTTTACCATAGTCAATCGAGATATGGTCTGGAAACTCGGCAAACTTCAAAGCGCCTATAATGAGCTGTGATTTTATGTTGAACCGTACCTTACAACGTGCACATCCTTTGTTTTAGGTTTATTAATATTTAAATAGCACGGTTGGGTGATTGAACTGAAACGTTGCTATTGGACAATTCGTTCATTATACTAAAATACAATGTGTTCAGTGACCGTGCACCGTGCACAAAAATGCATAAAGCCGACTCATCATCACCATCACCATAAAGACTTTCGCTGAGTGTCCAGACCATATCTTGATTGACTATGAGTTTACTTAGGCAAAAGATATTAAGTTTACTTAGTCAAAAGATAGCCCTTGATTACATGGAGTGAGGGTGACCCTTGAGAAGGGCTAACTCTTCTAATAGCGTCACCTTCGTTCTGCGTGACCTTTACTATATTTTCGGTTTACATGTTATTGTTGGCGTCATTTGTTTGATATCTTCAAAAGATTTCACAAGGCCTGGTGTATAAGAACAGGAAGGGCAGCCACATTGCTAAAATCATTAAGATATTTTGTTCGGTACGCGTGTTTTTTCCCCTCATTGAAACGTAACCCGGCTGCCAGGGTCACCCTAGCAAACGCGTTTACATGGCTTATGTAAACAAAAAGATAGCCCTGCCGCCAGGGTTACCCTAGTAAGCATATATGGTAACCTTCCCCATAGGGTAACTCTCCCTCTCATGTAAAACAAACCTTAAAATAAACAGTGAAATACATTAGAGGGTAATCCTTCTGGAAGGGTTACCCTCTATTGCATGATTTTGGTGGGTTGTTTATGTTTTTTAAACAAGCATTTCTTCTGTTCAAATTCTTCTGTCACGGGTTCTTTATTAAGGTGATTTTGTTCACGAATTTTTTCAAAATTAACATTTGTGCGCATGCTCGTCAATTGTGACAAAGAGCCTTTAATAAAAAAGATAACGGCAAAGAAAAATATAATTTATGAATACAGTATAATATATAATTCAAAATAGTAGCAACTGATGATCCAGGCGGGAATCTTAATCTTAATATAAATTTCAATGCCCAGCATAATACACGAGGCAAAGCCATAAGTTTAAAACTAATTTAAAGTGCTTATGTTACAAAAAATTTTTTTTAACTTTTGAGTAGAGGACAAAAAGTTAGTTAATAGGTTCTTTAACATTTTTCGGTTTTCTCTTTTCATTCGCGAGATATGTGGCTCTAAACAGCAATTTTCGCGAAAATGTCGCGTACCAACAAGAGTCTGGGACGAGCGTAGTGTGACGTAGCTTAAGGGACTTATTAATTTTAACAATAGCTTTTTAGTACTCCTTCACATGTGAATTCGAACCTCCGTCCCTTAAGCTACGTCACACGGCTGTCGCCCCAGACCCTTTTCCGTTTTCTTTCTCGGGCGCGACAATTTTTTGCTAAAAGCCAATTTTTCAGGGTTTAGAGCCGCATATCTCGCGAATGAAAAGAGAAAACCGAAAAATGTTAAAGAACCTATTAACTAACTTTTTGTCCTCTACTCAAAAGTCAAAAAAATTTTTTTGTGACATAAGCACTTCAATGAATCTAACGTTTCGTTGCTTCTCGCAAGATCTTCAGAGAATGAACGAGGGAGTAAATAATTACAAATATATAAATAGGTTATTGATAATAACTATTACAGATATATGCGAGGTGAGTGCTCAGGAGGTGAGATGTGAGAAGAGAGAAAGTGGGAAGGAGATGACGTTTGCATTAAGCGAGGGTTTAATCTTCTGAATGAGTAAGCTTTCTCTCTTCTGACATCTCACCTCCTGACCTCTCACCTCGCATATATCTGTAATAGTTATTATTAGTAACCTATTTATATATCTGTAATTATTTATTCCCTCATTCATTCTCTGAAGATGTTGCGAGAAGCAACGAAACGTTAGATTCATTAAATTACTTTTAAACTTATGGCTTTGCTTCGTGTATTATGCTGGGCATTGATATTTATATTAAGATTAATATATAATTCAGTTTACTAGTCTTAGTCCCTTACTCGGTTGAGGAGCCCCTGTGAAGCTAGTGGACCTCCCCGTGCAGTGTGTCCATAGTATTGAACTAAGGATTAACTTTAACATGCTCTTTAAGAATGTCTGTTAAAAATGCTTTCTCCTTATCCTCGTCCACAGCCTCGTTTTCGTTTATTGATCGCTTCCGGATTTTCTTCTTAATTTCTTCCGCTTTACTTTCGTCCAGCGGTAGATCCGAAAGAGACTGCGCAGCCTCGTCAGCTTGGGGACCAATAGCCGGGTGCATTTCGCCGTATTCGTTTAGTTCCGTACGGATTGAGTTTACTAGACCTAGAAGAACGTTTAGATATTTTAGCTAGTTTAAAATTTAACACATTTTTAAAGTTATTTATGATTTCAAATATTAAAGACTTATTAACCGAGTGCGAGGTCTGTACGGGAAAGTATTTGCTTGAGGTTTGTGCGATAAAACCGAAGGCAAATACTTTCCAGTACAGATCGAGCAAACGAGGTTAATAAGGAATTTATTATATGGCTATTGGTTCATTTTATTTTTAAGCTTCGAGCGTTGTTTTCGTCTTCGGAGTACGCTGTTTACCTTTACACCTGTTGACTTTTTCGTGTCGCTTCTTGGCCTTCTTATTTACACCAGTTCGGCTTTTATTTGTCGTGTTTTCAGATAAACAGCTTTAAAGAAAACCAGCAGTGATGTTCCAACACATTTTATTGTTCAGAATATTTGAATAAAGATACCTATTTCTCTTTTATTTGTATTCAAATCAACTCAGAAATGTTCCCGCCAAAACTTACAGGGCCGAGAAAAAAGCGTATTGTCCGGTCGGTCAATATCGTAAAATCCCGACCTCTCAGGAACCGATCAGCGTGCGTCGTTTTGCGTACGGACCGGAAATCAAACCCAGCCATATAATAAAAGGGAGTATTAAATCTATTTACGAATGTTGTTTATGCCTACTGGGATAGTTTAATGTATTTAGTAGTATTTAGCAGCTGAACCATATTGTCGTTTATATCAATAAGTAAAGTTTAACGTAATTTAAACTTTAAATGAGGCTTAATAGTCAATTGCAGTGTCGCGTAACGGGTCAAAAGAAAGCAGCGCATTATATTTTGCCTGTGAATTTGCTCAATGAGAGACCAGGAAAATTCGGTCTATAGCTGTGGCCCGAATTACATTTTTGAACCTTAGGTATCTCTTGTCATAATGTGGTAATCCGTTTGCGTAATAATTTGTTTGCCAAGAGCGGTGCATTTTACTGACTACATGAGTCCTGCAGTGTTCACACTGACATATCACAATCACCATCACCATCACCATCGCCATCATCAATATCATTACCATTACCACCATCACCATCATCACCACCATCACCATCATCACCAACACCATCGCCATCAACATTACTACTATTACCTTTACCATCATCACCACCATCACCATCATCACCAACACCATCGCCATCAACATCACTACTATTACCTTTGTCATCATCACCATCATCACCATCACCATCACCACCATCATCATCATCATCATCACCATTACCATCATCATCATCATCACCACCATCACCATCATCACCATCATCACCATTACCATCATCACCACCATTACCATCATCACCATTACCATCATCACCATCATCATCACCATCATCACCAATACCATCATCACCATTACCATCATCATCATCATCATCATCATCATCATCATCATCATCATCATCATCATCATGACCACCATGTCCGTCGGTAGTATAACAGTAGGACTAGTTTGTGACTGGCATCACGTTAATAGCAGCAGCAATTATAGCAGCAACAACAACAACAACAACAACAACAACAACAACAACAACAACAACAACAACAACAACAACAACAACAACAACAACAACAACAACAACAACAACAACAACAACAACAACAACAACAAACTCATAGATAAGTTTTGTGGAAACACCACCTAAAATATTTGTAAAATATGCTGCTTCCACAAAACGTATCTATATTACATTATCGCCATGAAAACTTTCAAATAATTAAACAACAAACTCACTGTTAACTCTTGAAGTGCCAGTTTGCTTAATATCTTCTCGAATTTCACTGGACACTTGATCTTTCTGTTCTGGTGGTATAGCCAGTCCGTTAGCAACATCAAGTGTTAGTTTTTCAACTGCTTCTTTAAACACAGCAAAATCAACTGTCTGTTTCATCATGTCAACAATATTACCCATCACATTCTCAAGACCTGAAATAAGAACCAAGTCTTTTAGTATATTCCAGTTGATGTATTTTATTTGGGAAGCACGGGTGGCGTGTGCTGTTAGGGCGCTGCCTCTCACCACTGTAGTTAAGCCCAGTTAGACGGGGTTAGTACTTGGATGGGTGACCGTCTGGGAATAACCCCGTTCTCGAACTTGAATTTCATGTGAGTAGAGTTTAGTTGGTCTCTCCTGTGCTTCGAGGGTTTTTCGCAGGGTTCTGCGTAAGATTTTACGGTTCTCTGTAAAATCAACACTTTGGTCTTAGCTTATGTCGTGTACTTTAATCATGAGCCTATGGCTCGGATGATTGGGCGACCACATCATGTGTTTAACGACGTTAAATAAATCATTACTCATTAGGTAAGAAAGTAGAGTATTGTGTAGGCAGTGTTTTAGATAGGGCAAAGTGAAAAGATGGTAAACTGCTGAGAATAGTTTTAATAACGAAATACTGACGTTTCAAGCAGAGCCCTTCATCAGAGTAAAAAGTAGAGTGCTGTGTAGGCAGTGTTTTAGATAGAGCAAAGTGAAACGATGGTAAACTGCTGAGAATAGTTTTAAAAACAAAATACTGACGTTTCTAGCAGAGCCTTTCATCAGAATAAAATGTAAGTGAAAGGCTCTGCTTGAAACGTCAGTATTTCGTTATCAAAACTACTCTCAGCAGTTTATCATCTTTTCACTTTGCTCTATCTAAAACACTGCCTACACATCACTCTACTTTTTACTCTGATGAAGGACTCTACTTGAAACGTCAGTATTTCGTTATCAAAACTAATCTCAGCAGTTTACTATCTTTTCACTTTGCTCTATCTAAAACACTGCCTACACAACACTCTACTTTTTACTCTGATGAAGGACTCTACTTGAAACGTCAGTATTTCGTTATTAAAACTAATCTCAGCAGTTTACTATCCTTTCAGTTTGCTCTATCTAAAACACTGCCTACACAACACTCTACTTTTTTAAACAAAAACGTTTATCTTCCGAAAGTTTATTCATCCAAACTTTACTTTGATTTGAGCTTACCGTCTTGTACTTTCGTATGATACAAACTTCTGTCAATTCCTACGCTGCGCTGTAATAACAAACAATAACATTACAATTAATTGATCATACTTAAGGCGGCTCCCTATAGTTTAAATAAATGCGCGCTATTTCATACGCTCGTTATCTAATGTTATTCATAAGTTTAACATATTTAGTTAGATAAATACTAATTAGACCTTACTATAGCAGAACTATCGCAGATATAAAATATTTATCAAAAAGTTCAATTATTTGCTGTTACCATAGTAATAATGACGTTGGAATTTTGGTATATTTTCAAATATTGCATACTTGAAGCGGCATGTCGTCCGTTTGCTTCGGTGAATTTTCTTAAAAATTGCTGAGATAATAGATATTGTTGTAGAGAATATCCATGCAAAAAATGAAGGTAGGTTATAGGGACAGATTTTTCGCTATAAAAATTATCGATTTAAAAAAGTTCTGTCTCATGAAATTTCTTTAAAATTATATATACTTTAGAAATTTTTATAAACTACTTATTTACAAACTTTTAGCAAAATTCACCGAAGAAAACGTCTACAAGTCCAACATCCATGTCGACGCGGTATAGAATTTCGAAACGACAAGATCGCTGTTTACGCATGCGTAGCGATACTATTTCTAGTCACCAGTTCCCTATTGAAATTACCGTAGGGAGCCACTTTAAACTGAGAAAATCAACCAAAAAAGAAATCTCTTAAGGTGGCTCCCAAGAGTTTTTGTTTTCTCATGGCGTGTTACGTTCAGTGATAGTCTATGGTTATTGCTGTCTATAAAATTAAGAAATGGCTCATGGTTTAGCGTGCTCCATCGAGTTATGGATGCACGCGGGAAATCGGGAGAGCACGAAAAAATCGTAAGAGTTGAGTGCTCTCCAAATTTCCCAAGTGCGTCCATAACTCGATGTGGAACACACTAAGACCATGAGCCATTTATTTTATAACATAACATTAAATCCTTTCACAAGCCGGCGAATCGTTTTGGTTGTTGTGTTTTTCCTACTTTCGTAGCCAAGTCTTTTTTGTTCACTAAAATCCAACCAAAAGGACAGTTTAAACTCGGTTACCCAGACCCAGTTTATGTCTTCTGGGTCGTTGTTCTTTATTACTCAATAAAATTAAATGACTTGGTATTTTGATAATATAAAAGGCCATAAAAAGTCAATTTAAAACTCAGTTTTTGTTTTGAAATTTTTCCCCGCGCTTTTTTTGCCGTGCTCCATCGAGTTATGGGGCACGCACGACAGCCAATCAAAAACGTTGCTATATCAAAGCTATGTTATAATAACTAATACATAATTATTCTGTATACTGAACTGCAGAAGGAGAACCACACTTATGAAGTACTTGTTGAATAGTGCTAATATCTGCTGTTACCATGGTAATAATGGCGTTTGAAATTTGTCAAATATTCACGGTTTTCGTCTATTTCGTCTAATTTCGAAAAATTGTCATCTGGTTAGTTTTTTCCACATAGAACACCACAGCAAAGTATTAGGGAAAGTTGTCAAGACAGATTTTTCGCTATAAACTTAAAGGATTAAAAAAAGTTCTGTCTTGTGAAACTTTCTTAAAACTAAGTATGTTGTTTAAGTTTTTCCTATTTCTTTATGCACAAAATTTTAAAGAATTTTACCGAAGCAAATGTGTGATATTTGAGCATCTGTATCGCTCGGACGGCTGCTGACGTGACAGATGTGCCCACGCCATGCTCGTTACCAGTCCTTTCTTGGAATTACTGTAGGGAGCCACCTTAAAGGTGACGTACAGTCCGTTCTGCGCATAACCGTAATGTGGGCCCCAAAACATGACATTCGTAGATAATTACATGAAGTACTCAGGTCAATGTAAACCGTTAGGAGCAACATGGCAGAAAACCAAACGATTCGGCGAGGATATCTCCTCGGATTTCTTCTATTTCTCCCAAAAATGTTTTGTTTTGGGTACAAGTAATGAATGGGAACCAAGAAAAGCTTACAATCTTGAATAAGGTATTAGTATTTTTTTTGTAAATAAAGATGTAAACATTAGTTTCGTACATGCGCAGAACGGACTGTACGTCACCTTTAAATTGAAACATTAAAAAATTCAAAAATTGAATTGCCAATTAAAAAGAGAACGTAAAGGGAATATTTGGGCACCAATAGAATTTTTATGTTTTCCATCTGTTGGTCTGTATTGTAAAGAGTAAGATAAATAATGTAATAACTTGTGTAAGGATTCTATAACTTGTTATCAGACTAACATAACGTAACAGGTGGTCTGTCTTGCATAGGATAGGGTTAGAATTACAGCCACCCCCTATTGGGCATAGTGCGATCTAGCTATTATATGATATCTCTTCCACGCGTTCTGTCTCATTCAGCACTGACCTTCAAGAGGTGAGGTAGAACCCATTTCATTTGCCCACCTCCCCCGTTGGCTGACCACCATTATGTTATGATGTGTATTAGAGTATATTCTTTCTTATATATTTGGCGTTTTATTGCCCTCACCTTTACTGGGCTCAATCATCAGTTTGCACTATGGAAATTAATTAGATAATTTAATTACGAATTTGTAATAAACGCGGCTTTTGTCCAGGGGGACCATAGCCATATTCATTCCATATTGTGTGTAAACGTCTTTTACTATTCCCAGTAAACAGAGCTCAGGTAATGCAGTGCACATATTAATAGTCAAAGACCACGATGGAAAGGCTTAAATACCTTTTTAGATTTACTCCTTTTGTTCCTGGACATTTCTTTTTCTTCTTCTTTTTGTTCTTCTTCTTCTTCATCAGTATCTCGACTTTTTCTTTTGATTTCTTTATCAGAAGAATCTTTTGAGAGTAATTCTAAGAAAGAAGAAAATACATCATATATAATCTTGAAATATTGTAGAGCATTGGCATTTGTCGTATCGACGTGGTACTGCATTGCATTGCATTGCATTGCATTGCATTGCATTGCATTGCATTGCATTGCATTGTATTGTATTGTATTGTATTGTATTGTATTGTATTATATTATATGGCATGGTATGATATGATATCGTATCCTAAGGTATGGTATGGTAAGGTATGGTATGGTATGTTATGGTATGGTATGGTATGGTATGGTATGGTATGGTATGGTATGGTATGGTATGGCATGGTATGGAAGGGTGCAGTACAGTGAGCTGAGCTGAGCTGTACTGGACTGAGCTGGGATGAGTTGTACTGAGTTGTACTGTACTGTACTGTACTGAGCTGAACTGAGCTGAGCTGAGCTGAGCTGAGCTGAGCTGAGCTGAGCTGAGCTGAGCTGAGCTGAGCTGAACTGAACTGAACTGAGCTGAGCTGAGCTGTACTGAGCTGAGCTGAGCTGTACTGAGCTGAGCTGAGCTGAGCTGAGCTGAGCTGAGCTGAACTGAGCTGAGCTGAGCTGAGCTGAGCTGAGCTGAGCTGAGCTGAGCTGAGCTGAGCTGAGCTGAGCTGAGCTGTACTGAGCTGAGCTGAGCTGAGCTGAGCTGTACAGCACAGCACAGTACAGTACAGTACAGTACAGTACAGTACAGTACAGTACAGTACAGTACAGTACAGTACAGCACAGTACAGTACAGTAGAGCAGAGCAGAGCAGAGCAGACGACAGGACAGGACAGGACAGGACAGCACAGGACAGATCCAGTTCAGCGCACTAGAGTACATCGTGTGGTATGGTAGCGTATCGTATCATAGTAAATAATATTGAATTGTATTATAATTATATTGCTATACCTCTACGAGAAGGTTCAGCTACAGCAGTCATAGGATTAGTAACATCACTCCCATCGTCCACTGCTCTCGACGCCATTTTCTTTCGTCCATCAAACTCTTCAGGCTCCAAAGATCTTCGACTTCTCTTTAACTGCGGCTCTTTACTACGAGGCTTAGTCATAAACTCTCCATCACCTTCTTCATCGATGATCATTCTCTTATAGTCAAACTTGAGTTTCTCAACTGTTAACATAACGAAAATACGTTAACACAGAGTAGAGTAGAGTAGAGTAGAGTAGAGTAGAGTAGAGTAGAGTAGAGTAGAGTGGAGTGGAGTGGAGGGAGGGAGGGAGGGAGGGAGGGAGGGAGGGAGGGAGGGAGGGAGGGAGGGAGGGAGGGAGGGAGTAGAGTAGAGTGGAGTAAAGAAGAGTAGAGTGGAGTGGAGTAGAGTGGGGTAGAGTAGAGTGGGGTAGAGTAGAGTGGGTAGAGTAGAGTAGAGTAGAGTAGAGTAGAGTAGAGTAGAGTAGAGTAGAGTAGAGTAGAGTAGAGTAGAGTAGAGTAGAGTAGAGTAGAGTAGAGTAGAGTAAAGTAGAGTAGAGTAGAGTAGAGTAGAGTGAGTGGAGTGGAGTGGAGGGAGTGGAGTGGAGGGAGTGGAGTGGAGTGGAGTGGAGTGGAGTGGAGTGGAGTGGAGTGGAGTGGAGCGGAGTAGGGTGGAGTGGAGTGGAGTGGTGTGGAGTAGAGTAGAGTAGAGCAGAGTGGAGCAGAGTAGAGCAGAGTAGGGTGGAGTGGAGTGGAGTGGAGTGGAGTGGAGTGGAGTGGAGTGGAGTGGAGTGGAGTGGAGTAGAGTAGAGTAGAGTGGAGCAGAGGGGAGCAGAGTAGAGTGGAGCAGAGTGGAGCAGAGTGGAGTGGAGCAAAGTGGAGTGGAGTGGAGTGGAGCAGAGTGGAGTGGAGTGGAAGAGAGGAAAGTGGAGTAGAGTGACGTAAAGTAAAGTGGAGTGGAATAGTAGAGCAGTAGCTACTCAACCTGGTTTATTCTCGTCTTCAGCAGATCTATATTCACGATCATAGCCACCGACATCACCAAGGTACGCCATAAGCAGGCTTCGTCCATCTGAATTCTCAGCAGATCGTTTATGGACATTTTTCTCATCGTGCACAATGTCATCAACAGCTAGTAAAAATAATAAAACCATACAAAAAAAATTAAAGAAGATATTTGCCTACATTCCCACAGTTCAATGACATTCTAACCTAAGACTTCAAAAACTCATTAATAATTCATGAGGAAAACACAAAAGAAAATCATGACCGTATCGTATCTTTATATGTGATAAAGATTTCTCCTGATTTACATAAACTTTAGCTTTGATTTTCTCGGCTTAGACAAGGTTATTTTTCAAACTAACTCCGCCAATCAACTTACCAAGTGGTTCGTTTTTGAAGTCGTATAATAAACTCGCAGTTCGTGTTTTAGCTGCTCGTTTATTATACAGTAGCGTACTATAAAGTCATTATTTAAGACATTTGCAACAAAAGACAAGTTGACAGGAGACAAGCAATAGGACACATGGTCCCTTACAAGGCTTGACTCCAGATTACAACATATATAACAGGCAACATAATATACAAACAGTTACTTAACGTAAATTTTTAAAATATTAAGTCAGCAGCTACAAGCTGCGTCCACATTAGGGCTTCTGCAAATGGGACAGATTATATGCCACGTACGTGTATTTTCCGAGTCGAATGTGGACTGAAGGCGAGCAAAGAGTAACTTTTTCAGTCGGGTCTTAAAAACTGATGTGCGCTCTGAAGTACGTATATCAAGAGGTAACGCATTCCACATAGGACAAATACGAATGAAAAATGATTCGCGAAATGTAGATGTTCGAGCGAAATTTAAGCGGAGATCCATCCCCGAGGTTCCACAGCGAGTCTTAGAGTGTGAAAATTGTACAAATCTTGATATGTCGAGACGTATTTCGCCATTTATACAACGGAAAAGAAAAAGGAGATCAAGATATTCTAGGAAGTAGCACAGGGGTAATAACTTTAGTTGAATGAGCCGGCACTTGTAGTCGAGTTCAAAACATTATTACCTTTAAGAGCCGTCTGAGCCACTTTTGTGTTTTCAATCAACTCTGCTTCTGTTTGTCGTTTGTTTTTGGCTATAGTAAACACAAAATATGCACAAAACACTTAGTAATTCAAGTCTAAGTTGATAAAAAATGTCTTCAAGAATACTGTAATACGACGCTTTAGCTATGAAGCGAAAATTATTATTGTCTTAAATGAAAGAACTCTTAAAACTACAACGTAACATCTTTTGCAGATCTTCGTTTCCGTGTTTCGTTGTTGAGATATTTCAGTTTCTTTGATATGCAAATTAAACACTTTGACATCACGTGTATAAACGAATTCACTTCGCAGCCGATCCTGTGCGTCTATTTCGCATACAGCATTAGACATACAGATTTTTAATTGATTTCGTTTGATAATAGCAAAGATACCGAACCTTCTCTGATAACTCGTTATACAAGGTTCGGTATCTTTGTTGTTATCAAACGAAATCAATTAAAAATCTGTATGTCTAATGCTGTATGCGAAATAGACGCACAGGATCGGCTTTGAAGTGATTTCGTTTGATAATAGCAAAGATATAGAACTTTCTCCGATAACTCATTAATGATACACGTATGATGTCAAAGTGTTTAATTTGCATATCAGAAAAATTGAAATATCTCAACAACGAGGCACGGAAACGAAGATCTGCAAAAGATGTTACTTTGTCGTTTTAAGAGTTCTTTCATTTAAGACAAAAATTATTTTCGCTTCATAGGCACTTTAAGTCCGAAAGCTCAGTTTTTTCTTTTAATTTGTATTTTATTCGTACTTTGCTGGTTGAACACATACTTATTAAAGTCATGAAGCTACCCAGTAACATAACAACCCTCACAATCCTACTGTAATAATTTACCTGGCAACAATTTCTTGGCAGCTATTTAAAAATAGAAAGAGAAAAAACAAGATTATTAAAGGTCTTCAGAAACCAACAAAAGAACGCAAAACAAATTCACACAATACTTATTATTTAAAAATTTAGTTAATTTACCTTTTAGCGCTGAAGAAGCAGCTGGGAAAAAAACAAAAAACAGTAAATAAAATAAATGTAAAGCTTAGGGGGAAATTATTTGAAAAAACTGAAGCAAAGTTGGTGTTATTGTGCTATGTTGTGTTGTGTTGTGTTGTGTTGTGTTGTGTTGTGTTGTGTTGTGTTGTGTTGTGTTGTGTTGTGTTGTGTTGTGTTGTATTATATTATGCTAGGGTAAAAAATGAAGAAAAATAGTATGAAATATGATACTAACCTTTCATTAAATGATTTGCAACTTCAGCTAGTGGTTAAAAAAGGAAATAGATTAATTACAGAAAAGAGAAGGCTATTAAGTAAACACCACCACCAACACCACCATTGCCAACACATACACCAACAAAACCACCACTCTCAACACCAACACCACCACTACTACCACCACCATCACCATCAACAACACCACCACCACCAATAACACCACCACTACCAACAACAACACCAACACCAACACCAACACCAACACCAACACTACTACAACCACCACCACCACCATGACCAATAACAACACCACCACCAACACCACCACCAACACCACCATCAACACCACCAACAACACCAACACCATGACCAACAACAATAACACCACCACCAACATCAACACCAACACCAACACAACCAACAACACCAACACCAACACCAACACCAACACAACCATGACCAACAACAACAACACCACCAACACCAACACCATGACCAACAACAACACCAACACCAACACCACCAATACCAACACCACCAACAACAACACTACCACCACCACCACCACCAACAACAACAACAACAACAACAATACCACCATCACCGACACCAATATCCTCTACATTCAACTTCCTTCCTTTATAAACAATAATTTCATTACAAAGGATAGTAAATACCAATCTAAAAAGCAATTTCTCTAACCATGTTCTTTATCTTCTTCTTTATTGGAAACCTTCTTATCATCGTCATCATTAGCTTCAACTTCGTCTGGATCTTCGTCATCCGGGACAGCAGTGAACTCATCTGGATCATGATGTTGACCATCTGAACAAAAACAGCATTGATTTACTTTATTCCGCATTAATTTTTTGGTTATCACAAAGCTCGAATTGCCCTGAGGTAGCTATATATTCTGCCTGTTCCTTCGTTCACTTCATTCGTTCGTCCGTTTCGGTTGTTCGTTTCCTTCCTTCCTTCCTTCCTCCCCCCTTCCTTCTTTCCTCCATCCCTCCATCCCTCCCTCTCTTCCTTCTTTCCTCCCTCCCTCCCTTCCTTCTTCCCTCCCTCCCTCCCTCCCTCCCTCCCTTCCCTTCCCTTCCCTTCCCTTCCCTTCCTTTCCTTCCCTTCCTTTCTTTCCTTCCTTCCTTCCTTCCTTCCTTCCTTCCTTCCTTCCTTCCTTCCTTCCTTCCTTCCTTCCTTCCTTCCTTCCTTCCTTCCTTCCATCCTTCCTTCCTTCCTTCCTTCCTTCCTTCCTTCCTTCCTTCCTTCCTTCCTTCCTTCCTTCCTTCCTTCCTTCCTTCCTTCCTTCCTTCCTTCCTTCCTTCCTTCCTTCCTTCCTTCCTTCCTTCCTTCCTTCCTTCCTTCCTTCCTTCCTTCCTTCCTTCCTTCCTTCCTTCCTTCCTTCCTTCCTTCCTTCCTTCCTTCCTTCCTTCCTTCCTTCCTTCCTTCCTTCCTTCCTTCCTTCCTTCCTTCCTTCCTTCCTTCCTTCCTTCCTTCCTTCTTCCCTCCCTCCCTCCCTTCCCTTCCCTTCCCTTCCCTTCCTTTCCTTCCTTCCCTTCCTTTCCTTCCTTCCTTCCTTCCTTCCTTCCTTCCTTCCTTCCTTCCTTCCTTCCTTCCTTCCTTCCTTCCTTCCTTCCTTCCTTCCTTCCTTCCTTCCTTCCTTCCTTCCTTCTTCCCTCCCTCCCTCCCTCCCTTCCCTTCCTTTCCTTTCCTTCCCTTCCTTTCCTTCCTTCCTTCCTTCATCCATCCTTCCTTCCTTCCTTCCTTCCTTCCTTCCTTCCTTCCTTCCTTCCTTCCTCCCTCCCTCCCTCCCTCCCTCCCTCCCTCCCTCCCTCCCTCCCTCCCTCCCTCCCTCCCTCCCTCCCTCCCTCCCTCCCTCCCTCCCTCCCTCCCTCCCTCCCTCCCTCCCTCCCTCCCTCCCTCCCTCCCTCCCTCCCTCCCTTCACTCTCTTAGCGTTCCAAATATGGAGAGTTCATTGCATTACTTACCAATAGAATACACAGAATTATGCCAAAACGAACCACAGAAACGATTCCTGTCACCATAACATCTACTGCTGCATTCTGTGTCGTGGACACGACCATACTTTCCAAACTTATTACCACAGAAACACAAATATGAGTACTGCACCCCAGCAAAACGATAACCTTCTTTCTTACAAGTATGAAGACACCATTCAGGAGTCATTTCAAACTTGGAGAAATGTTTCTTCATGTCCCGATTAGGTTTCTTGTCTTTAAAACAACCTTGGTAAGCTAAGAAAATAACGAGGACCAATTATATGAAGTAAGTGCTGACCAGTGAGACACTCTAACCATTGAGCTACAAGAACTCAGATAATGAGTGAAGGTTACATATGTGTACAACCTGTAACCTGATGACCAGTGAGACGACCTGTAACCTTCTGATGCCCAGTGAGACACTCTAACCATTGGGCTACAAGAACTCAGATAATGAGTGAAGGTTACATATGTGTACAACCTGTAACCTTCTGATGACCAGTGAGACGCTCTAACCATTGGGCTACAAGAACTCAGATGGAAAGTGAAGGTTACATATGTGTACAACCTGTAACCTGATGCCCAGTGAGACACTCTAACCATTGAGCTACAAGAACTCAGATGGTGAGTGAAGGTTACATATGTGTACAACCTGTAACCTGATGCCCAGTGAGACACTCTAACCATTGAGCTACAAGAACTCAGATGGTGAGTGAAGGTTACATATGTGTACAACCTGTAACCTGATGACCAGTGAGACGACCTGTAACCTTCTGATGCCCAGTGAGACACTCTAACCACTGGGCTACAAGAACTCAGATGATGAGTGAGGGTTACATATGTGTACAACCTGTAACCTTCTGATGACCAGTGAGACGCTCTAACCATTGGGCTACAAGAACTCAGATGGCAAGTGAAGGTTACATATGTGTACAACCTGTAACCTGATGCCCAGTGAGACACTCTAACCATTGAGCTACAAGAACTCAGATGGTGAGTGAAGGTTACATATGTGTACAACCTGTAACCTGATGACCAGTGAGACACTCTAACCATTGAGCTACAAGAACTCAGATGGTGAGTGAAGGTTACATATGTGTACAACCTGTAACCTTCTGATGACCAGTGAGACACTCTAACCATTGGGCTACAAGAACTCAGATGGCAAGTGAAGGTTACATATGTGTACATAACCTTCTGATGAGCAGTGGGACACTAACTATTGAGCTACTGAGAATCAGATGATTTGAACGTAGATTGAATATTTGTACAACCCACAACCTTCTGATGACCAGTGAGACACTCTAACCATTGAGCTACAAGAACTCAGATGATTTGAACGTAGATTGAGTTCGATGTGGCTAAACCAATCTTTCACAAACCAATTACCTTCGTGTCTTTCATTGAGAGGAAGATTCTCTCCAGTCAACTCTCGGTCAACTTGATCAGCAAACTGCGCAAATTCAGTGGCTGGGTTTTCTGATTGTGATTTCGCCATCTTGGTGGACGTTCTCTTTGGCGCTTTGGGTCGTGTCGTGTCTTGAAAACGAAGGAGAGAATTAAACATTAGAAACATGTTATTTTTGCATAGAAAAGAATTTGTGAGTGCCCTAGTTACTCGGGCTACCGCAGGTAGACGAGTCTAGGTTTCGGTCGCGTTGTTAGTGGTTTTTTTTTTGTTTTTAGGGGGTCGAGATATTGCCCCAAGAGGCTTTGCGAAACCGAGATATGACTTTCATGGCGAGTTGTCTCTTGAACGAAGCTTTTGTTGCCATTTTACCGATGTTTTTGAATATTTCAACGACATTTCTTGGCACACTACACAGCAGTCGTCTCAAACAAAGATGTCTGTCTGTCTGTCTGTCTGTCTGTCTGTCTGTCTGTCTGTCTGTCTGTCTGTCTGTCTGTCTGTCTGTCTGTCTGTCTGTCTGTCTGTCTGTCTGTCTGTCTGTCTGTCTGTCTGTCTGTCTAGTGAAATAAAAGTAGTGTGCTGCACTACAGGCAGTGTAGAATCAACAACCGAAATATAGTAAGGTTTGATATACTGCCGAAACAGAGAACGCAGGAGTCTCACGTTTCTCTCTGACGAAGGGTCCTACGTTCTCTGTTTCGGCAGTATATCTAAAATTACTGTATTTCGTTTGGGAATAAAGCCTGGCTTTCATTTGGCTGCGACGGTATCTTGACGCTCGCGGAAACGAAGAGTTGCGATGCGATTCTATGCGATGTAACAAAACAAATCCATTACAAGACTGCACTTTCACGACCATTAAGTCATCAAGCATGTAACCTGGCTTTAGGTTATGGATGATAACAGCCACATATGCACAGTAGATCGAAACCTGCCTGCTTTGCAAAAACTCTGTATTTTGCCAGTTGCGCGGACAGATCTTGGCCACGATCCGCCTCAAATGCGTTTCTTTGTGTTCCCCTAGTCTTCTCTTGTCTGCCCGCGCATCTGGGAATCTACAGAGTTCCCTTATAAAAATTCCACATGTCATGTTCCAAAATCACATGTAATACATCATACACGAGGAGTACATACACAGTAATTTATCATACACGAGGAGGAGTGTTTCATCAGGATATCCAAACACTGAGACGTTTGTTGAAAACCGAGGCGAAGCCGAGGTTTTTGAACAAACTTCGATATCTAAACCACAGACACGGTACTGATTTCCTTTGTGTTTTCCTCATGAATTATTAATGAGTTTGAGATAGCTAGATCGAAAACCTGCGTCTTATCTTGTAAAGATCTTACCTCCTCTGAATAAAGTGTCGCGATAGACTGGCATAGTGCCCAAGTAATCTCGGATGATTTGCTCATACAGCGGCTGTAATGGCTTCTTCGTTTCTTTCCTAAATTCCACAGTAAATGTCACATCAACTTTGCCCCGATCTTCACTGTGTTGGAAAGAAAAAAAGAATGATTCAGACAAAGTAAAAATACAAAAATACATCATCTAGGTTAGTGTAGTCTTGAGAAAGACTGTTGGTGGTAGTGGCTGACGTTATAAAGTAAATGGTTTGAACCTAGGAGTATCAGTAGATGTTTGTTGAAGTTGATCATCTAGGTTAGTGGTCTTAAGAAAGACTGTTGGTGGTAGTGACTGACGTTATAAAGTAAATGGTTTGAACCTAGGAGTATCAGTAGATGTTTATTGAAGTTGATCATCTAGGTTAGTGGTCTTAAGAAAGACTGTTGGTGGTAGTGACTGACGTTATAAAGTAAATGGTTTGAACCTAGGAGTATCAGTAGATGTTTGTTGAAGTTGATTGTCTAGGTTCGTGTAGTCTTGAGAAAGACTGTTGGTAGTGACTGACGTTATAAAGTAAATGGTTTGAACCTAGGAGTATCGATATCAGTAGATGTTTGTTGAAGTTGATTATCTAGGTTAGTGTAGTCTTGAGAAAGACTGTTGGTAGTGACTGACGTTATAAAGTAAATGGTTTGAACCTAGGAGTATCAGTAGATGTTTTTTGAAGTTGATTATCTAGGTTAGTGTAGTCTTGAGAAAGACTGTTGGTGATAGTGCATGACTGACGTCATAAAGTAAATGGTTTGAACCTAGGAGTATCAGTAGATGTTTATTGAAGTTGATTATCTAGGTTAGTGTAGTCTTGAGAAAGACTGTTGGTGATAGTGACTAACGTTATAAAGTAAATGGTTTGAATCTAGGAGTATCAGTAGATGTTTGTTGAAGTTAATCATCCAGGTTAGTGTAGTCTTAAGAAAGACTGTTGGTAGTGAGTGACAAAGGGTTACGAAACACTTTCAACAACCGCTAGTCACTACCACTAACAGTCTTTCTCAAGATGTATACACTAACCTAGATAATCAACTCCAAGAAACATCCTAAATCATTTACCTTATAATGTCAGTCACTAGAAGTAGAGTGTTGTGTAGGCAGTGTTTTAGATAGAGCAAAGTGAAAAGATGGTAAACTGCTGAGAATAGTTTTAATAACGAAATACTGACGTTTCAAGCAGAGTTCTTCATCAGAGTAAAAAGTAGAGTGTTGTGTAGGCAGTGTTTTGGATAGAGCAAAGTGAAAAGATGGTAAACTACTGAGAATAGTTTTAATAACGAAATACTGACGTTTCAAGCAGAGCCCTTCGTCAGAGTAAAAACTAGAGTGATGTGTAGGCAGTGTTTTAGATAGAGCAAAGTGAAAAGATGGTAAACTGCTGAGAATAGTTTTAATAACGAAATACTGACGTTTCAAGCAGAGTTCTTCATCAGAGTAAAAAGTAGAGTGTTGTGTAGGCAGTGTTTTGGATAGAGCAAAGTGAAAATATGGTAAACTGCTGAGAATAGTTTTGCTAACGAAATACTGACGTTTCAACCAGAGCCCTTCGTCAGAGTAAAAACTAGAGTGATGTGTAGGCAGTGTTTTAGATAGAGCAAAGTGAAAAGATGGTAAACTGTTGAGAATAGTTTTAATAACGAAATACAGACGTTTCAAGCAGAGCTTTTCATCAGAGTAAAAACTAGAGTGTTGTGTAGGCAGTGTTTTAGATAGAGCAAAGTGAAAAGATGGTAAACTGCTGAGAATAGTTTTGATAACGAAATACTGACGTTTCAAGCAGAGCCCTTCATCAGAGTAAAAAGTAGAGTGTTGTGTAGGCAGTGTTTTAGATAGAGCAAAGTGAAAAGATAGTAAACTGCTGAGAATAGTTTTGATAACGAAATACTGACGTTTCAAGCAGAGTCCTTCATCAGAGTAAAAAGTAGAGTGTTGTGTAGCCAGTGTTTTAGATAGAGCAAAGTGAAAAGATAGTAAACTGCTGACTGCTGGGAATGGTTTCGGCAGTTTACTACCTTTTCACTTCCCTCAAAGTAAAATAAATTCCCTTCAAGAAAATGACAGACGTGGCAAGACTTCTTACCTTATTTTATCAATGATAATCTTCTTAAAATTCTTTTTCAATTCAAAAGCGCGGCGAAGCTATGAAAGAAAGAAAATAGGAAAATAAGCCAACAGAATAAAACATACGATACGTGTTTACTGTATCATGTACGCCAACCACTGCACGGCGTGCGCTAACCACTGCACAACGTGCGCTAACGACTGTTTCGCGTGTGCTAACCACTGCACAACGTGCGCTAACCACTGTTTCGCGTGCGCTAACTACTGTTTCGCGTGCGCTAACTACTGCACAACGTGCGCTAGCCACTGCACGGCGTGCGCTAATCGCTGTACACCACGTGCGCTAATCGTTACACCGCGTGCACTAACTACTGTACTATCAACACTAACATTGAACTATTCAACATACCTCTCTACGAACTTCTGTTCCAAAAACTCTTGCACGAGTACTGTGCTTCCCATTAAGATCAGGAGACCAATTTTGTTTGAAGAGAAGCGATGCCGTTACAGTTTTCTTCTTGCCTAGAACGAAATTTGAAACGAAACAATTTCAGCTTTACACGTGTAAAAATCTCACAGTGTAATAAAAGTAGCGTGCTGCGTAGGCAGTGTAGAAACAACAATCGAAATATAGTAAGGTTAGATATACTGCCGAAACAGAGAACGTAGGAGTCTAACATTTCGAGCGAAGGCCCTTCGTCAGAGAGAAACGTAAAGAGTGTAAACAAACAACGAGCTTATATACGAAAAATAAGTCAATCAGATAAAAATGACAATAACAAACTGACGAGATGTGAAAAATTAGCCAATGTTTGCAACAAGCTTGCAGCAAGTCTGTTAACAAGTTGTGATTTTATCAAACCAATTGTCCATTGTCCAAAAAGAGTTGAAGACTGGTAAAGAGCATTGAGTGCTGGTGTTCTTGCGATCGTTTGGAGGGACAGTTTCATAGACGAAATCGGAGTTTCGACTGCGCATACAATCTGAGTCGGGATAAAACGTAGTTCATTTATAACATGAGGCTGAAGCAGCCGTAGTGAAACATAACATTTCTGATGTCAGAAACTTTTTAATGTTTAGGTATTCTATAAGGATAAAATTTGCTTATCGATTATCCTTGACAATAATCCTAAACGTAGTGTCGAAAAATAATATATTTAAAACATGAAAAAACAGTCCTATGTTATCTTCCCGTTATGCTTTAATAGACACGATGTAATTTGCATAGGGGCCCAAATTGAATAGGAAACTAATTTGCATCTTGTATGTATAATATGTTTTTATATGTATGTATGTACTGCGCTTTTGATCATTTTTATGTTAAAAAGCGCATTATAAATTAATAAATTATTATTTTTTAGGATCATTTATTATCACTTTTAGGAAATGGCCAAAACAAGATTTTTCTTGTTGTAAACCTTGTAGCAACTTGTTAAGTTGCAGAGCGGTAATAAATTGTTGGAACAACTTGTCACAAGTCCGTCATCAACCTTGTTATACAAGTTGTCAACAACCCGTTACAGACTTGTTACCAAACTGGGGACAACCAGTTCGAATGCATAGCTTGTTAGAACCAGTATACTCTATAGGAAGACTGGAACGCTAACTCCATAAACAGTCCCTATGATTGAATGAAGCCAAAAATCTTTAAATGTTAGTTTTTCTGAGTTTTGAGCTGAAATACTTAACGCTGAACGTTGGGCTGTATATGAAACTGAAGCTATTGAAATTAAAATGCTATTTGGTATAGAAGCTTCAAGACTTTAGCTAAAAGGGAAATATTTAAAAAATAGAAAAGCAACTGTCATTTTGTTTGCCGAACGTTACAAAATGGCAGTTGTTTTTATATATTTTTAATTATTTCCCTCTTAGCTAAACTCTTGAAGTTTCTATACCAAATAGCATTTTTCAATAGCTTCAGTTTCATATACGGCCCAACGTTCGGCGTTAAGTATTTCAGCTTAAAACTCAGAAAAACTAACATTTAAACGAAAGCCGCAAAAGATTAGGAAAGTCATTTTAAGCAATCCATTCTAGTCAATAGTCTTACCTGTTGATTTATCCAATTGAAGTCTGTTCAAAGGATACGGTGGGGGAGGTGGTGGGTTATAGCCTCCATTGCGCACGCGTGGGTAGGGTGAAGCTCGTTGTCTGTTGTGCTGGTTATAATCCTTCTGGTATTGATTCGCGTAATTAGCTTGGGACTGGGAGCCATAATTAGCCTGCGGTTGAGGGCTGTAACCAGTCTGTGCCTGATTGCCATAACCAGCCTGTGCTTGAGGTCCATAACCAGCCTGTGCCTGAGTACCGTAACCAGCCTGAGTGCTGTAGCCAGCCTGTGGATGCTGTTGCGGGTTAGGTGCAACCGCTGGAGTATCATGTTGTGATACCACTGGCGCATGTTGAACGGCCGGGAGGGCAGGTCGAGGCATCACTTCCTCAGGATGAACGCCGTAGCCGGATAGGTGTTGCTGTGTTAGAGCGCCGACACCCCCCGGAAACTTATTAAAGTAGTCCATAGCTTCGCTCGGAATAGGTCCAGGCCCCGTCTGCGCCATAATCTTTGAAGCTTCCATCACGTCAGCATACAGGTTGGGCTTTTTACCGTTATTCTTCACTGGGATCTGGGTCTGAGAAGGAGCGGTCGTTATGGTCGAAGGAGCGGCTTGTGACATTACCGGTTGTGCAGGAGCACTGGTGTATGACGTCACCTGACTTTGAGGAGCCACGTTGGAACTAGTCACAGGTGGCGCGGAAACAGAGACTGGAGATGAGTTTGTTGCCGTAGTCGTTGTTACTGGCGAAGTCGTCTCCGTCGTAGTCGTCATCGGGTCGTTCATCACGACGTCTGATGTTGACGAAGTGGCGCTCTGGTCACCAGAAGCTAGGAATAAAAAACACATGTTAATTATGATTATGATTAATTATAATTATGTTAATTATATAAATGATATTAATTATGTTAATTATGTAAATGTATTATGTAAATGTATTATGTTAATTATGTAAATGATATTATGTTAATTATTTTAATTATGTTAAATATTTAATTATGTTAATATGTTAATTATATTAATTATGTTAATTATTTTAATTAAGTTAATTATTTTAATTATTTTAATTAAGTTAATTAAGTTAATTATTTTAATTATGTTAAATATTTTAATTATGTTAATTATATTAATTATGTTAATTATGTTAATTATTGCTTACCAAATATATTTGAAATTTCATGTTCGACATCAATAATATGACGAAGAGAATCATGGAACTCCTTTGGCTGTTGGAAAACAAAAAATAGATTAAGTTTACTGGAGCAGACTGTTATAATTTATGCAAAATCTCGGGAAATCATCAAGCAGTACCAAGCTTTTAATACAGTCATCGAAATATGGTATAGTAGGTTAATACTGCCGAAACAGAGAACGTAAGTGGTCTAACGTTTCGAGCGAAGGCCCTTCGTCACGTTTCTCTCTGACGAAGGGCCTTCGCTCGAAACGTTAGACCATTTTCTCTGTTTCGGCAGTATTAACCTACTATACCATATTTCGATTGTTGTTTCAACACTGTCTACGCAGCACACTACTTTTATTACACTATTTTAATACAGTCAGTTCAGACTCCATTTACACTAGAGCAAAGTTGCCGGATTCGTAAATGTTTCTGGATTCATTTCGTACCGAGTATTCGGCTCCGTTAGGCGTTTACACAACAACAGTATTCGCAGATTCCGCCCTTTACACTAAACTCGGAATTCCTTTAATTCAGTAATATCACGGTTCCCTCGGTTTCTTTTGTTCTCGCAGGTACATTTAACGTCTAAATTACCTAATCCATAAACATTAGGTGCGATTAGAAACTAATCTGCATATCTAATGTTTATGGAAAACGCTCGTTTATCCACACGCATACATACTGTAGCACGATTGCAAACTTTAATTTCACAAAAACAATTCTACACATACTTTTACGTATAAGCATGCGAGTCACAATGACTTTATTTCATCTTAATCTTTATTCACACGGGACTTTTACATCTTCCTCGCAAACCGTAATATTACAAAGTAATAGCATGGCGTTTCGGTTGATTAGTGATTAAATGTCCCTCAAGCCTCGGGAGATTTAGTAAAAGTCCCGAGGGCGAATTCGGGTACATTTAACTCATTCCTGTCCGGGGGCTTCCCCGGAGGTGAATAAAATCGTCTGGCGTTAGCCAGAATAAAATACTAAAGACCAATTCGGACAAGAAAGAGTTAAAGAGATAGTTTATAACTCATTCCTGTCCGGGGGCTTCCCCGGAGGTGAATAAAATCGTCTGGCGTTAGCCAGAATAAAATACTAAAGACCAATTCGGACAAGAAAGAGTTAATCACTAATCAACCTCAAAGCCATGCTATTACTTATAATTACTATGTTGACCATGTTGGTTCCACCGTAACCTCACATGACTACGAGCGGAAGAGCATCCGAATTCATCGGAATAACCGTTCACACTACGTATTGTCTCGGATTCAAAAGTATTCGGATACGAAGTTTCTACATTTTTTTCCGCATTCGAAATCTCCGGATATGTGGTCAACCGGAAAGTTTTTATTCCGGATTCATTCTTTTGTGTGTAAACGACAAAACGAATCCGGTACTAAAACGTTCCGGATTCGTCACGAATCCGAAAACTTTTTCTCTAGTGTAAACGGGGTGATTGAATGAACATTCCGAACTTACGTTGCAATGTTCAGAACTACATTGCGAGGTAGATACAAATTTTAGTCGGCAATTTGTTTCTGTTTAACCAAGTATCCATTATTCTTCATTTCCATCAAACATTATACAACAAATAATCTTCTGCTCCGTGATTTCACCAAAGGAATTCAATTCAAAGCTTATTAAATTCGAACTTTACAATGAACACTCCGAACTTACGTTGCAATGTTCAGAACTACATTGCGAGGTAGATACACATTTAAGTCGGCAATTTGTTTCTGTTTAACCAAGTATCCATTATTCTTCATTTCCATCAAACATTATACAACAAATAATCTTCTACTCCGTGATTTCACCAAAGGAATTCAATTCAAAGCTTATTAAATTCGAACTTTACAATGAACATTCCGAACTTACGTTGCAGTGTCCAGAACTACATTACGAGGTAGATACAAATTTAACTCGGCAATTTGTTTCTGTTTAACCAAGTATCTACTATTCTTCATTTCCATCAAACACTATCAACGAATAATCTTCTACTCCGTGATTTCGCCAAAGGAATTCAAATTCGAATGAGTAATGAGTAATGATTTATTTAACGTCGTAGGCACAGGGTGTGGTCGCCTAATCATCCGAGCCAGAGGCTCATGATTAAAGTGCACGACACAAGCTAAGACCTACAATCATAGAATAATTAATTGGGACATTTTTCGTGGGAGCGCGATTTCTGACGGCATCGTAAACTCTTTAAAAAAATAATCTGTCGCCTGCTCAAAACCACCATCACAGGTCTTCCTCTACCCTCACAATTCTACCCTCCCCCCTTACCCCCACCATGCAATGTTGGTCCCTGTGAGTAGGCTTTACCCGCAACTCATACCATGTTTCTGAACCAACATTGTATGGTGGGGGAGGGGGGAGGAGGAGGATAACTTAACTGTGCAAAATGCATCTTTGCTTAGAAGTGACATTGTTGCAAGTTGCCCCAATGTAATTATTCCATGATTGTAGGTGTTGATTTTATGCAGGGAGAAAAACCGCAGAACCCTGCGAAAAACCCTCGAAGCACAGGAGAGACCAACTAAACTCTGCTCACATGAAACTCAAGTTCGAGAACGGAGCTAGTCCCAGACGGTCACCCATCCAAGTACTAACCCCGTCCAACTGGGCTTAACTACAGCGGTGAGAGGCAGCGCCCTAACAGCACACGCCACCCGTGCTTAGTTCCTAACCTTCCAACAAATGCTGACAAACGAATTTCAAAAGCAAGCTAAAACTAACTATAAATATAAATACGTTTTGTGGAAACACCACGTAAAATATTTCTTTATAAACTATTTCTCAGGAAGGACAGCCATTAAACAGCACGTGGTGTGCCCTATTCGGAGAACATTCTTGATTTTATAAATAAGTTTTGTGGAAAAACCACGTAAAATATTTCTTTGCTAAGCTTTCGGCCTGTTGACTCAGGCCTTCATCAGAGCAATAATAACAAACTGTTGGCTCACGTCATTTATAAATTAAGCAACTGATCAATTAAATCACGTAAGAATACAATGGCGTATCACGTTAATTTTATTAATTAGAAAACAAAATCAAGAATATAATATAAGGCCGAAAGCTTAGCAAAGAAATATTTTACGTGGTGTTTCCACAAAACTTATTTATATTACTTTATCGCCATGAAAACATTCAAAGAATTAAAAATCAAGAATGTTCTCCGAATAGGGCACGCCACGTGCTATTTAATGGCTGTCCCTCCTGAGAAATAGTGTGATGTTTTGCAATCTCAATGGATTCTCTTGTTCTTCGCGTGAAGTATTGCTTGTCGCTGGCTAAGAGTGATGACTCTTCCCACTTAACACGATGGTCATACTTCCAAGCGTGTTTGGCAACAGCAGACTTTTCTTGTTGCGCTTTTATGCAACATGTCTTGTGTTCCTTCAGGCGAGTTGAGAGATTCCTTCCGGTTTCTCCGATGTATACCAAGCCACACTCACAAGGAATGCGATACACTCCAGGCTTAGATAAGCTATCCACTTCATCTTTATGTGTGAAAAGTACCTTGAAAAGTACCTTGACAGCCATTAAATAGCACGTGGCGTGCCCTATTCGGAGGACATTCTTGATTTTGTTTTCTAATTAATAAAATTAACGTGATACGCCATTGTATTCTTACGTGATTGAATTGATCAGTTGCTTAGTTTATAAATGACGTGAGCCAACAAATCGTTGTCATTGCTCTGATGAAGGCCTGAGTCAACAGGCCGAAAGCTTAGCAAAGAAATATTTTACGTGGTGTTCCCACAAAACTTATTTATATTACTTTACCGCCATGAAAACTTTCAAAGAATTAATGACTATAAATAGTAAATAGTTATCAGATTTCAAACTGTAAAATAAAACTACATACTGGTTTAGCCATTAACCATTCCACAAGTTCTTGAACTTTGCTGTCCATACCCTACATAAAAAACCCCACATAAATGAAGTCAGTAAACAGTTTTTGTGAGCAACCAGTATCGGGTATCGGGGAGATACTTGTGGTCGGGGGTCTGAGAGGTCGGACTTTTTCCCCGGAGGGTTTTGGTTAGGTTTAGGTCCACCAGGGGGTCGTGGTTAGGTTTAGGGTTGCCAGGGGGGTTGTGGTTAGGTTTAGGGTCAGGTTTAGAGGTGGGGGTAGGGTTGGGGATTTGGGGGTAGGGAATTATTTCTTTAAATTGAAGATTATTGTTAATTCTACGACATTTCACAATTAATGATAGTCACGAATTATAAGTGAGAGGATATGCTGCACATTTCGTGCCAGTCGCCGCCATCTTACGTAGTGGAACATAAGCATATGCATCAACCTCGTATCCAGGGCCATTTGTAGGGAACTGGGCCAAGATGGCGGAAACAAGGAGGCTGGGCTATCTCAGCCTCTGATTGGTCAAGAGCTTATGGCGTAAATCAGACGGTTTGATTTTGTATTTTTTCTTAAAAATTGTATTTTGACATTGTCGGTTGTTCCTGCACACGGCACGGGAAATTATATTTTAAACCATGCAATAATTAGGTGTAATTAGGTATAATTACTGTGTAAAGAACTGAGTTCTAGTTAATAAAATGCGCAATATACTGCGCATTTTGAGCTAGCCTCCACCAGGGCCATTTGTTCCCGCCATTTTGTTTTATTCGTCATCTTGGCCCAGTTCCCTACAAATGGCCCTGGGTACGAGGTTGGCATATGCATAAGCAATCTTGACGTCACCACGGTCAGATTATCCGGGGGTCGGAAAAGCCGTAAAGCAAACAACAGATGCCGGTTCGTTTAGTTTTCACTGTTTAACAACAAATACAGTCAAACGATGGCAAGTAGACAACGCGAAATATTGTTAAGGCATTAAGGTTACTATAAAAGACTTGAAATTGAATTCTTCGTAGATTTTATAGTCTGTTTTTCAGTTTATATTATCGTGAACTTTCTTCGTTGTCGGCACTGAAGAAAAACAACGAAATTTAAAGGTTTTATAGCTCAGTAATAGAAACAAATACAAGAAATTAACGTCTTAAACCTTATTTAGTACTTCCTGTGTTTTTACATTCGTTTAAATTTTCTTAAAATAACTCTTTTTGTCTGTTTTCAATCCACGAAAGCCATGAACTTCAGTAGCAGCCATCTTGGTCACGTCATCATACAACTCGAACGCAAAATGCGGCCCAATGGCCCATCCAGATGTATACAGAGATTAGTGGGAGGTACCCAGAACCCACATTACTAGAGACCTTAAAATAGAACCCTCTTTTATTAAGACACAGGGCTAATTGGATGATTCCGAGCATTTTTGGTTAATATATTAGTCAGAAAAAGTGCTTCTTTCATATAGAAATGACGTCATCAATATATATGTCTTAAAATAGAATCTGTTTTTATTAAGACACAGGGATAATTGGATGATTCCGAGCATTTTTGGTTAATATATTAGTCAGAAAAAGTGCTTCTTTCATATAGAAATGACGTCCTCAATATATATGTCTTAAAATAGAATCTGTTTTTATTAAGACACAGGGATAATTGGATGATTCCAAGCATTTTTGGTTAATATATTAGTCAGAAAAAGTGCTTCTTTCATATGGAAATGACGTCATCAATATATATGTCTAAAAATAGAATATGTTTCTATTTTAAAGCAGGGATACTCGGATGATTCTGAGCATTTTTGGTTAATATATTAGTCAGAAAAAGTGCTTCTTTCATATAGAAATAACGTCATCAATATATGTCTTAAAATAGAATCTGTTTTTATTAAGACACAGGGATAATTGGATGATTCCGAGCATTTTTGATTAATATATTAGTCAGAAAAAGTACTTCCTTCATATAGAAATGACGTCATCGGTATATATGTCTAAAAATAGAATCTGTTTTTATTAAGACACAGCGATAATTGGATGATTCCGAGCATTTTTGGTTAAGTGTAAACGGGCATTTTGTCGTATTTACAGGCAGTTCTGTTTTCATTTTAAGTTGTATTAATGCTAAACTTTGAATATACAAGGGGTTTTTAAGCTTCTCAATTTCAACCAGGTTGTTATGCTCACGCCATCAAGTTTCCTATCCGGTCTTTTAGAGCTGCTCCCAGCGGTTCATTTTCGTAATCGATTAATCGTTGTTAATAATCGATTAATACCAATTAATCGTATTGATTAAATATGTCATGAATTAAATTATACGACATGTCCATGGTGGTTTGTCCATTCAAAGGAAGGGGGTGCTTTTATAACGTTTTTACTAAATTTGTTGGCGATTGCCTCCCCTGTTGTGGTCGCCCAACAATTCAGTCACTATTCACGTTTTAAATCACCGTTTAATCACGGTTAACTTATAGATTGCGCACTTTCTCGCCCTCTCACAGTTCACACAGTTTATGAATAATTGGTTTAACTAAGGCGTGTTTGTAATCAGTTATTACTTATCTGTTTAACAAAACAAGATTAAATCATTCCGGCATCATGCTGTGCAGGGTTATTATAGATGATCCGATTATTAAGTATAATCGATTGTGGGAAAAAACCGAAAAAATAATCGATTAATCGATTAATTGGGTGCAGCTCTAGGTCTTTTTAGTACCCAATGTCAAACTTACTATTTTAGTAGCTCTCTTCGCGTCCACTTTTCCCTTCAACTTTTTCTCTTCATTATCCACCACACCAATGGTGTTAAAAAGATGTTCTAACTCTGAACAAACAAAACATTAAAAATAGTTTTAATGTGACTAAATGTAATTTAGGCAAGGTAAAAAAGGAGACAATGCTAAACTCGTTCATATATATATATATCTTATTAGATGTTTTGGTGTGTAGTATCGCTGTATATTTTTACGAGTTGTGCCCCTCTTAGCGCTAGTTTTTCCGGGCGAGCGGAAAAGCGGGAGGAAAGAGGCGGACTTGCTTCGCTTGCAGGTTTTTGAATCTAATTAAATATTATACATGCAACGGAAAGTGGTTCTACCCCGTACTAAAACATTTTCAAGAGTCTGTTTAACTCCAACTTCCAAAGATAGTACTTGCATAGCAATTTAGCCTGAATACAATTACTTCCCGAATTACATCACCAGTCGAAAAATTCACCGGTGAATTTTGGCGCGCTACAGGTGGGAAAAGTCCTTTTCAACGAGGAACCGAAAGGTCAAAAATGTCGAAAGGTCAAAATGTTTGAAAAGGACCTTGAGAAAGTCTATGAAACATGATGCATAATTATAGCTTATTAGATGTTTTATTAGATGGTTGTGTAGTATCGCTGTATATTTTTAAGAGTTGTGCCGTACAAACGAGTAAAAATATACAGCGATACTACACACCAAAACATCTTATAAGAGATTTATTATACAACTGCTCTGATCAACAAATTTTTATGGAAAAAGAAAACTCTAAAAAGGCCAGAGACGTAGCGTGACTCGCACCAAGACAAAATAATAAGCATACATGAAGTAGTCTCCCATGTGTAAATTTGATTGGCTAACAAAATCTGTCAAACCGGTTTTCTACTATCCAAATAACTAACTATCCAAATATCGCTGTATATTTTTACTCATTTTTAGCGTTACTTGGACAGTTTTTAATGCAATTGTATAATAATAACTAGATCTTTACCGTGTTTATCAGCGTCCGAGATTTTGGAATCTCCTTTCCAATTCATTCGAACATCATCTGCGAGATAATAACAATAAAAACAAGGTCATTAATCAACATTCAAATAAATTCCCAACACAGCCAGGTGAAGAATCAGACATAGTTTAACGTACCCTGCGAGTCAGAGTCCCTTTCCGACCTACGCAAGCTTCGGGGGAAAGTGGGCTCTGCCAACAAATTCGACCGTCGCCCCAAGTTTGGGGCGAGTCAGTCAGGTTTTAAACTGGTCAAACAAGTTCTAGTTTAAGAACACATGTAAGCAGGAAAATAGCAAGTAACGCGTTAAAGCCTGGGCCCAAAATAGTATCCTGGCAACCGTTCACGCACGCTCAAAAAGAAATATCGAGTTTGTTGTCAGAACCCACTTTCCCCCGAAGCCTGCGTAGGTCGGAAAGGGGCTCTGACTCGCAGGGTAGTCAGGTTTTAAACTGGTCAAACAAGTTCTAGTTTACGAACACGCGTAAGCAGGAAAATAAGAAGTGACGCGTTAGAGCCTGGGCCCAAAATAGTATCTTGGCAGCCGTTCACGCATGCTTAAAAAGAAATATCGAGTTTGTTGGCAGAGCCCACTTTCCCCCGAAGCTTGCGTAGGTCGGAAAGGGGCTCTGACTCGCAGGGTACCAAACACCGAGACGTTTGTTAAAAACCGAGACAAATATATAGCATCTCAAACAAATCAGTATTTTAAAAGAAAATCAAGTAAAGATTTGCTTTAATTTATGCAATTTCTTCCTCCGATATGCAAACCACAGACACGGCCCTGATTTCCTTTGTGTTTTCCTCATGAATTATTAATGCGTTTGAGATGTAGCAAGATAGATTGGTGCATGGAAGAAAGCGCAGAGCAACCAGTAACTTATTAAATAATAGTTCAAATAATTAGGACTTACCGGGATTTCAAAGTCCGAGTGCTTTTTGAAAAGGCGAGCCTTTTTAATGCACGAGGGCTTTTAATCCCGGTAAAGTCCGACGTCGAGTATTTGAACTGACTTCTCAAACTCAAAACTCCGAAGATACCTCTGAAACGTAATATAATTTGCCTATTTCAAAGTCCCAAGACTTTGAAAACGTATTTTGCATTATTTCAAAGTACTAGAAATACATAAACGCAACGACCCCTCGCCCGCTTTTAATACATTAAATATACATAAACACACACCCCGGATTAAAGTAAGCACCTGATCTGTTTTTGTATGTAATAGATAAATCCCGAGGACGCGCAGCGTCCGAGGGCTTTATATCGCATAAATCCTGACGTTCGAGGGATTTATCTGACTTAATTTATTATTGAGGAGGTTTTCCAACAAAGTTTTGTCTTTTTTTCTACCTTGGACAAAGATTTTCCTAGTTTTTTTTCTTCATTTCTTTTCTAATTAGTATTCAAGGGCTTTGTGCGATATAAAGCCCTCGAAAGAACAAAGAAAACCGACTCAATAATAAATTAAACAAATATAAACACCCTTGCCCTCCTGGCCTACTTTACATCCAGTTTTATCACTTTTATAAATGTAGTTTTTCTATTCCATTTTATTCCAAAATAATAAAGCAGTGGCTGAGGAAAAACTTGTCACGACCTAAAGCACCAGAAACTGATAGCAAAAACAAACAATAATTACAGACGCTTATTGATATCAAGGTGCCTATTAAACTGTTTTAATATGATTCCTCATGTTCCAAATATAATGTTGAACCTCAAAGAAAAACATCAGAACAGAAAAAAACGTAGGTAACAGCCTAAAAACTATACGTATAAGAGAGGAAAAAATAACCAGGGAAGAACTATAATGCAAAGCTTCACTCGAACCATGGGGAAAAAACGCCTGGGAAAATGTATATTAGGCCTACTTGACAAGATTTTTGCTGTTTTAACTGTGTTTAATACTGAAAAGGTTTCGGATATATACCGACTCCAATCAGCTAAAGAAAGCTGGTAAGTTAAATACGAATCACTGCTTACCGTTAAATTTTCTTTTGGCTCTGCTTGTAGCCCGTATGGCAGTGTTTGCAGCATCTGGCGTTTGGTTTCCGTGGTTTTCTCGTTCGGTTCTTAGCAAAAAGCAATAAATTCTCTTCATAATGTGAAAAGCTCTTTGTGTTGATGTTCCTTTCAATTCACTGTTCTCTCTCGAGCCAAGATATACCAGTGTATAACTCTATTGCTGGCTTTGAACAGACACACGAAGAAACATCTTCTTGTTTCTTTCAGTCACATTGGCGGCATCTTTTCCGATCTTTATCGCAATTTTTCATGCTTTTTCAATGGTTTCTAGTCGTGTTTAATATTGTTTGGTTCATCCCACTGCAACATCTCTTCTTAGCTTTCCTTTTTCGGTCATTTGTAAACCAATTTTTCTGACAAAGATTTTGTTTCGCTTGAGCCGCGAAAGTTGGCGATTTGACGGATATATATATACATACAAACATCTCACAGAATTTCTTTCCCCTTCGCGTGTAATTTCGCGTGTAAGTGGACTCCACGCACGTCGAGATTAGCACCATCACCCGCGCTCCGGGCCTTCGGCCCTCCGATTTCAAAGCACTGATTAAACATTAATTTCTTTTGAGTTTGGTTCATGAATTATTAATGAGTTTGAGAAGCTAAGTAGAAAAAACCTTTTTACGCTAAAATAAAGTCAAACTATGTCTCAAAAACTGACCGTACCTTTCTCGGGTTGGCTTTCATATGACCTCTTTTCTATAAGAAAAAACAAGAAAGAAAGTTGTGTTTTCAAATTGTTAGAAAATACCAACGCAAACAACACCGCTGCCAAACGTTTGCGCATGCGTGAATTCGCTAGAGTAAACATTGCAAGAGAAGTGGGAACTAGCCGTGGCGACAACAACCAAACAGTGAAGACTAAGTAAGACTCAACTATTCATTTGTGTTTTAAAAAAAGGGTAAAGAAAATTACGAAGGGGTAAATTCAGAATATGTTACAATATTGACAAAGAAGCCATGTACAAATTACCTACCTTATCTTTTTGGTAGTATGCTTATAAATTTAACTTTTGTGTCGGACTCTCAGACCAGTCGAAATATTTCAGTGTTTTCCCGCTCTTTTTTTAGAGGACGAGCTCGGACTTCGCGCATGCGCTAAACGTTTGGCAGCGGTGTTACCACAAACTGCTTTTTTTCTTTTAGCATAGCAAAACTTTACTTACCTACAGGTTTGTCGTTCGCTCTGGAGAGAAGTGCTTGAAAGAATTGATCTGAAGTAGGAGAAAAAATATTGTTAGGACGTGGCGCGTTCCATGTGTGCGTTATACAATACAATTTGTTATATACCAAAGACTTTCGTTTGCCAATAATGAAATCCTATTGGTCAAATCATGGTCACGTGTTGTTCAACAAACTCAATGTTTCTTTCTGCCCAGGGAAACATTGCACTGTTTCCCTCTGACGTCAACAATGAAGAGGGAAACAGTGCAATGTTTCCCTCTGACGTCGCTTTAATCATGTGTTGTTCACGTGAATACATTATTATTGTATCAGATCAAGAACTTTGGACTCTTCGGGCATTTTGAAAACAAGAGCTTGTTTCGAGCTTGTTTGGTACGAAATAGTCCATTTTCTGAAAGAAAGAATTTCTATACATATCTTCAACGGTCTGAAAAACACTTGGAGAACTTTAAAGCTGTTCTTAGTGTTGAGTCTGGTGTATTTGTTTAGTTGAATGACTTGAATTGAATTGAAATTACGAAGACAAAGTCAATGTGTTTTGGTAAGTCTTTTCGCCGTTTGCAAGTTTAAAGGCAGTTTTGTATTTTGTATTTTAGAAGTCTTTGGTATATAACAAAACACTTGTTGACTTTTGCCTGAGAAACATCGAGTTTTACGGTCCCTCAGGCTTCAATGTCACCCTTGGGCTAAAGCCCTCGGGTGACATTGAAGCCTTTGGGTCCGTAAAACTCGATGTTTCCCTCGGCGCTAGTCAACAAGTGTATAATATTAGGGAGCTTAAGCAAGCTAGGACGACGACGATGGCAATGTGTATCTAGCAGAAACCACGGATCATTTACGTAGTATTCAATACTTAAAGTGTGTTTTTCGACATCCAAAAGATAGAAGTCAAACTCAACTAACAGGTTTAACAGGTTTCGCCGTTTCACGAGTTAACGTCGTCCTGAAGACGTGAAAATAATCTGAATAACGTTGCACGACTAAAATTGGGCCTAAAATTATTCATTTTCTTTGTTGTGTGAGGAAAATTCTATTGTATTCAGGACGTTGTCCTTGACGTTCGTTTTGTATTTGCTTAAATAAGTTCTCTATTGACAAAAACTGTATCGAGGAAGCAAGTATATTACCTTCTTCCGAAGCTCTTTTCTTGATCCGTGGAGCACGATCCTTAACTACAAAAACATTTACAAAGTTCAGATCACAGTGAAAGATAGAATAGAGCAAAGTGAAAAAATAGGAAAACTGCTGAGATTAGTTTTGATAATGAAATACTGACGTTTCAAGCACAGTCCTTCTTCATCAGAGTAAAAAGTAGAGTGTTGTGTAGGCAGTGTTTTAGATAGAGCAAAGTGAAAAGATGGTAAACTCCTGAGAATAGTTTTAATAACGAAATACTGACGTTTCAAGCGAAGTATTAAGACATAAATATGTACTTAGAGGCGATATTTCAAGGGAGTGAAGTTCCTTCATTGTACCTTTTGAGACCTTGGCTTTCTGTTTCAACGAAGCTTGCTCTTTTTCGTCTTCTTCGAATTCAGATCTCAACACACGAATCAACGTCTTGTCCGACGGATCAGTAGTTTGGTCAATAAAACTATTTACTCCTAAAATAAAACATAATCAAAAGTTGTTTAACCTATTCCTGCCTGAGCTGATCAAAAATGGTTCCTTTATTGTTTTACTCTGTCTACTCTGATTTTGAAATAAAAAGTGCCATATAATAAACTACTTAATAACCTCGACCGTTCGGTCTTTACGGTAAAATATTGAACCTCGGTCTTGAGCGTGTTAACATCGCTATCGCTCGGTCAATACAGCAAGACCTCGGTTTAATATTTTACCGTAAAGACCTCACTCTCGGTTATTAAGTAGTTAATACATATACACGTTTTTTCAAAACTATGTGTCCAAATTGTAACAATTCTCGTAGTCTTACTCACAACATTACTTTCTGTTTTTAGTATTTATTTCTATATTGTATGTTGTATATTGTGTAAGTTTTATTAGAATTTTTTGACTTTAACTTTTATATTTTTGGGCCAGCAGTAATTGGCCTTCACGCTGTTGCGGTGACCCTGCCATACGTTTAAATTTGTGTTTGAATGGTCCTCGTTTTAGTTTATTTTGTGATACCATATATGTATTTAGTCAAGTCTATGGCGAAGCTAATAAAATAAATAAAAAATAAACAATATATATTATAATATAACATTTCACAATATCAAATACTATATACAGTCTTATTTCTGTCCGCGCGGATCGCGTGGTCACGCCTCGTTGAATAAGAAGCCAAATTTAATTCTAAACACCAGAAGTCTCGCCGTAATAACTACATGAATACACCCCACGTTTTGTCAATAAACACGGCAGAAATAAATCAGAAAATCCAACAAAGAATTCTAGTAATAAAAACGGTGATGGGGAATTTAGAAAGATATTTATTCAACGCATTTTATAATGGGAGAAGTTCAAGCGAGCTTAGCAAAGTACCTGTAAGGTCTTGAGTAAAGATCGATGTTTAACATTACGTTAATATCGAAGCGTGAAACATTACTAGATGGTGAATACCTACCGTTATTTGGCCGACAGTGAACCATTACGCCACAACAAAGGATCGTTGATAGCCATAGTACTTGGGTCAGTTTAAATCGTACTTTGGTAGCCATCTTTCGTTTTTTTTCAGGGCAGATTATTACCGAGTTCTCTTTCGCGCTGGTGACCAGCGTATCAGAGCTCGTAATCTGATTGGTTGAACGAAGGTCAGGATTTGAGATCACGAGGGCAATTTTGGGTTGTCTTCCGGTATCAGGAAACTCACGCTGTGATTGGCTGAAAAGGAACGTATCATGCAACGTCGTTAGTACAAGCTAAATAATATACACGAAAAGTAGGTAGGTTTTTAGATCAGTAGATTTTGGTGAAGTTGATCATCTAGGTTAGTGTAGTCTTGAGAAAGACTGTTGGTGGTAGTGATTGACGTTATAAAGTAAATGGTTTGAACCTAGGAGTATTAGTAGATGTTTGTTGAAGTTGATCATCTAAGTTAGTGTAGTCTTGAGAAAGACTGTTGGTGGTAGTGACTGACGTTATAAAGTAAATGGTTTGAACCTAGGAGTATCAGTAGATGTTTGTTGAAGTTGATCATCTAAGTTAGTGTAGTCTTGAGAAAGACTTTTGTGGTAGTGACTGACGTTATAAAGTAAATGGTTTGAACTTAGGAGTATCAGTAGATGTTTATTGAAGTTGATCATCTAGGTTAGAGTAGTCTTGAGAAAGACTGTTGGTGGAAGTGATTGACGTTATAAAGTAAATGGTTTGAATCTAAGAGTATCAGTGGATGTTTGTTGAAGTTGATTATCTAGAGTCTTGGGAAAGACTGGTGGTGGCAGTGACTGACGTTATAAAGTATATGGTTTGAATCTAGGGGTATCAGTAGATGTTTATTGAAGTTGATCATCTAGGTTTGTGTAGTCTTGAGAAAGACTGTTCTTGATGAGTGACAAAGGCTTACGAACTTATAAATGGACCCTCAACAACCGTCAGTCACTGACCACCTAGATGATCAACTTCAACAAACATCTACTGATACTCCTAGGTTCAAACTATTTACTTTATAACGTCAGTCACTACCACCAACAGTCTTTCTCAAGACTACACTAACCTAGATGATCAACTTCAATAAACATCTACTGATACACCTAGATTTAAACCATTTACTTTATAACATCAGTCACTACCACCAACAGTCTTTCTCAAGACTACACTAACGTGGATGATCAACTTCAATAAACATCTACTGATACTCCTAGGTTTAAACCATTTACTTTATAACGTCAGTCACTATCACCTACAGTCTTTCGAGATCAAGACTACACTAACCTAGATAATCAACTTCTCAAACCATAATGTCAATCACTAGAAGTAGAGTGTTGTGTAGGCAGTGTTTTAGATAGAGCACACTGAAAAGACGGTAAACTGCTGAGAATAGTTTTGATAACGAAATACTGACGTTTCAAACAGAACCCTTCATCAGAGTAAAAACTAGAGTGCTGTGTAGACAGTGTTTTAGATAGAGCAAAGTGAAAAGATGGCAAACTGCTGAGAATAGTTTTGATAACGAGGTACTGACATTTCAAGCATAGCTCTTTATAAGAGTAAAATGTGAAGAGCTCTGCTTGAACCGTCAGTATTTCGTTACTTAATATCTAAGCAATTCACCGCCTTGTTGCTTTGCTAGACTATTTGTTCACTCTTCTCCATTCAAGGCAGTATAGCTGCCATATTGCAACCTACGTTTCGTGTATCTAATTTAGTCATGGTTGGGTGACTACCAGGTATGACCTCATTAGGGAAATATCTGATTTTCCTATACCTGCTGTTCGGCTGCTTGTGCGAGAAAAGCTTTGGCTAAATAATCTTTAAATCTTGTAAGGAAACCCTAAAATAATAGAAAAGATTAGTTTGTTTAAAAAAGTAGAGAGTTGTGTAGGCCGGCAGTGTTTTAGATAGAGCAAAGTGAAAAGATGGTAAACTGCTGAGAATAGTTTTAATAACGAAATACTGACGTTTCAAGCAGAGTCCTTCATCAGAGTAAAAAGTAGAGTGTTGTGTAGGCAGTGTTTTAGATAGAGCAAAGTGAAAAGATGGTAAACTGCTGAGATTAGTTTTAATAACGAAATACTGACGTTTCAAGCAGAGCCCTTCATCAGAGTAAAAAGTAGAGTGTTGTGTAGGCAGTGTTTTAGATAGAGCAAAGTGAAAAGATGATAAACTGCTGAGAATAGTTTTAATAACGAAATACTGATGTTTCAAGCAGTGTCCTTCATCAGAGTAAAAACTAGAGTGTTGTGTAGGCAGTGTTTTGGATAGAGTAAAGTGAAAGATAGTAAACTGCTGAGAATAGTTTTAATAACGAAATACTGACGTTTCAAGCAGAGTCCTTCGTCAGAGTAAAATCTAGAGTGTTGTGTAGGCAGTGTTTTAGATAGAGCAAAATGAAAAGATGGTAAACTGCTGAGAATAGTTTTAATAACGAAATACTGACGTTTCAAGCAGAGCTCTTCATCAGAGTAAAAAGTAGAGTGATGTGTAGGCAGTGTTTTAGATAGAGCAAAGTGAAAGGATGGTAAACTGCTGAGATTAGTTTTAATAACGAAATACT
>OZ036015.1:1292500-1365000 GCA_964035015.1 Corallium rubrum
TCACATTGATTCGAATCAGTGGGATCTACGCAGGCGTACGTCTCCTGCTGCATTGGCCATCAGCGCCAGTTGTCAGTGGAAAATAAAATTCGCTATTAAATTTAACTCAGTATTTATATTGATATGCGTGCGAATGTCGCGAGATGTTATGATTATATTTATATTGATCGTCATAGTCGTTACATACACATGTTTTATAACTACGAAAATAATCTGTTTGAGCTTTCTGTAGCCCACTCAACATAAATTGTTTAATTATTTAAAATATTTTGCAGTGAACACTACCGTAAACCAGCCAAGATATAGCAACAGCAGGAAAAATATGTTGTCACACGCTGACACAGCGAACATATACTACACAAATTCCTGAATCAAGAAAGCACTTTGATACACATGCTCATTCATACTGTAACTGTGCTATTTTAGTTAATTCTAGATACGTGTTTTTTAAACGGAGTAAATACTCGATCAACTTCCAAATTAATTAAGCTATTTAGCTCAGGTTTTTGAAATTGACAACTTCCAAAAATACACTGTTTTAATTAGGGGGTGGCACGAAAAATAACAATAGGCGCCTGCAAGCGCTCCCTTCCCCAATCACCCCAGCGCTGGCTACGCAGGTCAGGAAAGAGGCAAAAGAAGGAGAAAGAAGAAAGGGGAAAATAATGAAGTAAGATTAAATTAACAAAATGAATATCAAAGAGGAAAACGAGTTCAAGAAAGGATGAGAGGAAAGGAAAGAAATAGAAGAAAAACGGTGTTTACTAAGTACATTTAGTTTAACAGCACAAGAATGAAACAAATCAAAAAGAAAAGAGAGTCCAAGCAAGAATGGAAGCATGCAAGCAAGCATGCAAGCAAGCAAAGCAAGCAAGCAAGCAAGCAAGCAAGCAAGCAAGCAAGCAAGCAAGCAAGCAAGCAAGCAAGCACGCACGCACGCACGCACGCACGCACGCACGCACGCACGCACGCACGCACGCACGCACGAAAGAAAGAAAGAAAGAAAGAAAGAAAGAAAGAAAGAAAGAAAGAAAGAAAGAAAGAAAGAAAGAAAGAAAGAAAGAAAGAAAGAAAGAAAGAAAGAAAGAAAGAAAGAAAGAAAGAAAGAAAGAAAGAAAGAAAGAAAGAAAGAAAGAAAAAAAGAAAGAAAGAAAGAAAGAAAAAAAAGAAGAAGAAAGAAAAGAATAATGCGGGAAACATCACACTGTTCAAGACATTCTTCACGTTGGCCAATTCGCAGTGTCAGAATATCATGAGATTTTCTCTTCACAGTACAGTACAGTACAGTACAGTACAGTACAGTACAGTACAGTACAGTACAGTACAGTACAGTACAGTACAGTACAGTACAGTACAGTACAGTACAGTACAGTACAGTACAGTACAGTACAGTACAGTACAGCACAGTACAGTACAGTACAGTACAGTACAGTACAGTACAGTACAGTACAGTACAGTACAGTACAGTAACTTACCAGAATCGCTTGACGCCCTCTCCTCCCTTGGGTCACGTGGTTCTCCAGTGCCATCCTCGTCCCCAGGCTCTCGAAACATGTGCATTGCCTCAAGGTTTAGTGCACAGACTCCTCTCATGAAAGCTTTCTTCATTGTTTCTTCATAGATCTCTCGTTCTGCATGCAATCTTCCTACCTCAAGCCTGGCTTCTTCCAGAGCTTTGTTTGCCTGTCCAAGTACAGGAGAAAAAGAATAAGTATTTATAGGATGAGGCTGACTATTGATAATCATGATGAATTAGGTAGACTGAAGGGAGTGGGCGTGTCCGTCTCTGTTCTCTGTTGCGCGTCTATATCTATGTGCGCGGTCTATCTCTGTGCGCGTCAACTGGTCTCTGTGCGCGTCAACTGGTCTGTGTGTGCGTGAACTGCTCTGTGTGTGCGTCAACTGGTCTGTGTGCGCGTCAACCGGTCTGTGTGCGCGTCAACTGGTCTGTGTGCGCGGCAACTGGTCTGTATGCGCGGCAACTGGTCTGTTATGCACGTCAACTGGTCTGTGTGCGCGGCAACTGGTCTGTGTGCGTGTCAACTGGTCAGCTGTATGCGCGTCAACTGGTCTGTGTGCGCGTAATCTGGTCTGCATGAGCGTAAATTGGTCTGTATGCGTTTCAGTCTCTGTACCTGATAGTCAGTACGGTATTTGGACATGCCCGTCAGTCTTTTTACTTATATAAGCCCCACCTCCAAATTAAGCACAGAAATATCCCTGTCTCCTCAAAACTTTCAGACTTATAAATTATTACACTACACTACACTACAGTACCTCTTGCAGTTTGCCTTCATATTCGTCAGTCAGTTGGATACAAACATCCTGCGCCTTGGACTAAAATTAAAACAAGATCTTACATTGAGCTTACGGAACATTTTAAAGCGTAGCGAAACGTGTTATATAACGAAGACCATAGGCCCCGTTCACACTGTACCGGATAGGTTTTCGTGCCGGCACAAAAAATACCCAGTATAGTGTAAACCATAGTTAATAGAAAATATACATGGTTTGGAAATCCGGCAAACTTCAAAGCGGTTAACGATCAAGCTACGATTCATGTTGAAAGGTACATGAAGGTGCAAAATCCTTTGTTTTAGGTTTATTAATATTTAAACAGTACAGTTGAGTGGTTGAACCCAAACGTTGCTATTGGATGATTGCTTCATTATACAGAAAACACAATATGTTCAGTAACCGTGAAAGTGCAAAAATTTCCATAAACCTGAACAAAAACATAAAACAATGACTTTTGTTGAGCTTCCAAACCATGTATATTTTCTATTAACTATGTGTAAACAGATTCGATCGGCACTAGGGATGAGCCGATAATCGGAAATTAATCGGTAGAAGCCGATAATCGGCAACTTTCAGGCTGATCGGTTATCGGCCGATTACATCGACATATATCGGCGGTCCGATAAATACTATTCTGGATTTTATACTTGTGGATTTCATTTTCTTTTTTAAGAAAAACGCTAAGTTATAGTGATTCCACAAAGAAACTATCAAATTTAATTAATTTGATAAGGTGCATCGTGTTTAACACGTCATATTTCTTGTTTGGTGAAACATTTTTTGTTTTCGACTTTCGTCAATCGTATTTCATTTTTCATATTTCAACTTAAACTCCGTCTTGCTGATGACTGATGGTTAATGATCACATTATATTTGCCAAACAATATACGTTATGTTTTGCTATTGTTTTGCCGCAAATCAAGTGTCAGGAATTCCTGTTGACAAATATTGGTAACCGTCGATAAATCGGCCGATCAGATCATAAATCGTATCGGAATTTATCGGATCGGTAAATTTGATTTTTCTTGATCAGCTCATCCCTAATCGGCACGATATTGTGCCGAAGTAAGCCCCCTTCACACTATACGGGATAGCTTTTGTGCCGGCACGAAAACCTGACGATACAACCAATTCCCACGCTCTATTCTATTAATTTACTTCCGGAACGATTTCGAACTCCGTTCACAAAAAGCTATCCGATACAAGATGTACCTCTTTCGAGATCGCAGCGGCGCAGCGGCGTGCCGGTGTGAGATTGTCACAGTGCTGAGATGTATATCGATTTGTGTTATCAAATGTTTGACGTTCAAAACATTCAAACTTTCTGTCTTCAAATGGTTTATGGTTTGTGGGTTATTAACTTCTTATTAACCGAACGCGAGGTCTTTACAGAAAAATATCGGACCGAGGTCTTTTTGGTACAGACCGAGCCCGTAGGGCGAGGTTTGTACACAAAGACCGAGGTCTGATATTTCTCTGTAAAGACCGAGCAAGCGAGGTTAATAAAAAGTTTATTATATGGCATTTTGAAACAACAAAGTAACCTTATATTTATACCTTGTCATGATACGTACTTTAGTCAGTTTAGTGTGACCTCGAGCGTGTGACATAAACTCATCGTTTTCAATGTTGTTGCTTTTGTTGTCATCGCTTTCGGACTCCTAAACTCGCTTCCAGATTGCTCTCGTCCCAATCATACATAATTTAGTCCTCAGGTTGTTGAATTCACAAAATTCTTGCGGTTTTCTTTCGTTGTTTAGTTGCAAACAACATGGCTGACAATATCCGTAATCGACCACGGTCGATTACGGAAAATAACCGACCGGCACGTGACACGTCTCGGCCAATGAGAACACACGATTTCAACGGAAGTAACTTGTGCCATATAATAATGTTTGTTAATCTTCTAACTCTGGATATATTTAATAATTCAATGGAATGATCGATACAAGACATCTTAATCAGTTAGTTAACATCCGAAACTTTCGTCATGCATTCTAGTTCACGAGCGGATATAATACTGAGTTTTTCATTAAAACTGTGGTTTCGAAATTGGTTTGATTAAAACTGTGGATTCAAGTGTTCGATTTTATTCAGGCAGTGTTCATAAATCAGTCATTTCATGGCAAAAAGTTTGATTATTCTGCTATTGTTATTTTGATTTGATTGGTTAATTTTTCACATCTCATTATCAGTTTGTTATTGTCATTTTTATCTGATTGGCTTATTTTCGGCCACATGATTACCTTTCGTATATAAGCTCGTTGTTTGTTTACACTCTTTACGTTTCTCTCTGACGAAGGGCCGCTCGAAACGTTAGACTCCTACGTTCTCTGTTTCGGCAGTATATCTAACCTTACTATATTTCGATTACAGATATTGATACACAATCTCAGCACGGTACGTGACAATCTCAGACCGCCACACCTGCACAGAAATTGTGCCGGAGCAGGCGTTTTGTGTGTGAACAGAAGGCCTATCCGATATGGTTTTCGTGCCGGCACAAAAGCTATCCGGTATAGTGTGAACGGGGCTTTAATATGGTAGCGGAACGTCTTATCCAGCCTACAGTAGTGAAACGCCTGGTCTTAACCACAGGGAGCCCATCTTAGCAGCGCGTGAAGCGCGTGGGCACCCTGTGGCAGACTCGAAAGACGCGCGGGGGACTGTGGCAGGGGATTTAAAAAAACGAAAAACGGTTACCGGAAGCGGGGAAAAAGGCGGAAAAAACGGGGGGAAAGGGGGGGAGGGAGAGGAAAAAATATAAGGGATGAAACACCAAACGTTCAACGTGGAATGTGTTCTGCAAGTAGCCAGGACATCTCGTATCGTCGGGAGCCACCGTTGGAATACTGAAACCTACTGAAACTCAGAGTCAGATGAATGTGCAATAAATCAATAATCCTGAGACTTCCCGCTTTATCCGAAAAGCTTATCGTAGGATTTCGTAGCTATCCGAAGTGTCAACGATGATGTAGTGTCCTACCTACTTGCGGAACACATCTCTCGAAAATACGATATGTAATTTAGCTGCAAAATCACGGATAAAAGGTGAGATTTTGCCTCGTTTTGATTATATTTTGATAAATGAATCATTATCACAACTACTTCGCTCAATTGTCTCACAATTTTAATTACCTATAGGCGCTTAAAACGATGTTCAAAACAAGGAAGAATTCGTGTTTCATCCTTTATTATTTTCCTAAACACACCACGATCGAGTGTGCCCACGCTCTGCCAAGATGGGCTCCTGTGTCTTAACACGTAGTTTTGTCATTGCGCACCTGACTTTAAGATGACGAGCGATGTCCCGCGCAACTTCAAGAAATCATGTGATCAAACCGAGCTTGCACAGCAGCATCCTCGTTCCCAGGGCCTCCTCGGTACACTGGGAAATCGGAGGCCCTGGTCAGATGAAAACCGGATGTCCTAGATTCTAGGACATTGAGTCATTGAATATATCACATCGCCCTGGGTGCGAACATGGACATAATATAACGAAACAAACGAGATACACTCAGATATTTGAAGAAAAGCTGCTTAATTATGACGTCCGAAAGGTTTGGTGTTTACTGTTCTTCCCGCTGGACAAAATAATACAATTTCGCCTACCGAAACGCTATTCAAAGGTAGGTTGTTTACGAACATAATTTGCCGTCGCCGACGAATGAATCACTGAGTCACGCTATGTCTAAAATTGTTCGATTTTGAGAGTTAAATGATGAAACTCATCGCAGTTCCAACTCGACTTTAGGAATCCTACTTTGCTGGCTTTATTTGTAGACTTTTCCAGTGTTATCTGAGCGATAATCTTCACTCTATTCACACCGTTGTTTGACAGTTGAAAATATATTTTCCCACTTCCTGTTTTCGTCCAGCCAATCACACGCTTCAATCGTTTTCATCTGACCAGGGCCTCCGATTTCCCAGCGTACCAAGGAAGCGCTGGGAACGAGAATGGCACAACAGCAAATCATGAGTTTTCAAGCAATAAAAGTAGCCTGCGTCGCAGCCCGACTTTCCACCCCGGATTTCTCCAGGTGATTTCTTCGGGTGAGAATCCGGGTGGAAAGTCGGGTGCGACGCAGGCTACATAAAAGAAGAAACATATTAAAACAAAACGAGACGCACCTGACAAGCTTTCTCAACTTTCTGTTTCCATTTTGTTTCAACCAGAGAGCGCCAAGCACTCCATAATTTACACTTGAGAACATGATTACGATGTTTCCTTGCAAGATTACTGCCAAAACCCTAGAGAACAAAAAGTCAATTATTATATTAATAGTAGCCAACTCCTAAAATCCTTTCTTAGTTTCTGTTTGTACAAACTGAATGAATAAAGGAAGAAAGAAAAGAATGAACGAAGGGAGGGAGGAAGGAAGGAGGGAAGGAAGGAAGGAAGGAAGGAAGGAAGGAAGGAAGGAAGGAAGGAAGGAAGGAAGGAAGGAAGGAGGAAGGAAGGAAGGAAGGAAGGAAGGAAGGAAGGAAGGAAGGAAGGAAGGAAGGAAGGAAGGAAGGGAGGGAGGGAGGGAGGGAGGGAGGGAGGGAGGGAGGGAGGGAGGGAGGGAGGGAGGGAGGGAGGAAGGAAGGAAGGAAGGAAGGAAGGAAGGAAGGAAGGAAGGAAGGAAGGAAGGAAGGAAGGGAGGGAGGGAGGGAGGGAAGGAGGAAGGGAGGAAGGGAGGGGGGAAGGGAGGATGGGAGAAAGGGAAGAAGGGGAGGAAGGAAAGGAAGGAAGGAAGGAAGGAAGGAAGGAAGGAAGGAAGGAAGGAAGGAAGGAAGGAAGGAAGGAAGAAAGAGAGGGAGGGAGGGTGGGAGGGAGAGAGGGAGGAATGAATGAATAGTCACCTCTTTTTTCTCTTCAACATGTTTAATCTTCCACATACTGAATCGTCGGAGCAGATCAAATCTCTCTTTCTATTAACAGAAACAAAATGGCCAATGTAAGACTGTGTACTTTTGTGGACACTTAAAGCACATCATTCAATTGCATTGATTTACACAGGTTTACTTCTGAGCATCATTTGGGTACTAAATATTCAATCTAATTAATTAATTATACACCAGCTAGTACAGTACATCGTACCTGTTTCTGTATAGCTTTGGTCATATTTCCAATAATGTGATCCTTGTGTTCCATTGTTTTTTCATAAGTATACAACAGTTCCTTCAAGCCCTCCACTTCATTTTGTTGTTTATTTAACTCAGCAGCATGCCTGCATGAGGAGAGAGAAAATGAAGAGTCTTCATTAATACCAACCCATTCCAGTGCCTGAATGCTATAGAAGTAGATTACCCCCCCCCCCCTGCAAGCACTTGAAATGGAGAGTAAAGCACTCAACTCCAAAACAGTTCAGCCCCATAGTTCCTTAAGCCAAAGTAATGAACCCTGATTCCTGTCTGAGTTGGCTAAAAAATCATCCTTTCATTGTTTTGCTGTCTGCTATAATTAACACCAGATGATTTTACTCAATATCAAAGAGAGCTAGCTGAACCCTCAGCCATTATCCTAGGCAGTAATGAGTTAACAAGTTATTATTGGTGAACCCATTCCTGCCTGAGCTGGTCAAAAATGGTCCCTTTATTGTTTTACCCTAACACCAGAGGATTTTACTGATCAAAGAGAGAACCCTCAGACATTCCTACAATCATTGACATAATTCTTGAAACAAAGCTAACATGAAATAAATCATGTCCCCCCTTCCCCCCACTTCAATGTTGTGGAACTCAAAATGTTTGCAATTTGCACTCAGTCACCTGCCATTACATTTAAATGTTCAGAGTATCAACATTGAAAAGGGGGGACAGGGGGATAGCAATTCATGCAAAAAAAGAGGCTTAGCAATTAACATGGCATGATTCACTCGAGTCGTTTCAACTAATTTTGTCAATGATTGTAGGCAGCAATGAGTTAACAAGTGATTAACCCATTCCTGTTCAGCTGGTCAAAAATGGTTCCTTTATTAATTATTCTGTCTAACACCAGATGATTTTACTCATCAAAGAGAGAACCCTCAGACATCCTAGGCAGCAATGAGTTAACAAGTTATCAATGCATTCCTGCCTGAGCTGGTCAAAAATGGTTCCTTTATTGTTTTACTCTGTCTAACACCAGATGATTTTACTCATCAAAGAGAGAACATATTACTTATCAAGTTAAAGAGTTTGTTTCAGTGGTTTTACCGTTGTTTTTCTGCTCGTAAGGCTTGTCTATGTTTCTCCAAAAGAGCCATTTTACATTGTGCAAACTCAGCCTACACACAATTATAAGAATTAAAAAATAAGTCATCTCTTAAATTTATTGTGATCAAGCACAGACCTACATCTGTGAGTCAGAGCCCCTGCCAACAAACTCAATATTTCTTTTTGAGCATGCGTGGATGGCTACAATGATACTATTTTGGGCTCAGTTGCTATTTTCCTGCTTGTGGGTGCTCATAAACTAGAACTTGTTTGACCAGTTTAAAACCTGACTGACTCACCCCAAACTTCAAGATCTTTAATTAGAATACATCAAATGTGTATCTTTACAATCAAATCACTTCTAAGGATTTTTCAATGTGGCCATGTTGAGGCATATCAAAGGCACTTGAAGCAGCCACCATACGACACAGTTCAGAACACAGATCCCAGCTAAGCCTTAGGTGTTGATTTTATGGAGGGAGGAAAACCGGAGAACCCGGCGAAAAACCTTCGGAGCACAGGAGAGACCAACTAAACTCTACTCATATGAGTCGCAAGCTCGAGAACGGGGCTGTTCCCAGATGGTCACCCATCCAAGTAGTTAACCCTGTGTAACTGGTCTTAACTATTGGTGAGAGGCTAGCACCCTAACAGCACACACCATCCGTGCTTGAGTTTATTGGCAGAGCCCACTTTCCCCTGAAGCCTGCATATGTCGAAAAGGGGCTCTGCCTCACAGCTTAGCATGGACTGCACATACTAACCAAGATATTTCTTTTCATATCCAAACACCATGAATCTAGTTGTGTTTCCATTCTAACCAGATCTCCATCAACCATTGGAGAAACCACGTCAGACAACATCATTTGGTCTGGAGTGGCGGACTGACTGGACACAAATGAATTATCAGATTCTTTCACTTCTGGAGACTTTTCTACAGAAAGTAATGAAATTTACGTTTAATATTTCTCTGCCAATCAACAGCCAACAACTTTGTCTCTAGCATTGTCTGTAACAAGTTGTTGTGATCAACAAGTCTAATAATCACAGGTTGTTCCAACAACTTGCACTTGCTGTGGCATTGTTTGTAACAAGTTGCTGTGATCAACAAGTCTAATACGGTAAGTAAATTAGTCACAGGTTGTTCCAACAACTTGCTGTGGCATTGTTTGTAACAAGTTGTTGTGATCAACAACTCTGTCACAGGTTGTTCCAACAACTTGCTGTGGCATTGTTTGTAACAAGTTGTTGTGATCAACAAGTCTGTCACAGGTTGTTCCAACAACTTGCTGTGGCATTGTTTGTAACAAGTTGTTGTGATCAACAAGTCTGTCACAGGTTGTTCCAACAACTTGCTGTGGCATTGTTTGTAACAAGTTGTTGTGATCATCAAGTCTGTCACAGGTTGCTTTAACAACTTGATGTGGCATTGTTTGTAACAAGTTGTTGTGATCAACAAGTCTGTCGCAGGTTGTTCCAACAACTTGCTGTGGCATTGTTTGTAACAATTAGTTGTTGTGATCAACAAGTCTGTCACAGGTTGTTCCAACAACTTGCTATGGCATTGCTTGTAACAAGTTGTTGTGATCAACAAGTCTGTCACAGGTTGTTCCAACAACTTGCTGTGGTATTGTTTGTAACAAGTTGTTGTGATCAACAAGTCTGTCACAGGTTGTTCCAACAACTTGCTGTGGCATTGTTTGTAACAAGTTGTTGTAATCAACAACTCTGTCACAGGTTGTTCCAACAACTTGCTGTGACATTTTTTGATATTTCTGTTTATAATACAGACAAATGCGCTGTATAGAATATAGATTAGATATAAACTAATCTTTTAAACAACGCACTAACCATCACTCCCAATCAACTCTTCCCCCTGTTGCCTTCCTCTTGCCAAAACTGTTCCAGTTATTAATGGCGTATTTGGCAATCCTGAAACCTCTTTCCGTACATCTTTGATATCACTTTCATAAAACTCGCTGCTTGATTCAGTTGTAGTTGTCGAAAACTGTTGGATTTTTTGGACTTTTTCCATCTGAGGAACAACCACTTTAGGGGTCACCACGGCGTAGCGAAGCAGCTCTTCGTACTCTTTTTGTAAAGAAGACGACACAGAACTTCCAACAGACTCGGCGGGCAGCTCAGGAAGAGACGAACCTTCACTTCTAGTTGACATTTAGGAAGAAATAACCGTTAAAATCTCTACAATTCGTTCTTTAAAGCCTTAAAGAAAGCTCTTGATCTTTCACCATGTTGTCTCGACTTTGCAAGTGCAACACTTTGAATTCTAAGCGCGTTCCTGATTGGCTCGTCCCAGGCTCTTTTTATTTTTTTCGCTCCGATGATTTAAATCTCGCCCGTATAACCGTCAAAACTTTATCAAACCTAAATTTTAAGCAAAATCGAGCCCATCTTAGCCTTTTTATACCTTGGTAATCGAAAGTGGATTGTTCTTTTGCTTCTAGAACTAACAAAGAAAGATTTAAACAGGGTAATAAACTCAAAATTTACAGTTCTTCCCCAAACCCAAATCCAAGATGGCCGCCATGAAAAATCTACCAGCTCGATGTTATTGTTGAAATTCGGGTTTTCGTTCATGATAGATAAAATTTGGCTTGGTATTCAATGAAAGAAAATTCCCAATAAACTATACTTATAAAGAAATAAGTGTTTGAAAGTATTGGGACTAAGAAAAAATAAATACCACGTCCCCGGGTGGGCTTGAACCACCAACCTTTCGGTTAACAGCCGAACGCGCTAACCGATTGCGCCACGGAGACTAAGCCGTTACCAACCCTGTTAAATACTGGGTACACTCCTGTTACACCAGTATTTGGGTTTTCAACAATTTGTGGGAACGAAATTGGGTTTTCAAATACCCTGAACTCATTTCAATTTGTTTTTTATGGATTGAATTCATCTTAAATTATTTTTTTTAAATGTATTTTATATATGTAATTTATGCAATTTATGTAATTTATGTAATTTATGTAATTTATGTAATTTATGTAATTTATGTAATTTATGTAATTTATGTAATTTATGTAATTTATGTAATTTATGTAATTTATGTAATTTATGTAATTTATGTAATCTGTGTACTTTAAATTAATTTAATTTAAATTAAAATTACTTTATAGTCCAATTAAGTAAGGATGTACATTTGCGTCAAAATAATTTATTTTTTAAAAGAAACAATTGGTTTAAATAAATTATTTATTATATATCTCAATATTTATGTTTAAAATATATTTATCTATACATTAATGACTTAATGCTTTAAACAATATCGTTCCTTTCCCTGCGCACAAATATCATAACTGCGCATTACTGCGCGCAAAACTAATTAATTAATGAGTTAATTAAGCGTGAGCTCTGCGTTTTTGAACTAAACAGAGCTTGCGTTGTATAAAATGAAATGAAAATGGCGTCAATGTGTCGCTGTGTAAGTCAGATCGTAATCTTGATTGCGCATCAAAAATAACGCGTTCTGCGTCGGAATAAAACTTATTGTAATACATACCATCAGGCTGACACCCCAGGATTCATTTACATTTAGGCCTTGTTCATATGGAGGTAGGGTGACCCTTCTAGAAGGGTTACCCTTTTAAGCGAGTCAAAAGATAGCCCTTGTTTACATGGAGTAGGGTGACCCTTGTAGCAAGGTTAACTCTTCTAGTAGGATCATATTACTTCTGCGTGACCATTTTACTCGTCATTTGCTCGATATCTTCGATAGACTTCACAAGGTGTACAAGAACAGGAAGGGCAGACACAAAATCGTTAAGACATTTTGTCTGGTACGCGTTTTTTTTCTCATTGAAACATAACCCGTCTGCCAGGGTCACCCTAGCAAACGCGTTTACATGACCAGGGTTACCCTAGCAAGCTGATATGGTAACCCTCCCCCCAGGGTCACCCTAGCAATCATGTAAACGAAACACGGAAAGACAATGAACTAGGGTAACCCTTTTACTAGGGTAACCCTTCTAGAAGGGTCACCCTACCTCCATGTAAATAGGCCCTTAGGCCTGCGCTAAACGTCACGCAATAGACGAATTTAATTAACTTTAATTCAGAAGAATTTAATTGTTGGAATTTTATACGACAAAACTGCGACGTATAACTCAATTAAATTCGACACACGAATTCAATTCGTCTGGGCAATTAAATTCCTCTGAGTCAGACGGATAATGCGACGATAATGCGTGTTCGAGTTACACGACGAATTATCGTCGCGTCGAATTAAATCTTTCTCTTCTGTCGGTAACAGTTCGGTGCCATGTTTTCAAGAAGTCGTTTTCAAGCTCCACGAGTCCAAGTAAAAACAATTAATTAAAATCGACTGAAATTCGACGTTTAACTCGACGTCGCATTTACGTCGCATTAATGCCGACAAAGTTAATTCGAATTAAATTCGCATGAATTAAATTCATCTATTGTGCGACGTTTGGCGCAGGCCTTACACTTGCAAATTCATACTACTGAATCCACCTTTTTGGCGCTACTTCTACGGGGGGCCCCACGTGTTCTCAACGCAAAGTTTTCGGACAAACAAACTCGGACAACATACACAGACACTGATGAGATGGGGCTATAAAAATGGTTGAAAGATACGCTTGGTTAGTTGTAAAAGCAATTCTTGATACCCAGAACGATGTTATAACAGGGTTATATCCCGACGCAGAACGCGTCATTTTGAAGCGCAGTGGCTTATTCTGATAGAAAATAGGGGCCGTCCAATCAGAGCGTGCGTATTAATCACGTACTAACGCTGTTAGTTATAAAATCTGGTAAAAGATAAGGATATGGTAGATGGCCACTCTTCACACGAATAGCGTTTGCAAACGCCATTTTCTTAGTTACCAGAATAAGATCCTTGGAAACAAAATGTTGAAGTAATTTCCTTGCTTTCTTGTCTTGAAGTTTGAAACCATAGTCGAAGAGTTTGTCCAGATGAGATGACGCAATGTTTGAACAAAATGAAACCTGGTTCTATAAAAAGAACAAGGGATATTTAGCAAAGACTCTAAAGCAAATAACTAGTTAAAGGCTCTGCTTGAAACGTCAGTATTGACTATTTCGTTACGAAAACTATTCTCAACAGTTTACCATCTTTTCCTTTGCTCTATCTAAAACACTGCTTACACAACACTCTAGTTTTTACTCTGATGAAGGACTCTGCTTGAAACGTCAGTATTTCGTTATCAAAACTATTCTCAGCAGTTCACCATCTTGTACTTTGTTCTATCAAAAACACTGCCTACACAACACTCTAGTTTTTACTCTGATGAAGGGCTCTGCTTGAAGCGTCAGTATTTCATTATTAAAGCTATTCTCAGCAGTTTTCCATCTTTTCACTTTGCTCTATCTAAAACACTGCCTACACAACACTCTACTTTTTACTCTGATGAAGGACTCTGCTTGAAACGTCAGTATTTCGTTATTAAAACTATTCTCAACAGTTTACCATATTTTCCTTTGCTTTATCTAAAACACTGCCTATACACAACACTCTAGTTTTTACTCTGATGAAGGGCTCTGCTTGAAACGTCAGTATTTCATTAAAACTACTCTCAGCAGTTCACCATCTTGCACTTTGCTCTATCTAAAACACTGCTTACACAGCACTCTAGTTTTTATTCTGATGAAGGGCTCTACTTGAAACGTCGGTATTTCATTATTAAAACTATTCTCAGCAGTTTACCATCTTTTCACTTTGCCCTATCTAAAACACTGCCTACACAACACTCTAGTTTTTACTCTGATGAAGGGCTCTGCTTGAAACGTCAGTATTTCTTTATTAAAACTATTCTCAGCAGTTCACCATCTTGCACTTTGCTCTATCTAAAACACTGCTTACACAGCACTCTAGTTTTTATTCTGATGAAGGGCTCTGCCTGAAACGTCAGTATTTCATTATTAAAACTATTCTCAGCAGTTTACCATCTTTTCACTTTGCCCTATCTAAAACACTGCCTACACAACACTCTAGTTTTTACTCTGATGAAGGGCTCTGCTTGAAACGTCAGTATTTCTTTATTAAAACTATTCTCAGCAGTTCACCATCTTGCACTTTGCTCTATCTAAAACACTGCTTACACAGCACTCTAGTTTTTACTCTGATGAAGGGCTCTGCTAGTTCCATCGACAAGACGTGCGACGAAAACAAATCCCTATCAGAGAGATAGTTTATAACTCATTCCTGTCCGAGGGCTTCCCCAGAGGTGAATAAAATCGTCTGGCGTTGACCAGAATAAAATACTAAAGACCAATTTGGACAGGAAAGAGTTAAACAAAATTATTAAAAATTTTAGAAGTACAAATTACCAAAGCTTTGACTTTATTTCCAAACATCAAATTTGAAAAGACGGCGTTATTTCCATCGTCAGCAAAAAGCCGATATGGTGCATTGGGTAAGAATCCGCCATACTCTAACTGAGGGTATGTGACAGCGGCATGGTAACCAGTAGCCAGCCATAGTAGTGTTGATAGAACTGTTTTTAAACTTTTCTTGTTTTCAAATTTACTTGGGAAATTTCTTACCTAGCATTTTAATTAAAAATGAACGTTATTAAAACTATTCTTTCTCTATTATTAAACTTCTTTCCCAAAGCACTTCTCTTCTCTTCCCTCCAAGATCTTCTCTCCTCTCCTCTTCCCTTCTCTCCTCTCCTCTTCCAGTCCAGTCCAGTCCAGTCCAGTCCAGTCCAGTCCAGTGCAGTGCAGTGCAGTGCAGTGCAGTGCAGTGCAGTGCAGTGCAGTGCAGTGCAGTGCAGTGCAGTGCAGTGCAGTGCAGTGCAGTGCAGTGCAGTGCAGTGCAGTGCAGTGCAGTGCAGTGCAGTGCAGTGCAGTGCAGTGCAGTGCAGTGCAGTGCAGTGCAGTGCAGTGCAGTGCAGTGCAGTGCAGTGCTGTGCAGTCCAGTCCGGCTCGGTTCGGTCCGGCCCGGCCCGGCCCAGCCCAGCCCAGCCCAGTCCAGTCCAGTCCAGTCCAGTCCAGTCCAGTTCAGTTCAGTTCAGGCCAGGGCAGGCCAGGCCAGGCCAGTTCAGTTCAGTTCAGTTCAGTTCAGTTCAGTTCAGTTCAGTTCAGTTCAGTTCAGTTCAGTTCAGTTCAGTTCAGTTCAGTTCAGTTCAGTTCAGTTCAGTTCAGTTCAGTTCAGTTCAGTTCAGCTCAGCCCAACTCAGCTCAGCTCATCTCACCTCAACTCAACTCACCTCAGTTCAGCTCATCTCTGCTTTCCTTTCCTCTCTTCACCTCACCTCACCTCCTTCCACTTCATTTCCATTTCTCCACTCCCCTTTCTGTTCTCTTTCAACCTCTCTCACAACGATCTCTCTTCCTTATCCAAAAACGTTTACTAACACAATGCTTGCTCTTCATACTCACCATTCCCCTGGACCACGCAGTCTGATTGCCATCATACGAAGCTAGATCAGCCCAATGCTGCAATTCACTGTCCGATCTTACATCAGAATCATGATGATAATATCTACCATTAAATAAAGAGAAAATACAATAAGATAATAAAAGCTGTATAATTATATTAATCTCATTCTGTATATATTAATCAGTTAGCGCGCTGTCCCTAACCGCTGAATTAGTTAAGTCAGATCAATTGGGGTTAGTACTTGGATGAGTGACCTACATTAGTACAAGCTGTTAGTGCACTGCCTCTCACTGCTGAAGTTAAGTCAGTTGAATGGGATTAGTACTTGGATGGGTGACCTACATTAGCACAAGCTGTTAGTGTACTGTCTCTCACTGCTGAAGTTAAGCCAGGTTGAATGGGGTTAGTACTTGGATGAGTGACCTACATTAGCACAAGCTGTTAGTGTACTGTCTCTCACTGCTGAAGTTAAGCCAGGTTGAATGGGTTAGTACTTGGATGAGTGACCTACATTAGCACAAGCTGTTAGTGTACTGTCTCTCACTGCTGAAGTTAAGCTAGGTTGAATGGGGTTAGTACTTGGATGAGTGACCTACATTAACACAAGCTGTTAGCGTACTGCCTCTCACCGCTGAAGTTAAGCCAGGTTGAATGGGGTTAGTACTTGGATGGGTGACCTACATTAGCTTCACTTCACTTCACTTCACTTCACTTCACTTCACTTCACTTCACTTCACTTCACTTCACTTCACTTCACTTCACTTCACTTCACTTCACTTCACTTCACTTCACTTCACTTCACTTCACTTCACTTCACTTCACTTCACTTCACTTCACTTCACTTCACTTCACTTCACTTCACTTCACTTCACTTCACTTCACTTCACTTCACTTCACTTCACTTCACTTCACTTCACTTCACTTCACTTCACTTCACTTCACTTCACTTCACTTTACTTTACTTTATTGGTTTACTTGATAAAAAATCTAAGGCGAATTTGTTACTTACAAATCAATGTAGTCATTAACAAATGTCTTAATACTTTTATAGATCAATCTTCCATCATCTCGGTAAGGAAAATAAGGAAGGACAGAGTCATCATCAAGACCACGTTTCTAGAAACATAAAATAGTAATTAATTGTATTTTACATCAGCTGTATATCAAAAGTAACTACACTAGTAAAATACCTTTAGTGTAAAAAAGTAGAGTGTTATATAGGCGGTGTTTTAGATAGAGCAAAGTGAAAAGATGGTAAACTTCTGAGAATAGTTTTAATAACGAAATACTGACGTTTCAAGCAGAGCCCTTCATCAGAGTAAAAAGTAGAGTGTTGTGTAGGCAATGTTTTAATAATAACGAAATACTGACGTTTCAAACCAAATTTCGTCATCAGAGTGAAAAATACCTTTAAGTCAGCTTCTAAATCAAGATCATCAAAAGTCATTTCTTTATAATTTTTATTAATGATTTCCAATGAAGTGGAGTAATCCATAGAGAGTAACTTATATAAGGACCCAGTGTGACCTTAAGAAAGTGAAGATAAACATCAGTTTGTACGATTTACAGGTGAGTGTATTACAATAATGATGATGATGAAGAGGAAGGGGAAAGAGAAAGAGGAAGACGAGGAGGAAGAAAAGGAAGAAGAGGACGATAAAGAGGATAATGAAGGAAGAAGAAAAGGAGAAGAGGAGAAAGAAGAGGAAGAGGAGAAAGAAGAGGAAGAGGAGGAAGAAGAGGAAAAAGAGGAAGAGGAGAAAGAAGAGGAAGAAGAGAAAAAAGAGGAAGAAGAGGAAGAGGAAGAAGAGGAAGAGGAGGAAGAAGAGGAAGAGGAGAATGAAGAGGAAGAGGAGGAAGAGGAGAAAGAAGAGGAAGAGGAGGAAGAAGAGGAAGAGGAGGAAGAAGAGGAAGAGGAGAATGAAGAGGAGGAAGAAGAGGAAGAGGAGGAAGAAGAGGAGGAAGAAGAGGAAGAGGAGAATGAAGAGGAAGAGGAGGAAGAAGAGGAAGAGGAGGAAGAAGAGGAGGAAGAAGAGGAAGAGGAGAATGAAGAGGAGGAAGAAGAGGAAGAGGAGAATGAAGGAGAAGAGGAGGAAGAAGAGGAGAATGAAGAGGAGGAAGAAGAGGAAGAGGAGAATGAAGGAGAAGAGGAGGAAGAAGAGGAAGAGGAGAATGAAGGAGAAGAGGAGGAAGAAGAGGAGAATGAAGGAGAAGAGGAGGAAGAAGAGGAAGAGGAGGAGGAAGAAGAGGAGAATGAAGAAGAGAAAGAAGAGGAAGAGGAGGAAGAAGAGGAGAATGAAGGAGAAGAGGAGAAAGAAGAGGAAGAGGAGGAAGAAGAGGAGGAAGAAGAGGAGGAAGAGGAAGAAGTGGAGGAAGAAGAGGAAGAAGAGGAGAATGAAGGAGAAGGAAGAAGAGGAAGAGGAGAAGGAGAGAGAAGAGAAAGAAAAGGAGAATGAACGAGAAAGAAGAGGAGGAAGAGGAGGAGGAGAAAGAAGAAGAGGAGGAAGAAGAGGAGGAAGAGGAAGAGGAGAAAGAAGAGGAGGAGGAGGAAGAAGAGGAGAAAGAAGAAGAGGAGGAAGAAGAGGAGGAAGAAGAGGAGGAAGAAGAGGAAGAGGAGGAGGAGAGAGAAAGAGGAAGACGAGGAGGAAGAGGAGAATGAAGAGAAAGAAAAGGAAGAGGAGAAAGAAGAGGAGAATGAAGAGGAGAAAGAAGGGGAAGAGGAGGAGAAGGAGGAGGAGGAGGAGGAAGAAGTGGAGAATGAAGAGGGGAAAGAAGAGGAGGAGGAGGAGGAGGAAGAAGAGAAGAAGGAGAGAGAAGAGAAAGAAAAGGAGAATGAAGGAGAAAGAAGAGGAGGAGGAAGAATAGGAAGAGGAGAAGGAGAGAGAGGAGAAAGAAAAGGAGGATGAAGGAGAAAGAAGAGGAGGAGGAGGAGGAGGAGGAAGAAGAGGAGGAGAAAGAAGAAGAGGAGGAAGAAGAGGAGGAAGAGGAGAAAGAAGAGGAGGAGGAGGAGGAAGAAAAGAAAGAGGAAGAGAGTAAAAGAGAGAAGATAAGGAGGAGGAAGAGAAAAGAGAAGAGAAGGAGAAAGACGGGTATTTTCCAGTCCTTACTATAAATTTTCATGTCGTTAAGTTTGTTTGATTCAAGTGTAGCACGACAATGATACTGCAGCATATCATAAACCGGATTGAATTCTGAAAATGTTCTTTCCATGAGAAGACAGAATGGCTCCATAAACAAATTACTCTTAAGACGCTTGTGGACAACCTAAAAATTATAAAGAACAACAATCAAACAGTAGAATGGAGTAGAGTGGAGTGGAGTGGAGTGGAGTGGAGTGGAGTGGAGTGGAGTGGAGTGGAGTGGAGTGGAGTGGAGTGGAGTGGAGTGGAGTGGCGAGAAGTGGAGTGGAGTGGTGAGTGTAGTGTAGAGAACTGAAGTGTAGAGTGGAGTGAAGTAGACAGGAATGACGTGGAGTGGAGTGGAATGGAGTGGAGTGGAGTGGAGTGGAGTGGAGTGGAGTGGAGTGGAGTGGAGTGGAGTGGAGTGGAGTGGAGTGGAGTGGAGTGGAGTGGAGTGGAGTGGCGAGAAGTGGAGTGGTGAGTGTAGTGTAGAGAACTGAAGTGTAGAGTGGAGTGGAGTAGACAGGAATGACGTGGAGTGGAGTGGAGTGGAGTGGAGTGGAGTGGAGTGGAGTGGAGTGGAGTGGAGTGGAGTGGAGTGGAGTGGAGTGGAGTGGAGTGGAGTGGAGTGGAGTAGAGTAGAGTAGAGTAGAGTACAGTGGGCTGATGCTAATAAGTAGCCATTACCTGTAGAATATTAAAATCAGCCCTCTGTACAAGTGATTTAGCAAAGAACCATTCTTTGCCATCGGCTGGCGTGAACACTCTAGCCTCCGGTATGGCGTCAGCTTGGATAGCAACCGTCTCCAAGTGCTCACTGGGGCCTTCTTCTTTCATCAAAAACATTGTGATTGGTGCGGTGAACTTCAAAGCAGTCTGGTTGGGAAAATGATGATCCACTAACTGCACTTTATTTAAGTTGACGCCTTCTAGTTCCGGGTACCATGCAATAAATAACTTCTTTTCTTCAATGGCCTAAACCAAATAAACAATAAACATTGAACAATGAACGAACGGACAACGGACAACGAACAATGAACAACGGACAATGAACAACGGACAATGAACAATGAACAATGGACAATGGACAACGGACAATGAACAACGAACAATGGACAATGGACTATGGACAACGGACAACGAACAACGGACAACGAATAACGGACAATGAACAACGGACAATGAACAACGGACAATGAACAATGAACGATGGACGATGGACGATGGACGATGAACGATGGACGATGGACGATGGACGATGGACGATGGACGATGGACGATGGACGATGAACGATGAACGATGAACGATGAACGATGAACGATGAACGATGAACGATGAACGATGAACGATGAACGGTGAACGATGAACGATGAACGATGAACGATGGACGATGGACAATGGACGATGGACAATGGACAATGGACAATGGACAATGGACAATGGACAATGGACAATGGACAATGGACAATGAACAATAAACAGTGAATAATGAACAATGAACAATGGACAATGGACAATGGACAATGGACAATGGACAATGAACAATGAACAATGAACAATGAACAATGAACAATGAACAATGAACAATGAACAATGGACAATGGACAATGGACAATGGACAATGGACAATGAACAATGAACAATGAACAATGAACAATGAACAATGAACAATGAACAATGAACAATGGAACAATGGACAATGAACAATGAACAATGAACAATGAACAATGAACAATGAACAATGAACAATGAACAATGAACAGTGAACAGTGAACAATGAACAATGAACAATGAACAATGAACAATGAACAATGAACAATGAACAATGAACAATGGACAATGAACAATGAACAATGAACAATGAACAATGAGCAAAGAACAATGAACAATGAACAATGAGCAAAGAACAATGAACAATGAACAATGAACAATGAGCAATGGACTATGGACAATGGACCACGGACTATGGACAATGAACAATGAACAGTGAAAAATGAACAATAAATAATGAACAATGGACAACGGACAACGAACAATGAACAATGGACAATGGATAATGAACAATGAACAAACAGTAAACAATGGACAATGAACAATGCACAATGCACAATAAACAATGAACAATAGACAATCAACGACGGACAACGAACAATCGACAATAAACAATGAACAATGGAAAATGAACAATGAACAATGAACAATGGAAAATGAACAATGAACAATAAACAATGGGAAATGAATGGACAAAAGGACAAAAGAACAAAGCAAATGCAAGAGGTTATACAAAATATTACCCTATCTAACGCCCAATCATCCTCTGTTCCTAACAATTGATTCACAGCATTATTCCAATCGAAATGACGGTTTAGTTTAGCCTGAAAACTCTGCCAATCCAATCCATTATCATCTGCCAAGATTAATTAATTATTTATATACGTATGCATGAAGTGATGTAAAGTAAATGTCATTTTAAAATCTGTAAATCTCAAATTCAAATCTGTAAATCTCAATTTTAAATCTGTAAATCTCAAATTAAAATCTGTAAATCTCAATTTAAAATCTGTAAATCTCAATTTAAAATCTGTAAATATCAATTTTAAATCTGTAAATATCAAATTCAAATCTGTAAATCTCAATTTACAATCTGTAAATCTCAATTTAAAATCTGTAAATCTCAAATTAAAATTTGTAAATCTCAAATTAGAATCTGTAAATCTCAAATTCAAATCTGTAGATCTCAATTTAAAATCTGTAAATCTCAAATTCAAATCTGTATTCTTCGTTTAAGGTGAAGTAATACGGGCAACATCTTTCTTCAACTTTCAACGCAACTTTGTTCCGTTGCAACTTGAAAAGCGTTGTTGCACGTATTACCACCCACCTTAAACATTGTTACGCAACAATGATTTTGTTGCAAGTAGAAAACATTTGTTGAAAAAAGTAGACTCCGGTTCTACTTGCTGCAACATGCTGATTCAACTTGCAACCAAATCATTGTTGCGTGACAATGTTTAAGGCGGGTGGTAATACGTGCAACAACGCTATTCAACTTGCAACGCAACAATGTTGCAGCAATTTGTTGCTCGTATTAGTTCACCTTTACGGTATATCGCTAGGGTTTTTTACCTTGAAGATTCGTTACTCGGTAAACTTGCCAAACGTTCGCTCCAGCAAAACGTTGATCGACAAAGTCTCGATCTTTAAAGAAGTTTGCTTCAACTGAAGGTGTTTCACGTAACACGCTCATCGCGCTTTTAGTCTAAAAAAATGTCCGAGAAAAAACGAATGTTTCTACGCATGTACGCTTTATTGAATTAACATATATTATATTATATATATATATATATATTATTATTATTATTATTATTATTATTATTATTATTAAAATCAGAAATAACGCATCAGATAATTATATATATATATATATATATATATATATATATATATATATATATATATATTAAATTAACTCATTAAATTAATTTAAATTAATAACTCATGAGCTCATTAGCCAATCAGAGAAAAATATTTGGTCATGTGCATGAGTTTTGAAACCCGGTAAAGGTAGCGCAAACTGAATTTATAATTAAGAAATCAGATAATAAACGGCACAAACAAAGAACCGTTTATTACCACATTTCTTAATTATAAATTCAACGTGAAACCATTGTCTAATCTAATATGCACCAATATCACCAAGTCCCTGTACTATAATTGACGATTGAGAAGCTATTTCATAAACTCGTGTATCGTGTTTTATCAGGGGTTGCAAACACTCGAGAACAACAAAAATCACTCGGGCTATTACCGCGTAATTTTCAATCTTCTCTCGTGTTTGTAAAACATTCGAAAATAAAGAAAAACAATGGACTTGCAGCCTCGTGATTTTCATTATTCTCTCATGTTTTACAAACACTCGAGAACAATGAAAATTACTCGGTTAACGGCCTCGTGATTTTCCTTGTCCTCTCGTGTTTGTAACCCCTGGTAAAACACTCCCACTCGTTTATCAAATATTAGATATATAACTAGAAGTTTTTATCAAAAGTGACGTGCTGCGAGTTTCTACCATTTACTAGTTAGTAGTAAAATACTTGTTATCGTCTGAAGCATTTTCAATTAAAGAGCTTAAGCATGCGACGTTTTCCTCAACATGGACGTCACGCGTATAAAATCGAGCCATTAAAGAGTGATGGTGTCAGCACTCTTGCTTGAAGTGAAGAACGGCAATCTATGCAGTCTTAGGTTGTTGATTTGCAGCAATAACGGCTGTTGTCGAAAAGTCCTCAAGGAAGAAAGACGACGTGGTGTAGCGTAGCGCACAATTTAATAATGCCTGCCGCTGATCGGTATATAGACATTGCGTATACCGAAGATCATCGCCCACGAAATCCTAAGAATCGAGTTTGTAAACGCATATAAACTCGGCCCAGACCTCGTCAATAAAATATAGATAATTACCCTGTGCAGTCTGTAAAAGTATTCAAAAATGGTTGAGAAGTCTTTTAGTGTTGGTTGATCGTGAAATTTCTTGTCTATCAAAGTGAAATGACTTTGTGCATCGGAGTTGGAGTTTACTGTGTCTTGCATTTTCATGTACCATTCAATAGTAAAAGGATTGGTTGATGCTTCCTTGATAAACGCTTTATTAGAATGCACGACCATTTGGGGAATATCTAAAACAACCGACCTACAAAAACAAAGACAAACAATTCGTGCAGTGTCGTAACGAGTCACACGAGTCAGTGTTTTATATTCTGTCTGGGTTCGTTCGTTCGAATGTTCCTTCCTTCCTCTCCCCATTCCCTTGCTTACTTGCCTCCTCCCTCCCTCCCTCCCTCCCTCCCTCCCTCCCTCCCTCCCTCCCTCCCTCCTTCCTTCCTTCCTTCCTTCCTTCTTTCCTTCCTTCCTTCCTTCCTTTCTTTCTTCCTTCCTTCCTTCCTTCCTTCCTTCCTTCCTTCCTTCCTTCCTTCCTTCCTTCCTTCCTTCCTTCCTTCCTTCCTTCCTTCCTTCCTTCCTTCCTTCATTCCTCCCTCCTTCCTTCCCTCCCTCCCTCCCTCCCTTCCTCTCTTCCTTCCTTCCTTCCTTCCTTCCTTCCTTCCTTCCTTCCTTCCTTCCTTCCTTCCTTCCTTCCTTCCTTCCTTCCTTCCTTCCTCCCTCCCTCCCTCCCTCCCTCCCTCCTCCCTCCCTCCCTCCCTCCCTCCCTCCCTCCCTCCCTCCCTCCCTCCCTCCCTCCCTCCCTCCCTCCCTCCCTCCCTCCCCTCCCTCTTTCTTATTTACCTCGAACTTCGGAGAAAATTGTTTCGCGTGACCAGTAGAAATGTTTTCGCTCTTTTGTTGTGATCAATAGATCTTTTTAAACGACATTGAAAGGGAGCATCTTTTAAGAGACAAACTTTACAGAACAATTCTGTCATAAGAAAGAAACAATGATAATTCAGTTAATAGAGTGTTGAACTGGAGTATCAAAGATTGTGAGTTGAATGATCTTGTCGTTCAGTTGATAGAGTGTTGAACTAGAGCATCAAAGATTGTGAGTTGAATGATCTGGTAGCTCAGTTGATAGAGTGTTGAACTAGAGTATCAAAAATTGTGAGTTAGATGATCTTGTAGTTCAGTTGATAGAGTGTTGAACTAGAGTATCAAAGATTGTGAGTTGAATGATCTTGTAGTTCAGTTGGTAGAGTGTTGAACTAGAGTATCAAAGATTGTGAGTTGAATGATCTTGTAGTTCAGTTGATAGAGTGTTGAACTAGAGTATGAAAGATTATAAGTTGAATAATCTTGTAGTTCAGTTGATAGAGTGTTGAACTAGAGTATCAAAGGTTGTGAGTTGAATGATCTTAAAATTCAGTTGGTAGAGTGTTGAACTAGAGTCTCAAAGATTGTGAGTTGAATGATCTTGTAGTTCAGTTGATAGAGTCTATCAAAGATTGTCAGTTGAATGATCTTGTAGTTCAGTTGATAGAGTGTTGAACTAGAGTATCAAAGATTGTGAGTTGAATGATCATGTCGTTCAGTTGATAGAGTGTTGAACTAGAGTATCAAAGATTGTGAGTTGAATGACCTTGTAGTTCAGTTGATAGAGTGTTGAACTAGAGTATCAAAGATTGTGAGTTGAATGATCTTGTCGTTCAGTTGCTAGAGTGTTGAACTAGAGCATCAGAGATTGTGAGTTGGATGATCTTGTAGCTCAGTTGATAGAGTGTTGAGCTAGAGTATCAAAGATTGTGAGTTGAATGATCTTGTAGCTCAGTTGATAGAGTGTTGAACTAGAGTGTCAAAAATTGTGAGTAGATGATCTTGTAGTTCAGTTGATAGAGTGTTGAGCTAGAGTATCAAAGATTGTGAGTTGAATGATCTTGCAGCTCAGTTGATAGAGTGTTGAACTAGAGTATCAGAGATTGTGAGCTGAATGATCCTGTAGTTCAGTTGATAGAGTGTTAAACTAGAGTATCAAAGATTGTGAGTTGGATGATCTTGTAGTTCAGTTGATAGAGTGTTGAACTAGAGTATCAAAGATTGTGAGTTGAATGATCTTGTAGTTCAGTTGGTAGAGTGTTGAACTAGAGTATCAAAGATAGTGAGTTGGATAATCTTGTAGTTCAGTTGATGGAGTGTTGAACTAGAGTATCAAAGATAGTGAGTTGGATGATCTTGTAGTTCAGTTGATAGAGTGTTGAACTAGAGTATCAAAGATTGTGAGTTAGATGAACTTGTAGTTCAGTTGGTAGAGTGTTGAACTAGAGTATCAAAGATTGTGAGTTAGATGAACTTGTAGTTCAGTTGGTAGAGTGTTGAACTAGAGTATCAAAGATTGTGAGTTGGATGATCTTGTAGTTCAGTTGGTAGAGTGTTGAACTAGAGTATCAAAGATTGTGAGTTGAATGATCTTGTAGTTCAGTTGGTAGAGTGTTGAACTAGAGTATCAGAGATTGTGAGCTGAATGATCCTGTAGTTCAGTTGATAGAGTGTTGAACTAGAGTATCAAAGATTGTGAGTTGAATCCGACTTGAATGAATCTTGTAGCTTAGTTGATAGAGTATATCAAAGATTGTGAGTTGAATGATCTTGTAGCTCAGTTGATAGAGTGTTGAACTAGAGTATCAAAGATTGTGAGTTAGATGAACTTGTAGTTCAGTCGGTAGAGTGTTGAACTAGAGTATCAAAGATTGTGAGTTGAATGATCTTGTAGTTCAGTTGGTAGAGTGTTGAACTAGAGTATCAAAGATTGTGAGTTGGATGATCTTGTAGTTCAGTTGACAGAGTGTTGAACTAGAGTATAAAAGATTGTGAGTTGAATGATCTTGTAGTTCAGTTGATAGAGTGTTGAACTAGAGTATCAAAGATTGTGAGTTGAATGATCTTGTAGTTCAGTTGGTAGAGTGTTGAACTAGAGTATCAAAGATTGTGAGTTGAATGATCTTGTAGTTCAGTTGGTAGAGTGCTGAACTAGAGTGTCAAAGATTGTGAGTTGAATGATGTTGTAGTTCAGTTGGTAGAGTATTGAACTAGAGTATCAAAGATTGTGAGTTGAATGATCTTGTAGTTCAGTTGGTAGAGTGCTGAACTAGAGTATCAAAGATTGTGAGTTGAATGATATTGTAGTTCAGTTGATGGAGTATTGAACTAGAGTATCAAAGATTGTGAGTTGAATGATCTTGTAGTTCAGTTGATAGATTGTTGAACTAGAGTATCAGAAATTGTGAGTTGAATGATCTTGCAGCTCAGTTGATAGAGTGTTGAACTAGAGTATCAGAGATTGTGTGTTGAATGATCTTGTAGTTCAGTTGATAGAGTGTTGAACTAGAGTATCAAAGATTGTGAGTTGAATCACTTGAATGAATCTTGTAGCTTAGTTGATAGAGTATATCAAAGATTGTGAGTTGAATGATCTTGTAGCTCAGTTGGTAGAGTGTTGAACTAGAGTATCAAAGATTGTGAGTTGAATGATCTTGTAGTTCAGTTAATAGAGTGTTGAACTAGAGTATCAAAGATTGTGAGCTAGATGATCTTGTAGTTCAGTCGGTAGAGTGTTGAACTAGAGTATCAAAGATTGTGAGTTAGATGATCTTGTAGTTCAGTTGATAGAGTGTTGAACTAAAGTATCAAAGATTGTGAGCTGAATGATCTTGTAGTTCAGTTGGTAGAGTGTTGAACTATAGAGTATCAAAGATTGTGAGTTGAATGATCTTGTAGTTCAGTTGGTAGAGTGTTGAACTAGAGTATCAAAGATTGTGAGTTGAATGATCTTGTAGTTCAGTTGATAGAGTGTTGAACTAGAGTATCAAAGATTGTGAGTTGAATGATCTTGTAGTTCAGTTGATAGAGTGTTGAACTAGAGTATCAAAGATTGTAGATTGATTAAAGCTTACGTTTACATCTGACCCCTTTGTAATTTGATGAACACTTGCAAACAAAGCCATCAACAAAATTATGATCTACGACACAAGTTCCTCCATTTAAACAAGGATTATCGAGACAGACTTTATTGCCAAGAACTAAAAAAGCAAGCAAAACTTCTTTCAGACGTCAGAAAACATCGACAATTGTCGGCGATACAGTATCGCCCTTATATCTTCATGTTTTAAAAGCGTTTATGAAACGAAAATTAAGTTTGTCTCATTTGAAAGAACACTTAAAATGATAGAGTAACATCTTTTGCAGTTTTTCGTTTCCTTGCTTCATTCTTGAGATATTTCAGTTTGTTTGACATGCAAATTAAACATCTTGACGTCACATGTATGCCACATAATGAGTTATCAGTGAAGGTTATATATTTTTGCTATACACCAAATCGTAGTTTCATTTAGGCCAACATACGAATTAGTTTCCTATTCAATTTGGGCCCCTATGCAAATTACATCGTGTCTATTAAAGCATAACGGGAAAATAACATAGGTTGGGACTGTTTTTTCATGTTTTGAGTTCATTATTTTTAGACACTACGTATAGGATTATTGTCAAGGGTAATCGACAAGCAAATTTTATCCTTATAGAATACCTAAACATTAAAAAGTTTCTGAAATCAGAAATGTTATGTTTCACTACGGCTGCTTCAGCCTCATGTTATAAATGAACTACGTTTTATCCCGAGTCAGATTGTATGCGCAGTCGAAACTCCGATTTCGTCTATTATCAAACCAAATTAGTTCGAAGGAAGCATGTTGGCGTGTTTCTCTCACAACACCAAACATGTAAAATTTTCAAGTGATTGTGTTTGATAATAGCAAAGATAAATAACCTTCTCCGATAACTCATGCATATGTGACATCAAGATGTTTAACTCATTCCTGTCCGGGGGCTTCCCCAGAGGTGAATAAAATCGTCTGGCGTTAGCCAGAATAAAATACTAAAGACCAATTCGGACAAGAAAGAGTTAATTTACATATCATGCAAGCAAATTGAAATAGGCCTATCTCAACAACGAAGCAAGGAAACGAAAAACTGCAAAAGATCTTTCAAATAAGACAAACTTAATTTTCGTTTCATATGCCCAGCCAGGCGAAGAGTCAGATATAGTTTAAAGCTACTCTGGCCTAAAAGTTTTTTGAACGTAGCTTAAAAAGCTCATTTACACTTTCGCCGATTTTTCAACTTTTGAAATAAGGCTAAGTCATGGCCATTTAGCACGAATTAGCCTTTCTCTTTGCTAGGGAAGGAGAAGAAACGCTTTATCCGATCCACAACATTTCTTTTACGAAATATTTGAAGTTTAAGGAATGGCCAAAATCAAACAAAATGAATAGGGTCCCCCCCTTTACCCTTTCGCCGATTTTTCAACTTTTTAAGTAAGGCTAAATCATGGCCATTTAGCACGAATTAGCCTTTCTCTTTGCTAGGGAAGGAGAAGAAACGCTTCATCCCATCCAAAGCATTGTTTTTTTTACGAAATATTTAAAGTTTAAGGAATGGCCAAAATCAAACAAAATGAATAGGCTCCCACTAGATTGGAGTGCGTTGGGTCATGAACAGTAACTTTTAAAGCTACGTTAAAAAAACCTTTTAAGCCAGAGTAACGTTAAACTGTATGTGATATTTGAAGTAATAGTTCAAATACAAGACGGAGGACTTTAGCGGGATTTCAAAGTCTGAGTACATTTTGAAAAGGCGAGCCTTTTTAATGCACGAGGGCTTTGTAATCCCGGTAAAGTCCGACGTCGAGTATTTGAACTGACTTCTCAAACTCAAAACTCCTAAGATAGCTCTGAAACGTAATATAATTTACCTTATTTCAAAGTACTAGTACTTTTCCACCGATTTCAAAGCACTGATTAAACATTAATTTCTTTTGTTTTTGGTACATGAATTATTGAGTTTGAAAATTACCTTTAGTTGGCCTAGCATAATCCGTTATTGATGATATCTTAGTATTGTCTTTGTGATGTTTTTGGTACATGAATTATTAATGAGTTTGAAAATTACCTTTAGTTGGCCAAGCAGAATCCGTTATTGATGATATCTTAGTAGTGTCTTTGTGATGTTTTTGGTACATGAATTATTAATGAGTTTGAAAATTACCTTTAGTTGGCCAAGCAGAATCCGTTATTGATGATATCTTAGTAGTGTCTTTGTGATGTTTTTGGTACATGAATTATTAATGAGTTTGAAAATTACCTTTAGTTGGCCTAGCAGAATCCGTTATTGATGATATCTTAGTATTGTCTTTGTGATGTTTTTGGTACATGAATTATTAATGAGTTTGAAAATTACCTTTAGTTGGCCTAGTAGAATCCGTTATTGATGATATCTTAGTAGTGTCTTTATGACCAGCTTTATTCCTAGCATCAACAGCTGATACGAGTGAAATTTTTGTAATAATAAATCCAGTCAGTAAATAACCAATTAACTTCACAACATTCATGGTCAAGCAACGCTTCAAAATCATTGCTATTCCCATCCGAGTTGACTTCTCTCCACAAGCGATACAGATCAACCAACTAGCCGAACATGAACGGACTTATCCTGAATCGAACGATGAAAAGTAAGAGTTAATTACCGAGAACCAACGCATTAAAGGGCATATGACTCGAAAATTAAGTTTGTCTTATTGAAAAGAACATTTAAAATGATAAAATAACATCTTTTGGTTTCCTTGATTCGTTTTTGAGATATTCCAGTTTGTTTGATATGCCATTTGCACTTTTTACGTCACATGTGCATAATGAGTTATCAGAAAAGGTTACATATCTTTGCTATTATGAAAACATGGGCTTAACTCAAAGGAAGCTTTTGCGTGTTTCTACCCACAACACCAAACATGTAGAATTCCAAGTGATATCGTTTCAAAATAGCAAAGATGTGTAACCTTCTCTCGGTAACTCATAATACTCATTATGCACATGTGAGGTAAAAAGTTGTGTCATTTGCATATCAAACAAACTGGAATATCTCAAAAACGAAGCAAGGAAACCAAAAACTGCAAAAGATGTTATTTTATCATTTTAAATGTTCTTTTCAATAAGACAAACTCAGTTTTCGTTTCATATGCCCCTTAATTGTCTACGAAACGGAAATTAAGTTTGTCTTATTTGAAAGAACACTTAAAATGATAGAGTAACATCTTTTGCAGTTTTTCGTTTCCTTGCTTCGTTCTTTAGATATTTCAGTTTGTTTGATGTAAATGTCGCATGTTGCGACGTCACACGTGCATAATGAGTTATCGAAAAACGTTATGTATCTTTGCTATTGTCAAATATAATCACTTGAAAATCTACAAGTTTATTGTTCTGGGTGAAACACACGCACATGCTTCCCTCGAATTACTTTAGTTTGATAATAGCAAAGATATATAACTTTTTTCAATAACTCATTATGCACAAATGTTTAATTTGCATATCAAACAAACTGAAATATCTCAAGAACGAAGCAAGGAAACGAAAAACTTCAAAAGATGTTACTCTATCATTTTAAGTGTTCTCTCAAATAAGACAAACTTAATTTTCGAGTCATATGCCCTTTAAGCAAAGTCGGACTGGCCCTATGTGCCATTGTGCCAATGGCACATGCGCCCCCTTAGGATGCCGTTACTGCGCCCCTTTCCCGTTGTATAATATTATATTTGATATATTAATATAATTCCTATTTAATAACCCGATTTTGGATTTATAGTTGTTTTACGTTTTAATCAGTATGGTACAGCTAATAGTATATTACGATTAAGTAATATTTTAGAACGCTTTACGCAGCTGACAGCCTGACATGAAGTAGTCACCTAATTAATGGTACACACAATGTGAGTTGATTTGTCCATGTATGACATGTCATGATGTATGCCTTGTATGTTATGGTGTATTCCTATATAAAATGAGTATATTTGAATATTTTGTTTGGTATTTTATATCCTTCAAAACTCTTTCAAACCCGCCTCAAAATGCAGAAAATGCTATTTCAGACTCTAAAATTCAAACTTTTCCGCGGGACCATGCCCCCGGACCCCCCGGGAAGTTGCTCGCGCCTTCGGCGCTCCTTGCCCCACACGTAGTAAGTATTGCCTGTTTGCCCCCTTGTTAAATATTCTGAAAGAAAGCCTGACGGCGCCCCTCTCCCCAATGGCACCACCCCTAATATGAAGCCAGTCCGACTCTGACTTTAAGGCCTCCTCCGCAGGCCCTCATTGCATCATGGACAGGTCACACTTTTGAGAGGGCCTGCCAGATCCTGTAAACAAAATGGTGACCGATCCCATTATGCACAGCGAGACTAGGCCCTAGAGGCGATAGTTTTGAGAGGGCCTGCAAAATCTTTCCGGCCGCTGTTCGACAAACGTACGTCCAAGTTCTTTTAACACTGTGACCCACCAGGAAATTCGGGCTAAATTTTCTTACAGAACATGACAATGAAGAAACCAATATGTTTTAGAATTACCGACCTTCTGCCAATAATATATTTTTAGCGACAAAAAGGAATTGAAGGAAAAAATACCTGCCGAACAAAAGTAAATTCGACGGTCAGGAAAGTACAGGTTTTTCTTATTGTTTTTTTGGTTTATCTAGCTATCAAAGACGAGTGACCAAGACTTAGTGAGATTTAATTTTGTTAAATTCTAGGCTATAGTGTAGGGTAATTCAAGTTTCAGTTGTTGTGGAAACCGAAAAAGTATACTTAAACCCATGAAGACTGAAGAGTCTCTGGGTAGACTAAAATGCATTTTCATTGATTATTCTGGCCGAAGGTTGACAAAGTTCAACCGTAATTCAAAGTTCAACAATTCCTTCATTTTTAAGCTAGGATTCGTATGTTGTAAGTCTTCAATGGCCTTCAAAATCTTCGGAAACAGCCATGGTTATATTGACAACGGTAGTTAATTACGCAAATTTATTCCGTACCAAGTTTTGCCAAATTTTTTACAGGATCTTGCAGGCCCTAAATTCGGCGTGTGTGACCTGTCCATGATGCAACGAGGGCCTGCGGAGGAGGCAGCCCGGCTCATGTAAACAGGTCCTAGGTTTTGTCTTTATCTTTTTTTTCTTCTTTTTTTTTCTTTAAACATATTTCAATGCGTTTGCCCCAAGAGCTCATAGCTCATAGAGAGGGCTCACGCACATTTAAATTAACAATATATAGTGGTGAAAATTAACATTACCAAAGAGACAGCTGGATCATAGATAATGGAAGGGGAACTGGATAGGAAACTTCAAACGAGGTTAAAGAACCGGAAACGTTGTTTGCACAACTTGATATGGTAATTACACACTTAAAAGCAGCCAATGCACCTATTGCTGAAATTAGACAAAAGTGTAATATCACTTAAGTTCAGCAGTGTCTGATTTTAGCCATGTGGGACCACCCGTTAGATGCATTGCCCGCTTATAAGCGTAGAATTACCATAGCAAGTTGTGCAAACATCGTTTCCGGTTTCGTAAGTTTCCTATCCAGTTCCCCTTCCATTATCTATGGCTGGATCACTAGTCAGCTGCAAAGCGCCCAGAGCGTTTAATGTATTGTTGGACATGAAAAAAAATATTATTGTTTTGATCCAGAGTCAATTTATCAGAGCCAAACAAAAATATCTTCGCTTTTGCAGAATCAGACATATGACACCAGCTGTCTCCCAAGATTTCAGCAGCAGCCAAAAGCAATGAGGATCTATGAGCAGCATATCCGGGACAAAATAACAAATAATGATTTACAGATTCGTAATTAGCTCCACAATCACAAGCTGGAGATGTAATACAGTTAATCATAAAAAGGTAATAATTCAAGGCACAAAAATTAAGACGGAGGCGAGTATGCAAGATTGAACTGTCTTTATCTGTATACCTCCTGGGCTTTATACGGATAAAGACCGTGCATTTGTAATGAATGGACAGTTCAATTCAATTGAATTCAGTTTGTATGGGAGATAAAGACTAAAGCCTGTGACAAACGGCGTATTTTTCATGCGCCGTATTACATTACAAGTTATAATAAATACTTTGATTATTCCATTGATAGATACTCTTCCATCTTACACACTCGTCTTCGTCTTAATTGTTCTGCTCTAAATTATTTGTTTAATATAAATTGTAGTTCATCTCCAGCTTGTGCCTGTGGCGCAAACTGTGAATCTGTAACTCATTATTTGCTCAAATGTCCTCGATATTCTGCTCTTAGATTGTCCTTACTCTCGGCTGCTGCACAAGTTTATGGTGATGGCTGGAATCTTTTGTCGGATTTTCACAAAGTAAAACTATTTCTGTTTGGTGAAGTTAATTTAAATATAGAAGTTAATAAAAGAATATTTAAGTATGTTCAACAATATATTAAGCAATCCGAACGTTTTCTTAAAAACCAGTGAGTCCCACAACTGATCCAGCTTTTATCATTATTTATTTATTTTTATTTTTTAATTTTATTAATATACTTATTATATGTTATATCGTCTACTCCAACACATTTTTGTAAATTGAATATAACGTAAGCCCCTTCGATGAGCTTCATTGCTCTTGGGTAAACGTTATTAATATATATGTTTAAATAAAAAAAAAATATGTCTACTCTGTATTTTTTTTGTCAGGTTGGTACCTTCAACCATGACCAAGTCTTGCACCGTTTGTTTTTTTTTAACTTGTATTAATTCTTTCGCACACTTGTATGGTTGTAAAGTTAATAAATAGAATAAATAAAATAGAAATAAAATATGAGAATTAAGTTAATGAAAAATACGCCGTCTGTAACCATTAAATACGGCAATTTCATTAAGTTCGACAGTGCCATTAAATACGACGAGCCCAGTCGTATAATACGACTCAAGTACGGCGTTGGTGCAGACGGCGTACTATTCATGCGCCGAATAAAATGCATACATTAATTTACAATATGATAATACATTTTCTATCCACAATTCATGTTTGTAACATCGTTTCCAGACCTACGACTCGAGAACTGTAATTTATTCGACTTATTAAATACGACGAAAATACGCCCGTATAACACAACAGGAACAATTTCAGAATTTGGGTCGGTTATAATAGGTATTTTATACGGCGCATGAAAAATACGCCGTTTGGCACAGGCCTTATGAATAACAAAGAAATCTGCGTGAAATTTCAACTAACAGAACAGAAGTATAACTTCCTTCGAGTCTCATCCTTATCTATCTTATCACCTGAATTCAAAATAATAAAATTCAAAATAATAAAATACAAAATACAAAAGTAATCCAAATACATATCCTTAATAACACTTAGTTTATTATTTTAAATATTATAAGTTTGTATTTAAAAAGTTAAAGTTGTCCTTCAGTAGCATGTCGTAAAATTAGCGAGGTTCAGATCACACTTCCACTGCCGCTACCGTAAGTGTAATTAAGCATGTCAAATTATTGTTTTTACGTTCAGTAATGGTCGCAGGTCTCAAACCTAGTGCAAAAAGAAAGCGTTTTACGATACCATTATTAAAACCAACTACGACTACAGGACGGAAAAACGAACATTACATCAGCTTAACCACATTTACGGTAGCGGTAGCGGTAGTGGAAGTGTGATCTGAACCTCGCTAATATAGAGATAAGATCAATTGAGGCCAAGACGCTACTGTTTAAAATATATTTATTCAGAAGTCTCAAACGAATAAATATATTTTAAACAGTCGCTACTTGGCCTCAAGTGATCTTATCTCTATATTTTTTGTAGTTTGTATTTACCTTGAAGTTTTAAAAGAACCAAGTTTATAAGTTGTTCAAGTCGAAGTTTGAAGCAGCGGCCATCTTAGACACAACTGCCACCTGTCAGTAGACCTGTAGGAGTTATTCAAAACAACACAATCATTATCAAACGCGGTCAAACATTGCTGAGGTTGGTTGTACAAGGCCAGGATAGTTTATCCGGTGGATACGTCTTAGGTAGAGAACCACACTAGCCATGCTTTGAACAAGCATCATCATCATCATCATCATCATCACTATGACCATCACCATCATGACCATCACTACGACCATGATCATCACCACCATTATCACCATTTTCATTATCACCATCATCACCACCATCATCACTATCACCACCATAATCATCACCATCGCCACCATAATCACCACCATAATCACCATAATCACCATCACCACCATAATCACCATCACCACCATAATCACCACCACCATAACCATCACCACCATCACCATCATCACCACCATCACCATCATCACCACTATTACCATTATCACCATCAACACCACAACCACCACTACCATCCCCATTATCACCACCAACACCACCAACATCACCATAACCAACATCACCATGACCAGCATCATCATAACCAACATCACCATAACCAACATCACCATAACCAGCATCACCATTACCAACATCACCATAACCAACATCACCATAACCAACATCACCATAATCAACATCACCATAACCAGCATCACCATTATCACCACTTTTTCCGTCAAAATAAGATGCGCTATCCGAGAGAACCACCTTATTGTGATCTCCTCCATATTGACCGTAAGAGGTACAGGTACCTGCCAACTACATATCAACACAAAGATGAGAAACCACCATCACCATCACTACCATCATCACCACTACCACCATCATCACTACCACCACCACCATCATCACCACCATCACTACCACCACCACCATCATCACCACCACTACCACCATCATCACAACTACCATCACCAACACCACCACTCTTTCCCACTACCCTAACCCTAAACTCTTGCACGTGTTTACTTCTCGTCAGAACAAGATAACCACCTTACAGTGTGATCTCCTCCATATTGACCGTAAGAGGTACAGGTACCTGCCAACTACAAATGAACACAAAGATGGGAAACCACCATCACCATCACTACCATCATCACCACTACCACCATCACCATCACTATCATCATCACCACTACCACCATCACCATCACCACTACCACCACCACCATCACCATCACCACCATCACGACCACCATCATCACTACCACCACCACCATCATCACCACAACTACCACCACTACCACCATCATCACCACTACCACCACCACTCTTTCCCACTACCCTAAACCAAACAATAAACTCTTGCACAGGTTTACTTTTCGTCAGAACAAGATAACGACCGTAAGAGGTACAGGTACCTGCCAACTACAAATGAGCACAAAGATGGGAAACCACCATCACCATATCACTACCACCACCATGACCATCACTACCATCATCACACCACCACCATCACTATCATCATCACCACTACCACCATCACCACTACCACCACCACCATCATCACCATCACCACCATCACGACCACCATCATCACTACCACCACCACCACCATCGTCATCACCACAACTACCACCACCACCACTACCACCATCATCACCACTACTCTTTCCCACTACCCTAACCCAAACAATAAACTCTTGCACAGGTCTACTTCTCGTCAGAACAAGATAACGACCGTACGAGGTACAGGTACCTGCCAACTACAAATGAACACAAAGATGAACAAGATACGCGCGGGCTACATATGAACCAAGAAAACCAAGATAACTTTTAATTTCATCTTCTACGTGGAGGAAAAGACACAAACAATGACGCTAGAATGAAACTAGAAATTCTACTCCTAATCCTCTTTTCAACGTTGTCCCACGCACTCCCAGTGTACGGTAAGTAAAAAGTTCATAGACAAGCAAAGAACAAAATAATTACTGGCCTTTCGAGCAGGTCATAATAATACATCAGTGATCAACTTAATAAACTCTCTCTAATTAGCTCTTTCCTGTCCGAATCGGTCTTTAGTATTTTATTCTGGCTTACGCCAGACGATTTTATTCACCTCTGGGGAAGTCCTTGGACAGAAATGAGTTATAAACTATCGCCCTAATTATAAACTATCCCTCTAACTCTTTCCTGTCCGAATCAGGTATTTTATTCACCTCTGGGGAAGCCCTTGGACAGGTTGAGTTATAAACTATCTCTCTCTTTTCTGTCCGAATCCGTCTTTAGTATTTTATTCTGGATAACGCCAGACGATTTTATTCACCTCTGGGGAAGTCGTCGGACAGGAATGAGTTATAATCTCTTTACTAAAGTTCAATAACTGGAGTAGACAAAATAAAATATTATAACTCCCGTAGATTGTATTTATGCAAAAATACAGCAACGTAGCTCGTTTTTAAAACCAAAAGATTTTGTGTGTATGTATTGTTATCAAAGTAAAAGGGACGTTTGATGTAATTTGGACGCGAAGAGTTAAGGGTACTGTTAAGTCGGTTTTCCACTAGGCGATTTTTTTCGCGCAAAGCGACTTTCTTTTGTTCGAATTCAATAGATTTCTGATTAGTTCCAGCTCAGAGCTCATGAGACGGCAAAAGAAAAAGTCGCTTCGCGCGAAAAAAATCGCCAAGTGGAAAACCGGCTTTAAGGCAACTTCTTTGTGTTCAAACAACGAAACCTTTTCCATTCATTCAAGAATTATTAACCAAGCGAAAGGTCTGTACAGGATAATGATATTTTAGTACAAGACCAAGCGACGAAGATCTAGAAGTACGAAAGATATGAAACATCAAAGTCAAATATACTTTGCCGTACAGACCGAGCACACGCTGGCGCGCAACTAGAAAATTTCGAGGGCAGGGGTTGAAAGCAAAAAAAGGGCAAAGTCGTTCCGTATTCTAAACAATTTGGGACAGAAGGCAGAGGTGTGGGAAGCAGATATTCTAGGGGGGTCCGTGGGCATGCCACCCCCTGGAAACTTTTTGAATTTTGGGTCTCTGAAACGGCATTTCCTGCATTTTGAGGATGCTTTTCTCGTATTTTCAGTTGCGGAAATTTTCATTCTGGTCTCGCATTATTTAAAATTTAACATAATTATATTCAGCCTAGCTGACGCCCGGGCCCACTGCTAGAAGCCTCTGAGTCTCACCAGATTTGCGGAGAATTGTATTGCGTACTACAACAGACGTAGTATTAGAGGTCTCACAAAAAGGGCAGGGGTTGCAACCCCCCAACCCTCCCCCCTTGTTGCGCGCCTGACACGAGATCATAACAAGCAGTATATTATATGACTTTTGGTTCATTACAGTGCCTATAATCTCAAATAAGATATTACTGATATAGATTCTCAATCATGGAACCTTATAGTGCCAACGCTTTTACTGCCTTTTAGGGCATTCAAACTACAACAATAGGTTGTTTTAAAATAATACTAATTCATTTTCTAAGGGTTCAGTTTTTTTTTATACATACTGTATATAAAGTGAATAGTTGAATGCCAATGTTCTTTCCAGTAAGAGAGATTATTTTGAAGTGTTTTTTTTCACTGCATAAGCACTTTAAAGTTTCTCTCTGACGAAGGGCCTTCGCTCGAAACGTTAGACTCCCACGTTCTCTGTTTCGGCAGTATATCTAACCGGACTATATTTCGATTGTTGTTTCTACACTGCCTACGCAGCACGCTACTTTTATTTTTAGGCAAACAGTTTGTTTGTCATATATTACTTAAAGGTTTTTATTTATTTTGATATTAGGTCGACGTCCCAAAAGCAAAAATCAACTGAGAGCAAACAAAGAAGGTAGGACTACCGTTTACATTGTAAGAACCCATCCACACGACTAAATAGTCCTCCTGGTGCATGTGATTTAATAGACTTACTAAAGTAATGAGTTATTTGTTCTCAACTTCTCGTAAATACTACAGCTGTTGCTTTCGTAATTAAATCACATGCTTCAGAAGGAAAATCGGATCGTGTATAAATAAGGAATACAAGTTATAAATAAACCAAAAACAAGCCAAAACTTTGAAATTAAAGAAATATTTCACAAAGCTATTCTCCGGAATTAATATAGTGAAGATTATCTTTTAACACTATGAGGCCTTGACCTCTCCCTGTGCTGAATAACATCGTCTGGCGTTAGCCAGAATAAAATACTAAAGACTCGTCTTCAGGCTTCAAAGTGTTAAAGATATAGGTTTTAACACTTTGAGGCCTAGACCTTTCCCTGTGCAGAATAAAATCGTCTGGCGTTAGCAGAATAAAATACTAAAGACTCGTCTTCAGGCTTCAAAGTGTTAAATCTTTGATTTTAAAATATTACTTACCCTGTTGGATGGTTGTAGCAGTTGTAAATAGTCTTTCCTTTTCTGTAGTTCGCTCTATCGTGTCAGCCATCGTTGATGCAATCCTTGAAGGGGATCGAAAAAGAAGATCAGAAGTTATAGGTAAGATACCATTCTCATCCCCTAACGTTTCTTTTAGCGCAGCACAAAATACAATCCTAATACGTGTAAAAAAACTTGAGTGCTATGTAGGCAGTGTTTTAGATAGAGCAAAGTGAAAAGATGGTAAACTGCTGAGAATAGTTTTAATAACGAAATACTGACGTTTCAAACAGACCCCTTCATCAGAGTAAAACGTAGAGTGCTGTGTATGCAGTATTTTAGATAGAGCAAAGTAAAAAGATGGTAAACTGCTGAGAATAGTTTAATAACGAAATACTGACGTTTCAAGCAGAGTCCTTCATCAGAGTAAAACGTAGAGTGCTGTGTATGCAGTATTTTAGAAAGAGCAAAGTGAAAAGATGATAAACTGCTGAGAATAGTTCTGCGGGATAACGAAATACAACCTCGTCCCCAGGGCATTTTGCCTCCACGTTGGGAGTCGGCGAAAATGGCCCTGGCATCGGCTGGTCACGTGACACCCAGAATTTTGGGGTGTTTTGGCAAGAAAATTTATGCGGTCTTTGTGTTTTGTTTTTGTATAATACGTATACATGAATAAGAAATAAGAAATATTTAACGCTCTGCCGAATCACTCATGTGAACGCCTTTATCATAAATGCAACTGGCTAGCATTATTCATCATGATACTCCCCACGATTATCCAGGATACATTTAAATGTCGGAAGAAACATATATCTAATGTTGTTCTTGACTTTAACCAAAGCTATCGTTACAATTCTTTGGATGAACTTCGCAGAGTGGATTTATTGCAATTCATATTTTGATGAATAAATTACACTGTATCTGAATTAATCAAGTTTTTAAACCGGCCAATCCAATTATAGAATCGACCAGGCGATGCCAGGGCCATTTTCGCCGACCTCCCAACGTGGAGGCAAAATGCCCTGGGGACGAGGTTGAACGAAATACCGACATTTCAAGCGAAACCCTTCACATTTTACTCTGACGAAGAGCTCTGCTCGAAACGTCAGTATTTCGTTCTCAAAACTAATCTCAGCAGTTTACCAGCTTTTCACTTTGCTCCTCATATGTGATTGATTGAATGGATTGATTAGTTTTGAACAATAAAATACTTAATAATGAAGTTCAAATTTGTGGTGATATTTTTTCAGACTTCAATGATGATGAAGAACCTCATGCGTCTGTAAAATCAAAACAAGAAATAGGAAAAGTGAAAACGTTCACAAAACGCGAAGAACAAGATGAAGGCTTACGATTGGCTAATGTCATAGCTACGAGTGACGTCAATGCTACAGACGACCAATCAGAATCGTTCACACAAGATATCACGAAACAAGATATCGCGAAACAAAATATCACGAAGCAAGATATCACGAAGCAAGATATCACGAAACAAGATTTCACGAAACAAGATATCACGAAGCAAGATATCACGAAGCAAGATATCACGAAGCAAGATATCACGAAACAAGATATCACGAAGCAAGATATCACGAAACAAGATATCACGAAAAAAGATATCACGAAAGAAGATATCACGAAACAAGATATCACGAAGAAAGATATCACGAAGCAAGATATCACGAAACAAGATATCACAAAACAAGATATCACGAATAAAGAAGAGAATACAAAATCTGAGAAAGAAGACTCTGGAATAGGGTCAGAAATGGATGAAGGATCTGGGGGGCTTGATGCAGACGGATCAACTGGTTCTGGTGACGGCTTTTCTGATCAGAATTCAAATGAGATTTCCGAGTCTGGATCAGGGTTGACAAACTTTGGATCTGGCTTACCAGAATCAGTTTTCAAAATGATCGACAAAGACGAAATATCAAGTTCTCGAAGCGGTCTGAACAATGATTATTCGAAAGTCTTTCTTCAACCCAAAGTTGAAGCTAGATCTGGAATATCGGATAATTCAAAATCTTCTTTGAAGAATGATAACCTTTCTCAACAAAATTACGAAGACGGTTCGGGTGGGAATTCCGATTACTATGACGATGATGACGAATCTGAAATGGAATCCGATGACGTGTCGAGTTCAGGAAACGATTCAAATAATGATATAGAGACGGGGTCTGGGACTGGTGTTGACGATTCTGAGACTACGTCTCCTAGCAACCAAGATTATGATAACACCACGAATGAAATCAAAGACACAAGTGATCAACGCATTTCTCAAAATAACCCGTCAGAAAATATCCAAAATATTTCTCCAGAATATGTCAATAATAATCCTTCAGAAAATTTAAAAAATATTGATTCAGAAAGTATGAATAATCCTTCAAAAAATTTAAAAAATATGGCTTCAGAAAGTCTGGATAATCCTTCAGAAAATTTAAAAAATATTGATTCAGAAAGTGTGAATAATCCTTCAGAAAATTTAAAAAATATTGATTCAGAAAGTGTGAATAATCCTTCAGAAAATTTAAAAAATATTGCTTCGGAAAGTCTGGATAATCCTTCAGAAAATTTAAAAAATATTCCTTCAGAAAGTGTGAATAATCTTTCAGAAAATTTAAAAAATATGGCTTCAGAAAGTGTGAATAATCCTTCAAAAAATTTTAAAAATATGGCTTCAGAAAGTGTGGATAATCCTTCAGAAAATTTAAAAAATATTCCTTCGGAAAGTGTCAATAATCTTTCAGAAAATTTAAAAAATATTGATTCAGAAAGTGTGGATAATCCTTCAAAAAATTTAAAAGATATGGCTTCAGAAAGTGTGAATAATCCTTCAAAAAACTTAAAAAATATGGCTTCAGAAAGTGTGAATAATCCTTCAAAAAATTTAAAAAATATGGCTTCAGAAAGTGTGAATAATCCTTCAAAAAACTTAAAAAATATGGCTTCAGAAATTGTGAATAATCCTTCAAAAAATTTTAAAAATATGGCTGCAGAAAGTGTGAATAATCCTTCAAAAAATTTCAAAAATATGGCGTCAGAAAGTGTGAATAATCTTTCAGAAAATTTAAAAAATATTCCTTCCGAAAGTGTGAATAATCTTTCAGAAAATTTAAAAAATATTCCTTCCGAAAGTGTGAATAATCTTTCAGAAAATTTAAAAAATATTGATTCAGAAAGTGTGAATAATCCTTCAAAAAAATTTAAAAATATGGCTTCAGAAAATTTAAAAAATATTGATTCAGAAAATATCAAAAACCTTCCTTCAGAGAATATCAAAAATATTCCTTCAGAGAATGTCAGCAATATTGGAAATTCTGAAAGCTTTTCACAGAAAATTGAGAAGCAATCCATTTCTGTGAAAGCTAATGATTCCAAAGGTTCCAACAGTGGAATTGCTGAAGTAACTCTTAAACCAAGTATTGGGAGTGCAACAGATGATAATTCTAAGCATTTCATCTTGCTAAATGACAGTCTAGGAAACAGTAAAGACACTGGGAATTCCAAGACACCTAACAATCAGATTTCCGGGAAAACGCCACAAGATGAAGAAACGCGGGTCGAGTATTACGACGAGAAACAAACTGCTGATAAACCACGTGATCAAAATTCTCAGAAATCAACGAATAACAATGAAGAGGAATCTGACGCAGACGACAAAAATAACGGTGTCAAAAATATCGCCGACAAAAATAACGACGACAAAAATAACGACGACAAAAATAACGACGTTAAAAATAACGACAACAATAATGACAATTTTAATAACGACAATGGGAACTATAATAATAATAATAATAACGAAGACAACGGCGACAAAAATGAAGAGAATATCGACAAAAATGACGGCGAAAAAAATGACGAAAATATCGACAAAAATGAGGAGAATATCGACAAAAATATCGAGTCAGAAAACGATGTTCTTGGGAACGCAGAAAACGATGTTCTTGGGAACGCAGAAAATACTGATGACGTCACTGATGATGCTTCTTTGAATTTGGACGAAAATACCGAAGGACAGATTGAATCAGAGGAAACAAATGACGGAAATGATGAAGTAGATGAGAAGATTGGTACTGAGATGACGTCAGCAAGCAATGATGCAGAGAAGATTGGGGAGAGTGTTAATAATATTGGTGATGATCAAAGTGAGTTTCAGAAGCAATGGCAAGGCAAGGCTATTACAGGAAGTTACGCTCTGAACCAAGAAAGTACAACAAAAAGTGAACAACACGATCTTGGCGATACTGCTGAAGAGAATAAAGCGAGAGGAAATTATCGTTATTACGCACCAAAGAATGGACAATACGTCAGCAGTTATTATAGTAGTCATAGCAACAGTAATCCAGATGGATATGGAGATGAGTGGGAACAAAGTAGATCGTTGTTGGCAAAGAAAAGCTTTATTCCAAGAGCAGTTGGTAAGTTATTGTGTTTTCCTGGTTCCATTCTTTTCATTCCACTCCACTTCACTTATATCCATTCCACTCCACACGCTCTACTTCTCCACACTACACTCCTATCTACTCCACTGACTCCACGTCATTCCTGTCTACTCCACTCCACTCTACACTCCAGTTCTCTCCACTCCACTCCACTCGCCACTCACCACTCCACTCACCACTCCACTCACCACTCCACTCACCACCACTCCACTCGCCACTCCACTCCTCTCCACTCCTTTCCACTCCACTCCACTCCACTCCACTCCACTCCACTCCACTCCACTCCACTCCACTCCACTCTAATGCACTTCTCTCCACTCCACTCCACTCCATTCCACTCCTCTCCTCTCCTCTCCTCTTCTCTCCTCTCCTCTCCTCTCCTCTCCTCTCCTCCCTACTCCACTCTATTCTCCACTCTACTCTCCACTCTACTCTCCCTCCCTCCCTCCCTCCCTCCCTCCCTCCCTCCCTCCCTCCCTCCCTCCCTCCCTCCCTCCCTCCACTCTACTCTACTCTACTCTACTCTACTCTACTCTACTCTACTCTACTCTACTCTACACTACACTACACTCCTCTCCACTTTACTCTAACGCACTTCTCTCCACTTCTCTCCAGTCCTCTCCACTCCACTCTACTCCATCCTCTCCTCTCCTCTCCTCTCCTCTCCTCTCCTCTCCTCGCCTCTCCTCTCCTCTCCTCTCCTCTCCTCTCCTCTCCTCTCCTCTCCTCTCCTCTCCTCTCCCCTCCTCCCGCTCCTCTCCCCGCCCCTCCCCTCCCTTCCCCTCCCCTCCCCGCCTCTCCTGTCCTGTCCTGTCCTGTCCTCTCTTTTCTCTTTTATAAAATGTAAGCTTTAGCAATACCTGATGTAAAATAGGTCATGCCAATAAAGCTATTATTTACCTTTACCTCTCCTCTCCTCTCCTCTCCTCTCCTCTCCTCTCCTCTCCTCTCCTCTCCTCTCCTCTCCTCTCCTCTCCTCTCCTCTCCTCTCTCCTCTCTCCTCTCCTCTCCTCCCCTCCCCTCCCCTCCCCTCCCCTCTCCTCTCCTCTCCTCCACACTCTAATCTAATGAACTTCTCTCTTCACACACCAATCGCAACTGGTGGTATAAGGCATGACATTTCTTACAGAAGACCGCCCAATCGTCAACGAGCTTGTCCAAAACAGCTTCGACCACATGCCAATAAAAAGAGATCAGATCCACAGAGCAGATCCAACGATAGATACCCGAACACTTGACGAAGACAATCCGAAGATTGAACAGAAGAAAAATACCATTTTCGTGCCATTTGCTAACGATGGAAACCAAGGAGAAGAGAAGAGTAAAGAGACTGGTAAGTAAGATTAGAAACGCTAAAATACTTTAATATTATTTCTCATTTAACAAATAAAACAAAGTTCCGTGCATACGTACTCTAAAAGAGGCACGTTTGACGTCACTTGAACACGGCAGAAGTTGAGCAGAAGCACGAAGCGATAGCTGAGTACATTTATATTTCTTTCGTGTTCAAATCACGTCAATTGTACCTTCTTTATAAGAGTACATATGCACAAATACGAAGGAGTATCACCACCGCCACAAAACTGAAGGTGTATAGTGCAGTCGTTCTTACCACTCTCCTTTACGCCTGTGAGACCTGGACGGTCTACGCCAGGTATTCCCAACAGCTAAACCATTTTCACACAACCTGTCTGAGAAAGCTACTAAAGATCAGATGGCAAGACAAGATTCCCGATACTGAAGTTCTCACAAGAGCTAAACTGCCATCCAGCCACACTCTACTATACACATGGCACAAGTTCGATGGGCCGGTCATGTGACTCGAATGCCAGATACACGAATTCCAAAACAGCTTCTGTATGGAGAACTCCAGATGGGAAAACGCTCACAGGGTGGACAGAAAAAGAGGTTCAAGGACACTCTCAAGATATCTCTGAAGCGCCTGGACATAAGCACCGACAGTTGGGAGGCTCAAGCTATGGACCGTCCCTCATGGCGCACACGTATCGCTAAGGGGTCAAACACAGCTGAAGAAAACAGGATTTCTGCAGCCGAGAGAAAACGCGCAGGCCGTAAAGCCAGAGCAGCCAACACCTCAACCACAGACTCCGAACACTCATGTCCAATGTGTGGGAGGAACTTTCGGGCTCGAATTGGACTTATGAGCCATCTGAGGACCCACAGAACACTATCTACCGATGCATGAAGTCACGGTCTTCATCGACAACGATGGACGAACAACAACAACAACACCACCACCAACACATATGCACAGCAGCAATGTTTTATTTGTTTTATAAAACAAAGAGAAGAAAAAACAAGCTAAAAGTTGGACAGTTTTGAAAGCTGGCTGGCTTTTCCCGCCAGGTGACGCCATCCTACGTCATTTTATACGTATCTGATAAATGCACGGGGCCTGGCCAATCAGAGCGTGCGTAAGGACACTTTATTTTATAATATCTTATAATTCATGTCAGCAGCACTGTTTTATCAGATTTAAAACACGAGGCGATAGAATAGCTTCAAAAACGACCCATTTGGTAAGTTCATTGGCGTATAGTAGTTTTACAGAACAACGTTGTCTAAGGGGGCGATTACATGCACCGGGCTGGCCCGGTTAACCGGGCTAGCCCGCTTTATATATAAAATGTTTTAACATTTCGATTACATGGAAAGCGGGCTAGCCTGGTTTGCAAGGATTCCGGTTGTCGTAACCGGGATGAAAATGTTCATGTAATCGTTTTCATCCCGGCAAACCGGGCTGAAAAACTGTTGAACTCGCTTCGATACGCGTTCGTTCGTTTGCTTGACTGTGTCTGTGAATAAATAGTGCTGAAAGGAACTGAAATCGAACATCAACGTCGTTTGTGTGTTTCGTGATCAAAGCGAAGATTTAATAAATTAATTATAGTCTTCGTGAAGACGCTTTCCTGGGTTAGCTAAGACTTTAACAATCTTTTTATTAACGATGGGCTTACAAAATAAATAATAAACTAATTAGTGTAAAACTGAAGTAAAGCTAACGTAACTTTGCCGTTATTTACTTGATAATTGCGAATTTCGGTCTGAAATCATCCCGGTTAGACGGGGTTAGTACTTGGATGGGTGACCGTCTGGGAACAACCCCGTTCTCGAGCTTGGGACTCATGTGAGTAGAGTTTAGTTGGTCTCTCCTGTGCTCCGAGGGTTTTTCGCCGGGTTCTTCGGTTTTCCTCCCTCCGTAAAATCAACACCTAGGGCTTAGCTGGGATCTGTGGTCTGAACTGTGTCGTATGGCGGCTGCTTAAAGCGCCTTTGATATGCCTCGACACGGCCACATTGAAAAATCCTTAGAATTTGAATTTGTAACGCATGATTTGTATTTAATCATTGTGAATAAAGAGAATTAGAATTAGAATTAGAATTGCGAATTTCGGCCTGAAATCATCCCGGCTTACCGGGCTAGCCCGCTCCATGTAATCGTTCCGTATTAACCGGGCTAGCTCGGTCCATGTAATGCCCCCTAAAGCCAAGAAAATTATGTAAAAAGCTAAAGTTTATGTAAATCAGGAGGATTTTTTATCAGAGCATGATGGATCAGATCCTTTGTGTTTTCAATAATTAAGTTTATTATTATTTATTATTATAATCCACATTAGTAATATGACTAGAAGTTTTTATCAAAAGTGAAGTGCTGCGAGTTGCTACATTTACTATTTAGTAGTAAAATACTTGTTATCGTCCGAAGCATTTTCAATTAAACGACGTTTTCCTCAACATGGACGTCACGCGTATAAAATCGAGCCATTAAAGAGTGATGGCGTCAGCACTCTTGCTTGAAGTGAAGAACGGCAATCTATGCAGTTTCAGGTTGTTGATTTGCCGCAATAACGGCTCAATTTTGTGCGTGACGTGAGTGTTGAAACGTCGCATGCTTAAAATGTTAAGTGAAATCATCTGGCACAATGGTGTGGAATGTCATATCAAAATTAATGAACAAAGACTCGTATAAATACTGTCTGCCCCTCGAAATGTCGCTTAGCCTTTTGTGGCCTTGATATATACTTCCACCAACAAATAGAGTTGTGTTTGATATAGTATAGTAGAAAAATACAGTTCTCTTTAATAAATCAATATATTCCAGCGCCAAACAATGCCAGGTGTAGCGTAGCGCACAATTTAATAATGCCTGCCGCTGATGGTAGACATTGCGTAACTAATATCATCTTTTGGTTTCTAGGCATTTTAAATTTACAAAATCCACTTAAAAAGAATCCTTTGGATGGCCTCGTCAGTGGCGACGTTGGTGAACCTTGGATAAAAGATTATTTGACCAAAACACTAGAACTGGCTGTGACTGGCCAGAAAGCGAAACCTATTTTGACAAAAGACAGCGAAATCGATTTAGACAAAAATGTCTTTAAACAACTTTCGAATTTACGTTCGGATGATGAAGAGGACGACGAAAAAGAGGACGAAGAAGAACTAAATGAAGCAAAGAATGAGGCGAAAGATGAAGGAAGGAATGGAGAAGAGAACAGAAACTCCGAAAGCGTGACGAAAGAATTAGATGACAACAATAAAGATAATATGCCAGTTGACGCAACAAAAGTGACTGACAGTACCAAAGAGAAGTTGCCTAACAACGATGACGACTACAAGGATGATGACGATGACAAGGATGATGATTACGATGACGACATCGGTATCCCGGACGACAAAGAAAAAGATAAATCTCAAATGGTAAGGATACGACATTTTTGTTGTTCATATCTAGAGAGAACAGTTTAGATACGACTGATAGAGTTATCAAGTATAAATAAAGTTGTTTAGTTTACTCTGGTTTCCTTCTGTGGCAACACTGGATCAATGAAGGATGGTCCTTACTGGACCTCTAGAGAGAACAGTTTAGATATGACTGATAGAGTTATCCAGTATAAATAAAGTTAGTTTAGTTTACTCCAGTTTCCTTCTGTAGTAATACTGGATCAATGAAGGATGGTTCTCACTGGACCTCTAGAGAGAACAGTTTAGATATGACTGATAGAGTTATCCAGTATAAATAAAGTTAGTTTACTCCAGTTTCCTTCTGTAGTAACACTGGATCAATGAAGGATGGTCCTTACTGGACCTCTAGAGGGAACAGTTTAGGTATGACTGATAGGGTTATCCAGTATAAATAAAGTTAGTTCAGTTTACTCCAGTTTCCTTCTGTAGCAACACTGGATCAATGAGGGATGGACCTTACTGGACCTCAAGAGAGAACAGTTTAGGTATGACTGATAGAGTTATCCAGTATAAATAAAGTTAGTTTAGTTTCCTCCAGTTTCCTTCTGTGGCAACACTGGATCAATGAAGGATGGCCCTTACTGGACCTCTAGAGAGAACAGTTTAGATATGACTGATAGGGTTATCCAGTATAAATAAAGTTAGTTCAGTTTACTCCAGTTTCCTTCTGTAGCAACACTGGATCAATGAGGGTTGGTCCTTACTGGACCTCTAGAGAGAGCAGTTTAGATATAACAGTATTAATAAAGTTACTTTAGTTTACTCCAGTTTCCTTCTATAGTAACACTGGATCAATGAGGGATGGACCTTACTGGACCTCTAGATAGAGCAGTTTAGATATAACAGTATTAATCAAGTTAGTTTAGTTTACTACAGTTTCCTTCTATAGTAACACTGGATCAATGAGGGATGGACCTTACTGGACCTCTAGAGAGAACAGTTTAGATACGACTGATAGGGTTATCCAGTATAAATAAAGTTAGTTTAGTTTACTCTGGTTTCCTCCTGTAGTAACACTGGATCAATGAAGGATGGTCCTTACTGGACCTCTAGAGAGAACAGTTTAGATATGACTGATAGGGTTATCCAGTATAAATAAAGTTAGTTTAGTTTACTCCAGTTTCCTTCTGTAGCAACACTGGATCAATGAGGGATGGTCCTTACTGGACCTCTAGAGAGAACAGTTTAGATATGACTGATAGAGTTATCAAATATAAATAAAGTTAGTTTAGTTTACTCCAGTTTCCTTCTGCAGTAACACTGGACCAATGAAGGATGGTTCTTACTGGACCTCTAGGAAGAACAGTTTAGATATGACTGATAGAGTTATCCAGTATAAAGTTAGTTTAGTTTACTCCAGTTTCCTTCTGTAGTAACATAAGATCAATGAGGGATGATCCTTACTGGACCTCTAGAGAGAACAGTTTAGATATAACAGTATTAATAAAGTTATTTTAGTTTACTCCAGTTTCCTTCTGTGGTAACACTGCATCAATGAGGGATGGTCCTTACTGGACCTCTAGAGAGAACAGTTTAGATATAACAGTATTAATAAAGTTATTTTAGTTTACTCTGGTTTCCTTCTGTAGTAACACTGGATCAATGAAGGATGGTCCTTACTGGACCTCTAGAGAGAACAGTTTAGATATAACTGATAGCGTTATCCAGTATAAATAAAGTTAGTTTGGTCTCGTTCATTGATGATGACATGTAACTTAATAATGAACAACAAATTATACCATATTGTGTTTCAGCAAACAACTGAGGATGGAGCGGCTCAAGAGCAGCCAAGTTTTTTCAAATATGATAAAATTAATAAAGATGCACCTTACCTTGTCACAAAACAAGCACCGTTCATTAAAGATACATTCACCACTGACATACAGGAAGCACCAGTCATGCCATCCATCCACCTCGGAGCCGGAATATCATTAAGTAAACTATTAAAACACATCACCAGAGGGCAAGAACCACAAGTGCCACAGATACCACCATCAATACACGTGCCAGAACAAGCACTACAGATACCAGCTGAGCCACCATTGATACATGCGCCAGAACACGTGCCAGTGGTAGCTACAGCAGACAAGACAGCACCAACACCGACAAACCAAGCACCGACTGAGCCAGCACAAGAATTAAACAAGGTGAAAACATCAGCACAAGCACCACCACCACTACCACTACCACCATCACCAAAGACACCGCCACCACCACCATTACCAGGACCAAAAGCACCATCACTAAGACCACCATCACCACAATCATCAGGACCACCAATAGCACCACCAATTCCTCTTATCAGGATTATCGCTCAGCCCAACCATGTTTCAGGGATCAACGTTCTCAGTGAGCCAAAAGCTCAGTTAACAATATCTCAGACGACTTCACCAAATAATGAAGAAAAAGGTGTTAGCGTTAGACAAGAACAAGGAATCATTACTGAACTAAACAACATCATAAATAACGGTAAGTGAAGTAATATCATGGCCACCTCGGTTTTCATCGTTTCCACACGGACATTTAATCTCTAAATAACCCGATGCATAAAGATGAAGTACGATTGGTAACTAATCATACCTAATCTTTATGCATTAGGTACGATTAGTAACTAATCATATCTAATCTTTATGCATTAGGTACGATTAGTAACTAATCATATCTAATCTTTATGCATTAGGTACGATTAGTAACTAATCATACCTAATCTTTACGCCAAAGTTCGCTTATGCATATAACAACTAACAAATACATGAAGTGAACATTTATCGAATTCCCAATAGTATTAATCACAACTCAATAATTTATTCACTTTTAAGTTGTTGACTTCGCCAAAAGCGTTCTTGTTTTATAACTCTCGTTCTTCCTCGGTAACCATAATATTACAAAGTGATAGCATGGCATTTCGGTTGATTTCTGATTAAATGTCCCTCAAGCCTCGGGAGGTTTAGTAATTTAATCACTAATCAACCTCAATGCCACGCTATTACTTATAACTAGAAGTTTTTATCAAAAGTGAAGTGCTGCGAGTTGCTACCATTTACTATTTAGTAGTTAAATACTTGTTATCGTCCGAAGCATTTTCAATTAAAGAGCTTAAGCATGCGACGTTTTCCTCAACATGGACGTCACGCGTATAAAATCGAGCCATTAAAGAGTGATGGCGTCAGCACTCTTGCTTGAAGTGAAGAACGGCAATCTATGCAGTTTTAGGTTGTTGATTTGCAGCAATAACGGCTGTTGTCGAAAAGTCCTCGAGGAAGAAAGACAACGTGGTGTAGCGTAGCGCACAATTTAATAATGCCTGCCGCTGATCGGTAGACATTGCGTATACGGAAGATCATCGCCCACGAAATCCTAAGAATCGAGTTTGTAAACGCCATATAAACTCGGCCCAGACCTCGCCAGGATTGGTGAGCTTAAACGAGTGGGAGTGTTTTACCAGGGGTTACAAACACGAGAGGACAATGAAAATCACCAGGCCGTTAACCGAGTAATTTTCATTGTTCTCGAGTGTTTGTAAAACATGAGAGAATAATGAAAATCAATATACTTAATTGTTGATCAGTAATTAATTTTCATCATAGTTAATAGAATAGATGGTTTGGAGACTCGATGGAACTCATTATCTATGTTGGTGTAGGTTTATGCAGAAATGTGGTCCTTCCTCGTCACGTGTGTTTTGTATTTTTGCCAAATAAACCAATAGTAGAACCAAATCCACCAATTGTTTAAGTCACGGATGGCTAACTGAGCCAATATATTGCTATTGGTTGTTTGAACGAAAATACAATACGCACGTGATGAGGAAGGACCACATTTTTGCATAAACCTGGATAATAACATAGATAATGAGTTATACTGTAGTTCCATCAAGTTTCCAAACCATGTATTCTATTAACTGTGTTTTCATCTAGCGTTTATATTGAGAACCGAGGCAGCCCACCTATAGTCGAGATCTCGCTTTGTGCAACCAGGGTCTCGGTTAGACCGAGCCAGCTCACCGACCTGGGCTGGAACATCAGAGATCCCTACACACGCGTAAAAACGCACAGCTTGTTCACGGTTGTCAACAGGCGTGAACAATGTTGTGCTGCTCGCCGTGAACAAGTTGTGCTGCACCCCGTGAACAATGTTGTGCTGCACCCCGTGAACAATGTTGTGCTGCTCGCCGTGAACAAGTTGTGCTGCACCCCGTGAACAATGTTGTGCTGCACCCCGTGAACAATGTTGTGCTGCACCCCGTGAACAATGTTGTGCTGTACCCCGTGAACAATGTTGTGCTGCTCGCCGTGAACAATGTTGTGCTGCTCGCCGTGAACAATGTTCTTCTGCACCCCGTGAACAATGTTGTGCTGCTCGCCGTGAACAATGTTGTGCTGCACCCCGTGAACAATGTTGTGCTGCACCCCGTGAACAATGTTGTGCTGCTCCCCATGAACAAGTTGTGCTGCACCCCGTGAACAATGTTGTGCTGCACCCCGTGAACAATGTTGTGCTGCACCCCGTGAACAATGTTGTGCTGCTCGCCGTGAACAATGTTGTGCTGCTCGCCGTGAACAATGTTGTGCTGCTCGCCGTGAACAAGTTGTCAACAAGTTGTTCACTTATGGTTCGAACAACTTGTTCACGGATAAATCAACAGTCATGAACAAGTTGTTCCAACAGCGCATTTTTTATAGCCAACAACGTTGTTCCCACATGATACAACATGTTGTAACAGCATGACGAAATAATAACGATGAAAAACAATGTTACAACAATGGTGAACATGGTTGATGTATCAACACGTTCTTCGGTTGTTACAACATGCGTGAACAACGGTTGTTGTTTCATCAAGCAGTAACAACTTGTTGAAACAATGATGAACAATGTTGTTCATTTATCAATATTGTTCACATATGTCAACAAGTTGTTACAGCATTGTTGCAAGTTGTTACAGCATTGTTCAGGCAACAATGCTGTAACAACTTGCGAGATTTTTGCGCGTGTACGCGACAATGTTTGTCTCTACAAGTTCTTGCACGCAGTTGGTAGACTTCGGTTCAGTCGTGTCTGTATAGTTTAATAGCGATCAGATGTGGCTGCATGACAACTGTCATGTTCGAGAGAACGCCTGAACAAAGCGTCTTATCATTACCAGAAATTTGGGACAAGATGGTGGCGCGTGTGCGTATTAAGGGCCATAATACGACTACGGCAACGTGTTTGAACAATAGAATTTTATGTCATATACAAAGAGCTTTTTCAAATGAAGGTCCCAAGAGTAATTTTCATGCCGTCGTGACTCTGTTGACAACGTAGAAAAAGCATTTTTACGTTGTAAAGACAACGCGAAACGTGAATCACTACAGAAGCCTTGGGAAAGCTTAACATTACTCTCGCGACTAACATAGATTGAACAAGTGTATCTCTTCAAGACTTTAAGAACAAGGCGAGTCCGTGCGATTATGTATCTTGAAATTTGAATGTATAAATACACCACCATTTAATACCACTGTTAAACATTCTACCGTAGCCGTAGTCCGTTGTCTGAGTCTTAAAGACCATAATAATGGAGATTCTCAACAGTAAATAATAAGGAGAGCACGTAATAATTCAAGTTTTGCTTAAACGGTGACATATTTCTTCTTTGCCCGACTCCATTTGACTTCATCATGGACTAAGGAACAGTTATAACTAAAAAACGTTTGCTTACTTCGACGACAAAGTAGTTCCCTAGCTCGTCTTATTTTTGCACTGAAAGCGCCACTATCCATAGTGTTAGCCATAGTAATCTTTGCAAACAGGTTCTAGAAATTGGCCAAATTGACCAACAACATTACGGGCGATGCGAAGTGCCCGACTCGCGTTGCATTCGGCATGAGTCAGTCTACTTCGAGAGCACATAAAGGCCCTCATTTGTCTCTAACATAGTACTTCCAAAAGCGTTTGAACTTGCTTGATTTCACAGTCCTTATCGTGCACGATTTAGGCGAATTCTAAAGAACTCAATGACCTGAATAATGAGAAACACTAGAATACAGCAGAATCACACGCATTAGAAATTCTAGAATACATAATTAAATTATTAGGCGAATATAGCCGCTGACCGAGAGCAGCGGCACAAATGACCCAAATTATTGGTAATGTTACAATTAAAACTATACTGCAGTTTAGCGGGAACACCACACGTCCGCTGACCACCTGAGAAGGTGTCTATAGTGTCAGGGTTTACGGTGGGGTTGAGCCTTCAGTCTTAATGTTTTGACACTAGTGTTCACTACGCTGCAGCTGTACTGAAATTACCATCACTTTTTAGGAATCCCAAACGCTGAAGAAACATTATCGCAGCTGGAACTGGACAACACAGTAAAAGAAACACAGGTAAAAAGACGATGAAAATAATCTAGCTAAGAATAGTTGTTGATGTAATGTGATTAAAGATAGGATATATTTAAGCGAAGTTAACTGCTGATGTAGTTGGCCTGCGGTTCCCCTTATTAGGGGAGTCCCTTACGTCACTTACGTTAAGGGGTTTCCCACGTCTTCGAGATTCATTGAGCGTCTGTTGCTTTGCTGCAAGTAGCGTCTTGCTCAGCTTGTGCTCCCCCTTCGCCCTTTCCCCACCAGTTTTAGATACGAAGTATAGAATCCTATAGATCGTATATGTTATTCCACTGACTTGTCAGTGTGACTGGTGCCGGTGGTCTGCCTTGGCAGAGTTGTCATGGCAAACGCCTATTGCTTCTCTGATTACCTTAATTGCTATTACTTAGTTTGCTGGCTATTTGCTCATGGCCCAATTGCTTACAGTTACTTTGCTTGCTAACAAGGCTAGATTGCTGACTAGCCTGGGCTAGATTGCAGACTAGCCTGGTCACAAACGGCACCTACCTCCAAACAACGCATATTCTGCAGTTAATATCTGATAAAACACGAACTGCGAGTTTATTGAACGGCTTCAAAAACGAACCACTTGGTAAGTTCATTGGCGTAGTAAGTTTGAAAAATAACCTTGTCTAAGCCGAGAAAATCAAAGCTAAAGTTTATGTAAATCAGGAGGTATCTTTATCACATATAAAGACACAATACGGTAACAACATTTTCTTTAAAATTGTTAATTTCCTCGTCTGTCGCATTGACAACTTGGCTGGCGGCCATTTTGAATAAACGCTGTAGGTGATTATCGAGAATTAATCCGAAGTAGCTCGACCAATCAGCGCGCGCGATTTTCTATAATCACCTGTGTATTTATACTAAAAAACAATACTATAAAAACTGAACTCTCCACTATGATTTTCTTTTGTGTTTTCCTCATGAATTATTAATGAGTTTTTGAGAGCAAAATAAAAATTTGGTAAACTCCTGAGACTTTTAGCAATGAAAAACTGACGTTTCTAGCGCCAAACCCTTTATCAGAGTAAAATGTCAAATTTGGAAGAATACCTGGTCTTTAGTCAATACAACTAGAATACGTACTACCATTTGCGTTCAAGCATTTAGCGTTTATCAAATAACTACTAGTTGTTTTCGAGTTTTGAAACAAACGTTGTCCAATGACAACTATACGTTTGACAGATCAAATCAATGACGAATAGGGGGTGTAACCTTTTGTTGTTATTGCTTCCATTTCAAGTTTCAACGGTTTGTTGATATTTTCTCACGGGCCACGGCAAACATAGAATACAAAATAAATGCGTTCGGCAGCTGTCATATCGAAGTGAACTACCCACTGATGTGGAACTACCCTTATCAGGCGGCCTATGTTTGCTGATTATTCCAATTCTCACAATTAAGCCAAAGAAAAGTATATTCCAAGCAAACACTGCGGTCTGAAACGAACGATGACAAGTCTTGAAAACGAAAAGTTACACCCCCTATTCGTCATTGTTTGATCTGTCAAACGTTTTGTTATCATTGGATAACGTTTGTTTCAAAACTCGAAAACAACTACAATCAGTGACAAAACCCTTTGGACATTTCTCCTAATTAAAGGATATATCCCCCCCCCCCCTTTTTTCAATGTTGAATGGCCAAAGTATCGCTGTCTACATTACACATGCCTTCATAACTACATGATCTTGTTGTACACCAACATTGAAAAGGGGGGAGGGGGTCAACGGATTATGTTTATGTAATTTTCCATAAAATAAATTATTATTTAATGTGTCCAAAGAGGTTTTGTCACTAATTGTAGTTATTCGCTAAACGGGTGAATAAGATTAGTGGAATTTTGCAACGACTGCTGTGAAAAAAATAACTTTCGTGAATAACTTTTATGTTTTAGCTTCTTCGAGTTATCAAAGACGCCATTCCTGTGAAAAGTAGACGGCCAAGTGGTGTTGACAATGACATCAAAGAAGGTAGAAAAATAATCTAGCTTTTTAAGACTTGAATGTGACAAAAAACTGTATAGTGAACGCCCTTAGAGGACTTTCTTTACCATTTTGTAAAAAAGTAGAGTGTTGTGTAGGCAGTGTTTTAGATAAAGCAAAGTGAAAAGATGGTAAACTGCTGAGAATAGTTTTAATAACGAAATACTGACGTTTCAAGCAGAGCTCTTCATCAGAGTAAAAGAAAGAATATTTCTAACATAAACTAACCACCATGAAACCTTTCCTGATCTCTAGAGCTTGATGATCTGAAGGATTACGCCAGCGCACTGTCGGGAATCGCCGACCTATCTCCGACACAACACGACAACTTGGCGAAGAGGTTAGCAGGTGATTTATTAGATGACCTGAGAGTTGCAGACTCGAAGAAAGAAGAGCTTCTTAAACAACTGATGATGTTCGTTACTGAAATGGAACTGGCAACATTCAGAGGTATGATAATACTACTCGTATTATTATGCATATTCCACACTGATGATGATGATGGTGGTGTTGGTGGTGACGATTGCTATGGTGGCAATGTTGGTGGTGATGATGATGGTGGTGGAGATGGTAGTGGTGATGTTGGTGGTGGTGATGGTAGTGGTGATGTTGGTGGTGGTGGTGGTGGTGATGGTAGTGGTGATGTTGGTAGCGATGGTGCTGATGGTGGTGATGATTGTGATGACGGTGGTGATGGTGGTGATGACGTGATGGTGATGGTGATGGTGATGATGGTGGTGATGATGGTGGTGGTGATGATGGTGGTGGTGATGTTGGTGGTGATGTTGGTAGTGATGGTGGTAATGATGGTGATGTTGTTAGTGATGGTGATGGTGGTGGTAGTGGTGATGATTGTGATGGAGGTGGTGATGGTGGTGGTGGTGGTGATGATGGTATGTTGGTGGTGATGGTGATTGATGATGGTGGTAGTGATGATGGTGATGGTAGTGGTGATGTTGTTGTTGTTGTTGGTGGTGATGTTGTTGTTGGTGGTGATGTTGTTGTTGGTGGTGATATTGGTAGTGATAGTGATGATAGTGGTGGTGATGATTGTGACAGTAGTGGTAATGGTAGTGATGATGGTAAGGTTGGTGGTAATGGTGGTGGTGATGATGGTGGTGGTGGTAATGGTGGTGATGTTGGTAGCGATGGTGCTGATGGTGGTGATGATTGTGATGACGGTGGTGATGGTGGTGATGACGTGATGGGGATGGTGATGATGGTGGTGATGATTGTGATGACGGTGGTGATGGTGGTGATGACGTGATGGTGATGGTGATGATGGTGGTGATGATGGTGGTGGTGATGATGATGGTGGTGATGTTGGTAGTGATGGTGGTAATGATGGTGATGTTGTTAGTGATGATGACGGTGGTGGAGGTGATGATTGTGATTGTGATGGTGGTGATGGTGGTGGTGATGGTAATATTGGTGGTGGTGATGGTGATTGATGATGGTAGTGGTGATGTTGTTGTTGGTGGTGATATTGGTAGTGGTAGTGATGATGGTGGTGATGATTGTGATGGTAGTGGTAATCGTGGTGATGATGGTGGCGGCGGCGGTAATGGTGGTGGTGATGATAGTGGGTGATGATAGTGGTGATGTTGGTGGTAATGGCGGTGCGTGGTGATGGTGATAATAATAATGATAATGGTGATGATAATGCTGACGAAAATAATGATGATAATGATGATGATAATGATAATGATAATGATGGATAATGGTGCTGCTCTAGCTCCCGATGATTGTGATGATGACGATGACTTTAATGGGGACGATGACGATGACAATCTTATCCATATCTTTGCAGAACGAATCGTAGAAATCCGAGCCCAAGTGCTATCATTTGCATCTCAGAAATCCGACGACACGACAACAATACGAAACGAAGCAATCCGCCTACTCAACGAGCTCATAGAAAAACTACCACTGCCAAAAGAGCAAAGAGAAGAGAAAGAAAAGAGATTACTACAATCAAAATTATTGAACAAACTAGTCGAAGAGGGAGCAAAAAGAGTGTTGAGAAAAAAACTAAGAAAAGCTTTAGTAGACTTAGTCGCTGACAAATTATTATAACATTTGTAAAAATAAAGATTGAATACCATTTTTGAGTCCCAATCATCAACTTGGGGGGCTGAGGATTTTTCTTAAATACTTACAGCTTGACTAGCAAACTGAATAGTTTAAAATAGTTTTTCTAATAGAAAAAAATATTGATAAAAACTTGTAGAGCTTAATAATAAAAATAAAAGAAATAATACTTCTTCTGTTGTTGTTTTAAGATCTATTGTACATAAACAAAACCCAAAAACAATGAGGTACTCTCTAATCATTGAGCTACAAGAACTCAGATGATGAGTGAAGGTTACATTCGTGTACAACCTTCTGATGACCAGTGAGACGCTCTAACCATTGAACTACAAGAACTCAGATGGTGAGTGAAGGTTACATATGTGTGCAACCGGTAACATTCTGATGACCAGTGAGACACTCTAATCATTGAGCAACAAGAACTCAGATGGTGAGTGAAGGTTGCATATGTGTACAACCTGTAACCTTCTGATGCCCATTGAGACACTCTAACCATTGAGCTACAAGAACTTAGATAATGAGTGAAGGTTACATATGTGTACAACCTGTAACCTTCTGATGATCAGTGAGACACTCTAACCATTGAGCTACAGGGACTCAGATGGTGAGTGAAGGTTGCATATGTGTACAACCTTCCGATGGCCAGTGAGACACTCTAACCATTGGGCTACAAAAACTCAGATGAGTGAAGGTTCTCTAACCATTGAGCTACAAGAACTCAGCCAGAGAATAAAACGACAATATGAAAGCAACGGAATCCCTTGTAAAACCCCAAACTACCCCCAAACCAGCTCATACAACCCTAAACTATCCCTAATTATCCCGTTTTATCCAAGCAATCTCCTCTACCTACTTCCGCAGGTTGACCGTGACATAATTTTCATGGTTCAGTAATTTTAAATCCTCATTCGTTAAAATAGAATTTTTGAACCTTATATTGAAATAAACATATGTGGACGACCTCGTCTATAAAGCAGAGTGTTGCTGTCAATAAAAAAAGGAAGTATTATCTGGGATATTTAACGTAAAGTTTGGAAAGATTTCAACAGAAGAAGAAAGGCTATACTACGCGAATTATTAACTTAAACAAGACGTATTCTACCCTGGCAGGTACCGGGTTAAGGAATCGTTCGGGTTTACTTTTCTAGTGGAATAAAAGAAATTGAATAAAGTTGGGACTTCTTTGGATTTGGATATAGCGATTCCATCAAACGAAAACACACCACAAGATTATTTAGGAGTAGATGGATAATTAGAAAGTATGGTATACGAAGAAAGTTTGCTTTGCTACTGAAAATTGTTCGTTAAGTGAGAATATATTCTGAGTGATTGGATTGAAGGTCAAAAAACGATACGACGCTTGTGGGAAAACAAAGTTGAAAGAAGAAAAGTTTATTCCACGTTACAAACCAACCAAAGAACAACGCAAAGTAGGACCTTCGTAACATATTGCCTAGATTATCAACAAGACGACAAGCTGCTTAATATTTCTGATCAGTAATTATTACTGGATATCGCCGCAACCGTTAACTTGATATCGTTAACTCAGATTTTTTTGCTTTAGCAAGGGAACAATCACCACAAGCTTAACAGAAAGACGAAAACCTTAAACCGGAAATAGCACAAAACTCGATACCTCAAAACTTAGGGTGTTTTTTAAGAACTCGCAAAATCCAAACCCCGAGTTCCGACCGAAGGAATTCAAGTGTCTTCGAAGACCGAATATTGAGCGAGCTTTTCCGACTCTAGCGCAACCTATGTGAATGAACGTTATCAGAGATTCCTTTGTTTTGGTTGTGAGGACAGAGTTTCCAAGGGTATACATGGGTTCTTATGGGAAACTGGGTGACAGCGTTAGGGATACCAGAGGTCATTGAGGGACTATTGTGCTGTACGTCCTCAGCCTTAAGCGCGGCTTGTTCCAAGTGTTCTATAGGTCACCCAAGATTCGTGTTTTCTTTCTTCCTGATCTGCGCTACCGTCGCGAGTTTTCTGGTCGTCAGTCCGAACATGCGCCCACTGTTAGACAAAATCCCGTACTTCTGCACAGCGGTTACGACCAATGAAATGTGTGACAGTCTAGTTGGCTACGGAGCTGTTTATAGAATATGCTTTTCACTCGTCATATTCCACGCCATCTTCGCTATCCTTATGTTAAACACTACGTCAACCAACGACATCCGGTTTAAACTCCATAACGGATACTGGTTTTTAAAACTGGTCTTACTGGTTTTAATATCAATGGGGACATTTCATATTCCAAAGTACACCGAATTTGGCAGAATATGGATGTACGCTGGTCTGACAGGAGGATTTATGTTCATCATGATTCAAATTATATTAATCATTGATTTCGCCCACTCATGGAGTATTTCATGGGTGGAAAAAGTTGACACTGGAAATACGAATTTTTGGTACATCGCGTTAGCTTTTTGTACCATTATAATTTATTCTGTCGCTATCACCATGGCTATTTTTTTCTATCTTTATTTCACCGACTTACGGAACCTCACAAAATGTCGCGGGAATTTGTTTTTAATTACATTTAATCTCTCACAATGTTTTCTTGCTTCATTTATCTCCGTTTTACCTCAAGTACAAGACGAGTCACATGGTTCTGGGCTACTCCAGTCATCCATCGTCACGCTCTACGTCATGTATTTAACATGGTGTACGCTGAGCAGTGAGCCCGACGCTTCGTGTAATCCATTAGGTGACGTCATACTTGAATACGATAAAGCAACTGGTGTGAACGGACAAGCGCTTTTTGATTGCGTCCTTATGTTCGCTTTATTATTATTCGCCTGTAACGTCAGAACTAACACCTCAAAACTTGAAAAACTCGGGTTATCTTTATCAAAACTGACCGTCGCCAAAAAGTACGAGTATATTGACACCTTCGACGAATCGTCACTAAAAAGTCGCGAAAAAAATGACGATGACTTTGTGGAATATAATTATTCGTATTTTCATTTTGTAATGCTCTTGGCGTCACTGCAATTAATGATGGTTGTTACGAACTGGCATAGTCCGCATGAAATGGCAGATATGAAGAAACTGGTCAAAAATTGGGCTACAGTGTGGATTCAGTTATCAGCTAGCTTTCTTTGTATGCTGTTCTATATATGGGCAATGGTCGCGCCGCTACTAGTAAGGACCTGGGGACCATGTTTAGGCTTGGATTACGAGCGGGTTCCGACGGACGACGATTACGAGTACGGCAGATCACGAAGACGCACCGACGCAATATTTGCGGAAGATGATGTCATGGAAAAATTGGAGTCGGGAAAGAATTTCAGAAAAGTCGACAAAAGTCGACAGACGACGACGGATAGCGGAATGTTTGATACGAACGCTACGACCACGCACTCGTTATCCCGAGCTAGTCTTCGGCCATCGTCGTCAAAGTCGATACGCTCCGATGTCCATGAACCAAAGTTTACTGTAGCTTCGGAAAGTGCTGGAGATACGGGTCAAACATTAGATAGGTTGATAGCTGAAGAACAAAACCAGACGAGTGATGGATTGGGACGGGAAATACTAGAGAGACCGCAGTCAAGGCAGTCAGCGGTAGACGAAGGTAACGGCGATGCAGTACTACTCAATTCATCCCAGTCTTATTCAAATCTTAAAGAATCGACTAAGGAAGGAAAAACTTTGAAAAAATCTCCTCGTAAACAAAGCAAGATATCTTCAACCGAAATAAAAGACATTGTCATAGATCTAAGCGAGAAAGATGAGACATACTCTAGATCGCCGTCGAGAATCGTCGTGAATGATCGGATTTTGGCGTCGGAAGACGAAGACTCGAATCGGTTACCAAGTACTAACGAAGGAAGTATTGTAATGTCGACAGGCGAGGCCAATGAAGGTTTAAGAACGTTGTCTCGGTCAGACACGAAAGATTTATCGCAGGAGGAGAAGGAAATCGGAATAACTTGGAAAACGTCGTCAGCAGAAAAAGATGACATCGGCATTGATCGGAAGATATCGTCAAACGACCAAAGTCCATGTTCTGGAGCTGGTGTTGAAGTAAGTCAATCGAGATTACCAGACGAAGAACAGAATGATCAAACGACATCGATAAGTGGCCGATCGTCACCGAGAAGTGGCCGATTGTCAATGAGAATTGACCGAACGTCACCGAGAAGTAATCGAATGACACCGAGAAGTGACCGAACGTCACCGAGAAGTAATCGAATGACACCGAGAAGTGACCGAACGACACCGAGAAGTGGCCGAACGACACCGAGAAGTGACCGACCAATACCGTCGGATAAAATGAATAGAGCCCCTAACTCATGTTCACGAGGTGTTGTCACTACTAAAGTAGAGAATGAACGTCCGAAATCGTCGGCACAAGAACTCGTGAATCATCGAACCACGTCCTCGAGACACGTCGGAAACAATCGGGTATCGTCGGATAAAAGTCGTCCAATTTTCCTTGAAATGGAAGATCATTTAGGATGGGTGAAAAGACTTCGCAAATCAAAAAATAATTTAAATGATGACAATAGGTTGGAAAATAGACAATTAAAAACTAAAATTGATCAATTGACTTCTACTGACAATGATAAAATCAACGTCAGGAGTTTAAAGGAAGAAAAATCTATCAAAACTTTAAATAAAAGCAAAGAAAATCAAACAAGAGTCGACAAGAGTTTAGAATCACTCAAAATAAACAGAAGTCAAAACGCAGACAAAACAAAAGACAAGAAAGATGACTCGGCTGTCAAGGGACCTCCGTTGAATGTTCAACCAGTTACAAACTCTTTTACAAACAGTTTACAACAGCCAGATGTTTCCAAAGAAATTCTAAGACTTCAAGCCAAAATTTTAAAGTTTCAAGCCAAAGTCGTAAAAACACAACAACAGATTCTAAATATGCAAGATGACGAAGATAAGAGAAGACAGTCACCTCAGAAAAATCCAACGTAACGGAAAATGAGAACTTTGTTGGTAACAGATGTCACAACAACGCAAGCTGTATTTAAAGTGCCTATGAAGCGAAAATTATTATTGTCTTAAATGAAAGAACTCTCAAAACGACAACGTAACATCTTTTGCAGATCTTCGTTTCCGTGCCTCGTTGAGATATTTCGATTTTTTTGATATGCAAATTAAACACTTTGACGTCACACGTGTATAATGAGTTATCGGAGAAGGTTCGGTATCTTTGCTATTATCAAACGAAATCAATTAAAAATCTGTATGTCTTTAATGCTGTATGCGAAATAGACGCACAGGATCGGCTTCGAAGTGATTTCGTTTGATAATAGCAAAGATATAGAACTTTCTCCGATAACTCGTTATACACGTGTGATGTCAAAGTGTTTAATTTGCATATCAAAGAAACTGAAATATCTCAACAACGAAGCACGGAAACGAAGATCTGCAAAAGATGTTACGTTGTAGTTTTAAGAGATCTTTCATTTAAGACAATAATAATTTTCGCTTCATAGGCACTTTAAACGGCAAAGAATATAGGACCATTTATTTCAATGAAGTTTAGACTAGTTAACAAAGTCATAATCTAACTTGAGGTTGAACGCTCTGTCATATGCTGTAATTTTGCATTGCAACTTGCCGCCCACTAATTGTATCGTTGAGAGACAAGTTGCATAAATTATTTACCGGTCTGCACAATGGTTAAAAGTGCGAGAGAATTGCGCCAATCGGTTGTACAACGTAGAATCGAGTTAATTTTGCTGCAATTTTTTTCGTAACGATCTTGACCATTGCATAGCATGTTACACACTGCAATGGTTCGTGCAGCTTGTCTCACAATGATCTTGCCCATTGCACAGCGCTAGCGTGTTATTACAAACTGCAATGGTTCATGCAACTTTGTCTCACAATGATCTTGCCCATTGCACAGCGCTAGCATGTTATTATAAACTGCAATGGTTCATGCAACTTGTCTCACAACGATCGTGACCATTGCACAGCATGTTACACACTGCAATGGTTCGTGCAGCTTGTCTCACAATGAACTTGACCATTGCACAGCGCTAACATGTTATTACAAACTGCAATGGTTCGTGCAACTTGTCTCACAATGATCTTGACCATTACACAGCATGTTACATACTGCAACGGTTCATGCCACTTTGTCTCACAATGATCTTGACCATTACACAGCATGTTACACACTGCAATGGTTCATGCAACTTTGTCTCACAATGATCTTGATCATTGCACAGCATGTTACACACTGCACTGGTTCGTGCAACTTGTCTCACAATGATCTTGATTATCGCACAGCATGTTACACACTGCGATGGTTCGTACAACTTGTCTGACAATGATCTTGACCATTACACAGTATGTTACAACTGCAATGGTTCATGCAACTTTGTCTTACAATGATCTTGATCATTGCACAGCATGTTACACACTGCAATGGTTCATGCAACTTGTCTCACAATGATCTTGACCATTACACAGCATGTTACAAACTGCAATGGTTTGTACAACTCGTCTCACAATGATCTTCGCCATTGCACAGCATTTACACAGCATTTACACACTGCAATGGTTCGTGCAACTTGTCTCACAATGATCTTGACCATTGCACACCATGTTATTACAAACTGCAATGGTTCATGCAACTTGTCTCACAATGATCTTGACCATTGCACAGCATGTTACACACTGCAATGGTTCGTGCAACTTGTCTCACAATGATCTTGACCATTTCACAGCATGTTACACACTGCAATGGGTTCGTGCAACTTGTCTCACAATGATCTTGACCATTGCACAGCATGTTACACACTGCAATGGTTCGTGCAACTTGTCTCGCAATGATCTTGACCATTGCACAGCATGTTACACACTGCAGTGGTTCGTGCAACTTGTCTCACAATGATCTTGATCATTGCACAGCATGTTACACACTGCAATGGTTCATGCAACTTGTCTCACAATGATCTTGACCATTGCACAGCATGTTACACACTGCAATAGTTCATGCAACTTGTCTCACAATGATCTTGACCATTGCACAGCATGTTATTACAAACTGCAATGGTTCATGTAACTTGTCTCACAATGATCTTGACCATTGCACAGCATTTACAAACTGCAACGGTTCGTACAACTCGTCTCACAATGATCTTCGCCATTGCAATTAATTTAATGAGTTTGTACAATTATATATACTTTGAATAAAAATTTATACTTTTTTAAACATATTTTTGTTTATGATGTCATTTATAATTTAAAACATTCATCTTATCAACAAAATTGCTCTGAGGCAGGTGTCCCCTTCGCATGAACAGACACGAAATCCTAATATACCATGACATTATTTACAACTTAACTTCGGAAGATTTTCAAATAAGATTGTAAAGCGTTCATTATTGACCAGAAAGAATGACAGAATGAACAAAGAAAATTGTTTAAGGAAAGTCAAGGATATTTTTAACGTTTTTTCACGACTATTTTCTGGACCTAATCAGCCTGTTGTTCTATATGTGGTTTTCCTTATGATCTCGACTGTTTTTGCCACGATAATATCAAGTAACAGCGTACAGAAAGCGTTCTTCGCCAACGGATTTTGTAAAAGCGAGAGAGGAAGAAATCATTGTGCTGGTATTGTGGGATACGGTGGCGTATACAGAACGTTTATCGCACATGCGCTGTTTCATCTACTGCTCGCTGTCGTGACGTCTGAATTTTGGATATTTAAAAAATGGCGGGATAAGGTTCATGGAGAATTATGGAGCATCAAGATACTTGCTTTATCAGGTTAGTGCTTTCATAGCTTATAAAAAACATAGCTCTAGTCAGTGATCCTTAATGTTCCCTAATGTTCCGCGATGTTCCTTGATGTTTCATGATGTTCCTTAATGTTCCTTAATGTTCCTTGATGTTTCTTGATGATGTTCCTTAATGTTCCTTAATGTTCCTTAATGTTCCTTAATGTTCCTTAATGTTCCTTAATGTTCCTTAATGTTCCTTGATGTTCCTTAATGTTCATTGACGTTCCTTGACATTCGTTGATGTTCCTTAATGGTTTAAAATGTTCCCTAATGTTCCTTGATGTTCCTTGATGATCCTAAATGTTTCTAAATGTTCCTAAATGTTCCTCAATGTTCCTTAATGTTCCTTAATGTTCCTTAATGTTCCTCAATGTTCCTTAATGTTCCTTAATGTTCCCTAATGTTCCTTAATGTTCCTTAATGTTCCTTAATGTTCCTCAATCTTCCTCAATGTTCCTCAATCTTCCTCAATGTTTCTCAATGTTCCTTAGTGTTCCTTAATATTCCCTAATGTTCCTTAGTTTCCCAATTTCTATCAAGGTCTGTCACCTCATGCAAAACAGAAATATAACACCAAAACAAACCTTCATTTTTTGAAAAGTTGATTCCTCCAAAACACAGCTCCTCTTCACGCATGTCCACATCGCAACTAAAATACCACCACAAGACAAAATAAGACACAAGAAAGATAATTCGGATTTCTATCTTTCAATCTCCGATGGTTCAGTTGAAAGCTCTTTCACAAACGGTTCACATCCCTCAGATATTTCTAAAGAAATTTTAAAACGGCAAACAGTTTTTGTGAGCAACTACACGCGTCAAAATCTCACAAGTTGTTACAGCATTGTTGTCTGAAGAATGCTGTAACAACGTAAGTTGTTATCATGTGTGAACAACAATGATGAATTAACAATATTGTTCATCATTGTCTCAACAAGTTGTTACAGCTTGATGAAACAACAACCGTTGTTCACGCGTGTTGAAACAACCGAAGGACGTGTTGATACACCAGTCATGTTCACAATTGTTGTAACATTGTTGTTCAGCCTTGTTACTTCATCATGCTGTTACAACATGTTGTATCATGTGCGAACAACGTTGTTGGCTATAAAATGTGCTGTTGGAACAATTTGTTCATGACTGTTGATTTATCCGTGAACAAGTTGTTCGAACTATAAGTGAACAACTTGTTGACAACTTGTTCACGGGGTGCAGCACAACATTGTTCACGGGGTGCAGCACAACATTGTTCACGGATGTACACATGTAGATGGACGATATCATTTTATTCATTTTACGTTGCTCTTTTTTAGTTTCTGTTTTCGTTTGTTTGTGGCTACCAATCGGAACCGTTTTCGATGAAATCGTTTCGTACTTTGGATTTTTGTGTGGGTTGATTTTTATCATCATACAAATGTTGGTTTTACTTGGAGTGATAGATCAATGGTTAGACTATCTGGTTCCAGATTTGGAGGGCTTGGCACGAGAAGCATGGACAAGTACAAGGTAAAGAGAAGAAGGAAGGATGGAAGGGAGGGAGGGAGGGAGGGAGGGAGGGAGGGAGGGAGGGAGGAAGGAAGGGAGGGAGGAAGGAAGGAAGGAAGGAAGGAAGGAAGGAAGGAAGGAAGGAAGGAGGGAGGGAGGGAGGGAGGGAGGGAGGGAGGGAGGGAGGGAGGGAGGGAGGGAGGAAGGAAGGAAGGAAGGAAGGAAGGAAGGAAGGAAGGAAGGAAGGAAGGAAGGAAGGAAGGAAGGAAGGAAGGAAGGGAGGGAGGAAGGGAGGGAGGGAGGGAGGGAGGGAGGGAGGGAGGGAGGGAGGGAGGGAGGCAGGCAGGCAGGGAGGGAGGGAGGGAGGGAGGGAGGGAGGGAGGGAGGGAGGGAGGGAGGGAGGGAGGGAGGGAGGGAGGGAGGGAGGGAGGGAGGGAGGAAGGAAGGAAGGAAGGAAGGAAGGAAGGAAGGAAGGAAGGAAGGAAGGAAGGAAGGAAGGAAGGAAGGAAGGAAGGAAGGAAGGAAGGAAGGAAGGAAGGAAGGAAGGAAGGAAGGAAGAAAGGGAAGGAAGGAAGGAAGGACGGGCGGAAGGAAGGAATTAAACAAAAATAAACACAATTTTTAATTATCTTTTAAATTTTTCATTTCTTTCTATAGGTTCCTCTTTTATCATTCAATCATTACAATCCTCTACCTATTCTCTTTACTCTTACTTACCTACTTTTTTCTATTATTCTCCAACAACTCTTCTTGTAAACTAAACCTGATCTTTCTTAGCTACACACTTGTACACAGCATTTTAATTTCAATGCTTGCCTTCCTTCCACAAGTCCAAATCAAACATTCATACAGAGGTAAGCTAAATACTGTCGTAACCTACCTCTTGTTTTTTCCTCTCTTTTTAGGCGTGACCATATGACATCTTGAAGGTGCGCGGGGCATTGCTCACCATATTAAAGTCAGACGCGCGATGACAAACCAAGTGTTAAGGCCAGATAAACACCAGACGTTTCTTTAGGCTATATAAGAACGTTACGTTACGATGCGTCATGAATTGATGTTGACATTAAAAGACGTCCCGCTACAATATTAAGATGCGTCATAAACATTGCGAGACATTGCGCTACGTTGTAAGACATTACGCTACGTTGTAAGACATTGCGCTACGTTGTAAGACATTGCGCTACGTTGTAAGACATTACGCTACATTGTAAGACATTGCGCTACGTTGTAAGACATTACGCTACATTGTAAGACATTGCGCTACGTTGTAAGACATTGCGCTACGTTGTAAGACATTGCGCTACGTTGTAAGACATTGCGCTACGTTGTAAGACATTACGTTACATTGTAAGACATTGCGCTACGTTGTAAGACATTGCGCTACGTTGTAAGACGTTACGCTGCGTTATAACACGTTCCACTACGCTACACAACGTTCCGTTATGTTGCAAGCCGTTACGCTATATGTTAAAAGACGAGTTATTATACAACTGCATTAAAAACTGTCCAAATAACACTAAAAATGAGTACAAATATACAGCGATATTTGGATAGTTAGTTATTTGTTAGCCAATCAAATTTATCACACGGGAGACTACTTCATGTACATGCATGCTTATTATTTTGTCCTGGTGCAAATCACGCTACTTCTCTGGCCTTTTTAGAGTTTTCTTTTTCCGTAAAAAAATTGTTGATCAGAGCAGTTTGATCAGAGTAGTTGTATAATAAATCTCTTATAACATGTTTTGGTGTGTAGTATCGCTGGATATTTTTATTCGTTGTTTGTATTTTGACTCGTCCTGCGGGCTCGTCATAATACGGCACAACTCGTAAAAATATACAGCGATACTACACAGCAAAACATCTAATAAGATATAATTATGCATCATGTTTCACTCAAGGAAGGTTTATTTTTGAACATTTTCTCCAAACTGGCGCGTGCTGTATTAGTGTCACAACAAACGAGGCGCGTAACAAAGCGCGCGCGCAAACGGCCACGCCTACTGAGTTTGACAAATATTAAATCACATCTTTCTATTGCTTTCTAGGAGTTCCAAAAGCACTGAGCTGTGTACTTTATGTTATATTTCTATCGTGGCTTGCAATGTGTTCAAACACCAAGATGGAGTGTAATCCTTACATCAAAGGAATAAAGTACACCTATCCTACAATAGATGGCAATGCCATTCTTAGTCTGGTGGTCTTAACCGTGGTTATATGCCACATTGTTCATGATCCAACATTGGTTTTGGGAAAACTACGTAAGCAAGAAACTTAAACTATTCCCGAATGCCTTCACTGGGCAGAAATGGTCCCTTTATTGTTTTACTCTGTCTAACACCAGATGATTTTACTCATCAAAGAGAGAACCATCAGACATCCTAAGCAGCAATGAGTTAACAAGTGATTAACCCATTCCTGCCTGAGCTGGCCAAAAATGGTTCCTTTATTGTGTTACTCTGTCTAACACCAGATGATTTTACTCATCAAAGAGAGAACCCTCAGCCATCCTAGGCAGCAATGAGTTAACAAGTCATTAACCCATTCCTGTCTGAGCTGCCCAAAAATGGTTCCTTTATTGTTTTACTCTGTCTAACACCAGATGATTTTACTCAACAAAGAGAGAACCCTCAGACATCCTAGGCAGCAATGAGTTAACAAGTTATTAACCCATTCCTGCCTGAGCTAGTTAAAAATGGTCCCTTTATTGTTTTACTCTGTCTAACACCAGATAATTTTACTCTGTCTAAAACCAGACTATTTTACTCTGTTTAATACCAGACTATTTTACTCTGTCTAACACCAGACCATTTTACTCTGTCTAACACCAGATGATTTTTACTCATCAAAGAGAGAACCCTCAGCCATCCTAGGCAGCAATGAGTTAACAAGTGATTAACCCATTCCTACCTGAGCTGGTCAAAAATGGTTCCTTTATTGTTTTACTCTGTCCAACACCAGATAATTTTACTCTGTCTAAAACCAGACTGTTTTACTCTGTTTAATACCAGACTATTTTACTCTGTCTAACACCAGACCATTTTACTCTGTCTAACACCAGATGATTTTACTCATCAAAGAGAGAACCCTCAGACATCCTAGACAGCAATGAGTTAACAAGTGATTAACTCATTCCTGCTTGAGCTGACCAAAAATGGTTCCTTTATTGTTTTACTCTGTCTTACACCAGATGATTTTACTCATCAAAGAGAGAACCCTCAGACATCCTAGGCAGCAATGAGTTAACAAGTGATTAACCCATTCCTGCCTGAGCTGGCCAAAAATGGTTCCTTTATTGTGTTACTCTGTCTAACACCAGATGATTTTACTCATCAAAGAGAGAACACTCAGACATCCTAGGCAGCAATGGATTAACAAGTGATTAACTCATTCCTGTATGAGCTGGTCAAAAATGGTCCCTTTATTGTTTTACTCTGTCTAACACCAGATGATTTTACTCATCAAAGAGAGAACCCTCAGACATCCTAGGCAGCAATGAGTTAACAAGTGATTAACTCATTCCTGCTTGAGCTGACCAAAAATGGTTCCTTTATTGTTTTACTCTGTCTAACACCAGATGATTTTACTCAACAAAGAGAGAACCCTCAGACATCCTAGGCAGCAATGAGTTAACAAGTTATTAACCCATTCCTGCCTGAGCTAGTTAAAAATGGTCCCTTTATTGTTTTACTCTGTCTAACACCAGATAATTTTACTCTGTCTAAAACCAGACTATTTTACTCTGTTTAATACCAGACTATTTTACTCTGTCTAACACCAGACCATTTTACTCTGTCTAACACCAGATGATTTTTACTCATCAAAGAGAGAACCCTCAGCCATCCTAGGCAGCAATGAGTTAACAAGTGATTAACCCATTCCTACCTGAGCTGGTCAAAAATGGTTCCTTTATTGTTTTACTCTGTCCAACACCAGATAATTTTACTCTGTCTAAAACCAGACTGTTTTACTCTGTTTAATACCAGACTATTTTACTCTGTCTAACACCAGACCATTTTACTCTGTCTAACACCAGATGATTTTTACTCATCAAAGAGAGAACCCTCAGACA